>CM059835.1:29915493-30048530 GCA_030444775.1 Atalantia buxifolia
ATTACGTATTGCTATATCGGCCGGAAACCGTGACTCGCGGCTATCGCCCAAAGTACGCTTTTTAACTGCTAGGCACTGTAAACAACGCCACGACTAATATGGTATCACCGCATGGGTGACCAGATCGGCCGTATTGGTCATCTTCTCCGGTGACTTTCAATAGAAGTTAAGGAGAAATCCTAATCTACACTGCAAGCAAGACATGGACAATAGGGATTACACATATTTAGTAACTGGGTGAATATCCCATAAAAATGTCCATCTAATTTATCAGATATGTGGGATAGCCTTTTGAGGTTTTTCATGAATGGAATGTTTTCGAGCAGCTGGAATGGCAAAGAATCATGAATGTGTATGAAAAAGAGGAAGGTCATTTTTACTATACCATCTCTTTTTCCAAAGAAAGCTCAAGTGGCTCGATACCATTCTGGGTAGTTATACGTGGCGTTGTTACACCAGATCTACAACAAAGAGCAAGACTGTCCTGTGGCCATGAGTCTGCAAAGATTCGATTTCCACCAGTATACACTTATCCATCAAATACCAAACTGAAAGTCATATTGAAAAATAGTTTTTCAACGATACCACCCGAAAAACACTGCAGCACTTCACGGCCTTCAAAGAGAGTGAGCGTTGAAAACAATTTTGTTTTAAAAAATCGATTTTTGAGGATAAAATCAGACCTTTCTAAAGTGCATAGGTCCTTGCACCAAGCAAGTGCGAGCATACTCAAAGATAGAAATGCAGGTGAACGCATCTTTATTAACCAAATAACTTTCGATTCCAGAAGAAAGACAGGATTTAAAGAGACATCATAGAAGATAGAAAACTTATTCTCATTCATTACAATTTTAACAAAGGGAAGGCCTTTATATGAGGTCAGAAAGACAGATGATAAGGTGGGACCCTTATCTTTACAAAGCTATTATTACAAAGCTAAAGAGATAAGGGACCACTTATAATAACAAAAGCAAAAGTAATAAAGAAACTTTAATAATTAAAGTGCATGATTGTGCATCCTTTAATTATTACTTAAAAACTTTACTTTATCAAGCACACTTTTAGGAAAAGTAAAGATAAAGCTAAAGAAACTTAATTATTACATGACAAAAATAAAGCCGAAATGGTTGCGTTAGAGAGTCCGTGGTCATCGGATCACGATCTGGACGAGAACACCTGGGAAATGGAACACGGCCCAGGAGCATTACGACTTTAGTGATGGTGGAAGAACTGGATGTGGAAAATCTTCGAGGTTGTGTTGCGAATGACGGTATTGGAGGAGGATGCTTGGAGGAAGATCACGTGATGGTAAAGAACTCTGGCTGTTATTTTGACTTGGGAGGATCAGGCTCCATGATGAGTGTATCGAGATTGTGATGGAAGAAGTGACCGGAAATCTTCATATGATACCAGGCGTCTTGGAAGAGGATGGTATAATCAGACGATGCCCAGAACAAGGATTCCTTTGAACCGGAACTCGAACCTCGGAGTACAAGTTTGAGTTTCTGGGAATTATTTCGAGGGTGGGAGCTAGTCCAACGGATGTGGTGAATGCAGGGCGGGGAGGTTGAACATTGTTGATTTCCATTGCAGGCTTGAGAACGGATGTAATGATGTATCATGTGAGTGGGAATGGATGAGGTAAGTTCTCCATTTGTAAGCCATATCTTGTGTCTAATAGTTTTTGGTTTCGGTGTCGAAATAAGGCCTATGGATGATAAGACCCATGGTGAACATATTGGCTTCTTTTGATTCCGCTCTAATACCTGAAAAGTACATATTTTTAGTTGTTGTGTGCCACCGGGTGAAGGGCGTGTACCATTCCTGTCCTAGAAGGTGAGATGCAAAATCGTGGTCGGATATGGCTGAGGACCTGGTTTGACAGTGGAGGACGAGTTTGATGCACCATATACCATAGTTCATCTTCTCGAGATGTCTGGGGAGGGAGAGAGTAAGACCATGGCGAACGGGTGTTACAAACAAAGCAAGGAAAACGATCGGAGTTTTCTCCTTTCAACATCAAGAATTACAGATAGAGGAATTTCTTTTAAAGTCCTCGGATTTGATAGGTGGACCGGAAAGTGGATATTCATGCGGGAAAAGATCTTTTGTTAAGAGCTTTAAAGAAGTGAGCGATACATGGCTATTATGGGATAGTTTGAACTTTAGGAGACAGTAAAGGTCATTTATAAACAGACAGAAGAGTAAATTAGGATAAGGTTCCGTTTTACCTTTGATGTTGTATAGTGAAATCATACTTAGCTAACCAATTTTTAAGGCTGAGCAATCGCTTGTTAAGTAGTTTGTTCTTGAAGTCAAAGATTCTTGAAAGATGAGTTGTCCATGTTGATAAAGAAGTGATGGCTAATGAGATGAAATTCAAATTTTTAATTCCATACTTTACCGCCAAAATCTTCAGAGATCACATGGTAGTTTTTTAATCTTTTGAATTGTTCGCAGACATGTGCACAAAATGATCTGAGCCGTCTATTCTTTCAAGATTAATGGCACTTGTCGATTGTAGGAATTCTGAGTGGAGGAGGATCAAGCTATCATCTTTAGCCGCTTGACGAACCGTCTAACTGGGGCCCCATGGCTAGCACTGTTTTTGGCATGCGTGACAGCTTACTTATGGGATTGCAACTTTGAATGAAATCTCGATCATAATTTAGCAATCCCGAGGAATTGTTGTATCCGGCTTTTGTTGAGATTGGCATCGAAACTTTAATAATTCAATTGCAAATGTGGACTAGTTGATAGTGGTCGTTAGTGATTATCATCCCAAGAAAGTCAATTGACTTTTTTCGCGATGTTGCTTTTCTTTTCGAAAGCATGATTCCACGTCCGGATAATGCAAGAAATCAAAGAGAAGTGTCCGTGGCTATCATGATCAGATGAAAAGTAAAATATCATCGATGTACCGACGGCATGATCAAGATTTTGGTCATGGCTTTTTGAAAGAATGAATGAGCAACTTTAAGACCAAAAAGGCATGACACCACCGATAACCAGATCGTGGATATGTAAGGTCTGTTTGGGACGGTCAATCAGAAATACCAAGTTGCCGTAAAACCAACTTTGATCAAATTTAGTGTAAGATACGGAGCCCCTCAAGATGGACAAATAGTAACCGTATTTTTGGAAGCGGGAAACTTATCATATTTAAAACGAAAGTTGGCTGGTAATCAATAACTAACCTTTCTAACCACGAATTAATTCAGACCTTTTTCAACATGGGTGGTGACAAGCCCAATCTAAATCAACGGGTTCAATAAGACCTCGTCAAGCAATCGGGAACATTCTTGCTTAGCAAGTGAGAGGTCATTGAGACATACCCTGGATGAGATGCTTTTGGGGTTTATGTCTTCTACGAAGTTTGAAAGGAAGGCGGATGAAGAACCTGTTTCATTTTTGAGAAAGTGGTGGTGAAACCGTGAATGACTTTCTCGACAAAATCAGTGAGTTTCGGGAAATTTCTCGAAGGTATGGAGAAGGTGTTTCATAATGTATATGAATAAAAAGATCAGATAGGGCAAAAACATTTGTTCAGAAATAATTCCGAGTTGTGATGAATAGGTTTTTAACTAATCGAGAATGTCAAAACCTATAAGCAAATCTTTGTCCGAAGATGAGGCTACAATCTTTTTCCAATACCGCAATTCGGATAATCAATACCAATGGGTTTTTTTAGTAATCAAAGTGGTTTCAAAAATTACACCGTTCGATCGCTTTAAACATCTTTGAATGATTTTCCCAACATTCTCGAGGAAGAATAGAGGGATCAATCATACTGGTGTCTGATCCAATATCAACAAATCCGATAACATGAATAGGTTTGAGAAACTTTAAGGGAAGGACGGACACTTTAAGGGAAGGTTTATGTGTGGTGAGATCCGATTGACACTTTGAAGGCTAAATGACAGAAATATCATCAGAGTTAGAAGACTCTGCGATAATGAAAGTAGTTTGTTCATCTTGTTCTGACTGGTCTGAAAAATTTGACTCAACATCTTCATTTTCAAAAAGCATTGAGGAATGCTGGAGATGTTGGATAAGTCTAACACTTTGCAGACTTTTAAGGCGATTGAAAGAAAGTAAACGCTTTCTTCGTAAAATGAAACAACAGTTGGATTTCTTTTTCCATCTTTGAGGAAGGGTTTTCTTTGGTTTTGGATTTTTGTGGAAGTGTTTCTGGAAATACTTTTTCTTTTTGGTTGGACAAACACACTTCTTGTCATCTTTGCACTCAATCTCTTGAGATAGGGTTTTTTTACAAAGCTAAGGCAAATGGTGTTTATTTTCAATGAGATCTTTGAAAATTCTTTCTGCATTCACGTGAGCTTATCCAAACCTAACATGGCCATTTGGAAAATCTTTTCTAAGAGAAATGTTGGTTGTGTCGATAGTGGAGGTCGTGATCTGTCTGTAGCTCAGGTTGTAACTCGGAGGAAGAGAAACTATAAAAACATGTTTGAAGGATGGATCATTAAATCGCCTAATTTGTAAAATAGCAGGACTCATTCTTTTGTAATGGGCTTAACATATGTCGTTTGAGAGAACAACATTTCATTTGGTGATATTCTTTCCTTGCCGCTTCAATGGATGCGGTTTGTACCAATAAATTGCTCGTAGATAATGGAGAGAGTTGATCCAATTGTGGTTTTGCATGAACCTGGAGTTGTCTGTACTCCCATAAACTTTCTAACGATCTCGTAAAGAACATTGTTGTACGGTGTGAATTCTCACGAGCGATTCGATGTAACATTTGGCTTTGTCATTTGGAGATCAACCCATGCATCAAATTCTTGATATCTGGCAGGCCATTTGTGACGTGGAATGTCATCAAATGTAAACCAGGAAGCCGAAGATGGCTTTGTTGAACCATTTGAGGTTGGTGGAGGCATTAGTGGAAGCAGGCGGAACATCTGTTTGAAGATTCATCTGATTTTATTCAATATCGAGGGTACTTCATAGGTGGTTTACATTCTTGATGATTGAGTAGGTTCTGTTTCTTCAGTTTAGGATGCCATGAGAATGCTAGAGATGTCAGCATATTTTGATTCTGAATCTGAAGAGGTATAATTAAAGTCTATGGAGGATGATGAGGAGGATAAAGATGGTTCTAACTCGGAGGATTAGACTGGGATTAGTTTTGGTTGGATTCTCAAGATAAGACTTGGGTTTGAATACCATGATAATGGTATTGTTGGCCTGGTTGTTTGTCTTTTTTTTGGAGGTTCGGGGTTTCTTATTGGTAAATCTTCCGGAGGAAAGAAAGAGGAGGAAGTGGCCTTTGGTTTTGGATCAAGATCTTCTCTTTGGATTTTGATTTCCTTGGTGAAGTGGGTTTTATTGAGGAGTTGGTTGAGGTTGGAGGTGAGAAAAACCAAAGAATTGGTTATAAACCGATTGAGATCTAGATGGTGTATAAAAAGGTTGGTAGGTGTCAAACTTTGGAGGAGGAATTGGGATAGACCGTATCTTAGTAAAGAGTGAAGGTCGAGCCTTTTCAAAGCATCATTCCGCTAACTGCTTCGGTCTTGAGTTTCGATCTCTCGCGCTTTTGTTAAACTCGGACCCCGGATGTGATTATTAATCATTCTTCGAGATCGTATCTAATTGAGATTCTCGCTTGATTTATATAAATCGATCAAGGTTCTTAATAGAATCAACTTTTGTTGATCTGTGAGACTTGATTGGCAACATGCTTTTTGATTTTGGTAAAGAAAAAAGTAGAAGACGAGAGAGATATGAGAGGATGAAGAGGAAAGAAGGAGATGAAGTCGAAGGGTTGTTTCCATATTTTGAAATCTTCTTTTAGGAGTTCAAATAATGTTATCTGAAATTACTAATGATACCACTCTGCAAATTTTAGTTTGGCTCGAATTTTGATGGAATTTCATAATTTGAAAGCCATTCCATTGGCATTAATTTGAAGCTCTGCTTTTGGATGCAGTCAGGATCCGGACTATTGTGGGAGTAGTCTTTGTATCAGCAAGAATCATGAGAGCGTGAAGAAGTTTAGGGGCTTGGCAGGATATAGTGCATGATTACGTAACCTATACACTAGTCGATGATGGAGAGTGGCCATTTTTAGCGATACGGCTTGTTCGGCTCCTGAAGTTGGATTTGTACTTTAAAAGCGGTGGGTAGGTTTGGGTCTTGAAAGACAGATTGAAACTTGGGTAGAAGGTAAGGAGAACCCAAAGCATGAAAAGTGGTCAAAAGCATTGCACCAATTACTGACATGTTGGTACTCTTTGAATCTTGTATCAAGTAAAGCTAGTCATTTGTGATAGGAAGACCTTTTCGGCCATGGAGAGTTAAGATTGGCGTAAACCACCAAGATGAAGGTGAGTGTACCTTTATTTGCCATTGTGTTATTAAATGCATCGTAGGGAATTTCAAGCGTAACATATTGTTCGCTTGTGTGGCCTGAAAGCACATTGATCAAGGAGGAAGATTGGACATACTCTTTTGGAGTAGGCCTTTTGTGGAAATCGAGTTAGAGTTGGTATGGATTGATTAAGGGCATAGAAGATTCACTAACTTGGGCTGAATGGGACATAAGAGTATTCTACAAGATTTTCGATCTTGGAGGTTGCACATTGGTCTTGGCTAGGATGGTTTTGGTAATAGATTATTTCTGAAAAGGGTATGTGTCATCAAAAGGATGGTAGGCGGGATCGATTTGTAGGTATGGAAGGTGATTTGGTGAAAAGTGTTGGCCTTTGCCTTTCTGACTCAATTTTGTCAAGCTTTGCTTTTAACCGTCTGATTTCCTTCTCTTTTTTATCAAACTCGGGACCATAGTACCTTTAACTAAGCATGGCTCGCAATTAGAATCTAATTGACCGATTCTAGATTAGAGATTTTGATAAATCTTTGCATCTATTCAAATATCGAATCAACTTTGGATTCAATATGATCAGCTCGTAAACTGAATTTATCAACTTTCTTGTGGATGTCTACCAATGTTTTATTCGTGCCTGGCGGCATTTGTGTTTGCGATTGAGGATTGATTCAAATGGCCTTGGTTCATCAAGATGGTAGGTGGAAGTAATGGTGAGGAATGAAAGGTTTTGTCACAACATTTTGTTGTGAATCTATTTAATTTCTAAAGGCCAGGAAATTGGAGAGAATAATCTTTGGAAGTAGAAGAGAACATCATGCATGAGAGGTTGTACGAGAGGAACCGAATTTTGGTGGTGGAGGAACTTGATTTTGCAATGCTTTGCAATCCAATTAAGTTCTTTTTTATAGATGGGTAATGGGCTTGGTGGAGGTGGAGGATTTTGAGGTAGTTTATGTTGGTTGTGTTTACATGGGAAATGGTGTTTTTTCTTTTTTGGCTTTCCTTTTCATTTTGAATCGTAGTCATCCTCTTCCTAATCATCCCAACAAGCATAATTTGGTTCGCACATTCTAGAGCCTGGAACATCCCATAAGAAATGGCCGTTAATTTTGGCAAGGTATCTTGGTATCCTGAATTGAAGTTTGCAATTGGCAGCTTTTTCTTGAGTCATCGAATAGCTGTGATCATGGAAGAATAAGTGAATAAGGTCGTCTTTCAAACATGCTTTCCGATTTTGAATAGGAGCGATATTGGTGTGGAACTTCATAATTTGAAATTCATTCAAGGGCATGAGTTTTATGAGTTCATGTCGAGGATTTGTCTTGGAATTTAGATAATGGTGGGGATCTGGTCAAATTGACTAACACCATGAGGGCGTCAGACTTTTTTTTCAGGTGTGGGAAGGTCTAAGGCATGGTTTTGAAGCCTATAGACCTTGAATTTGAACTTGAACTTTCAAGGTAGTTGACAAATTTGTGTCTTGAAAAGAAAGGTTAAATTTTGGATAGAAAGTGAGAAGAACACTTCCTGCATATAAAGTGGTCAGAGCAGTGCCAATTACAGCATCTTGGTACTGCTTGAATCTGGTGTCTAACATGGCAATTATGGCTTTGACTGGTAATCTTTTCCTTCCATGTAAGGTTAGGATTAGTCTTACTCCTCTGAGATGGAGATGAGTATAACCTTCTCTTTTCCAATTTGAGATCAACTCTGGGGATATTTTCAGAGTGACATATTGTTCAGTTGTGGTAGCTTGAAGGGTACACTGATCCAATCTAAAAGACTGGATATATTCTTTTAGATGAGGTCTCTTGGTGGTGATGAGGGTTCGGATGCTTCGGGTTAGAGAGTGTGGTCTCTTGTAAAGCTGGTAAGGACGGATTCAGGTATATAGGAATATTCAACAAGATTTTCTATTTTATTGGCTGTTTGTTTGGTGCAAGATTTAAGTAGAGATAAAGTAGAAGAAAGTGAGATTGGAGAGGTAACAGAAGAAGTAGAAGTTTCGTTTGATGAAGTTGTTGCCATATTTGGAGATTTCTCTCTGTCTTTAAAGTCTTTAGCTATTAAAAATCACACGAAAACTTCTATCATACCATTTTATTAAATGAAGAACATGATTTTGAAAACAATTTTATTTTCAAGGACATTAAAAACTCTGAGTTGGCTCTGACACCATAATGTACCAACAGAGTACATGGCGTTGTTATACCAAAGCAATGACGAATAAATCGCCCTTTGGACCAGTAGCCCGCATGCTTGGGTTTCCATCAAAGATGGACACTACCAGCTAGGAAAGCACATCACTCAAGAATTGATCCACTTTCCAGATCAGCATCTTTTGTAAAGCAAATACAGCAGTTCTTGGTATTATCAACTATATCATGGATTTTATTCTTCATGTCGACCACCACACAAGTCAGTTGTCGCTTTGTTAAAAAGAATCCGGCCAGTGGAATGACAACCACACGCAAGCTCTTATCACTCTAAAAGAGATTGCGCAAAATCCGCCATCATTAAAGTTGATAACAAATGGCAAGCGGATACTGCAGACAGACACAAGTGATGAATCATAGGGAGCCATCCTCCTTAAAGAAATAGACAGAAAAGAGAACTTTATTGCACATGCTAGCGGACAATTCTCTAGCACACAAAAGCACTACCACAGTGTGTTCAAAGAAATTCTATTAGTAAAAAATGGCAGCAAAAGGTTTGAATATCATCTCATCGACCATCATTTCCTTGTCCGAATTGACAATTCAGCTTTTCCCAACATCATGAATTTCAAAGGGAAAACAGTTCCAGAAAAAATATTGCTCAGACTTAAAGGCTGGTTTTCAAAATATGACTTCTCTGTGAAGCATAAAAGGAGTTCAAAACCTCATCTCGGATATGCTCTCATAGCCTCAACTTATCATTTCCCCATAATTTTCATGGCTACTTCACTACCATCGCAAGCCATTACCAAGAAAACCTTCCCTCTCAAAAAAACTTTCTCGACGATTTTTGTAATTGAAGAATTTGCAAAAAAAAGCTGTTTTTAGATTTTTCATGAAAGCCTATCTCCTATCAGATTCATTTTTATTTTCAACCTTTCATCTAGAAAACTTGTTCCTTATAGGTTTAACGTTGGATCCCTCCAGAGATATTTTAGAAGGTGAGTTATGGTACATTTGGTGCTTGACCGTTCTCTATGCCACAAAACTAATTCTACCTGTGACATCCACTCTAAAACATCTATTGAATCCAGACAAGTCAACATCACTCATCTGGACACTCCTTGAATGGTTTTCTCCCCTTCCATGGTGGAGAAAGAAACTACAACAGTTGTCCGAAGTCTACAATTTGGAACGTATGCTAACACGTGATGGTGATGGTACAAGAGTGAAATTTGCATAGGGATCTTGGGAATCCTGAAACAGAAAGTCAGTATAATCTGGCTTTTCTTCCTTAATGATGATTCCACGGTTAGGAGGTTGGGAATGCAGTGATGGTGTTGGGACCATGAACATGTCGTGTTTAGGACCAAGGGATGTGTGAAGGATGGCAGGTTCGTCTAGTGGTATATGGTTAAGTTCCATGAGGAAGTTCTTTAAAGAAGACTTTATCTAGAAGTCTTGTTCAAGGCATGCGATGTGTGGGACAGTCATCCATTCATATGCTCATTCCTGTGTCCAAAAGTCTCTGGTGGGGGTGTTGGAAATAAGGACGATTGATGATGAAGATGGAGATAAACTGTTTTCCTTCTAGATCAGGGAGTTGTCTGAGCTGGTGTGTCTCAGCAATCTGTTGTAATTTTCTACGCCACCGAGGTAGCGGGGAAAACCATTCTAAAAGTGTCCAGGTCAAGGACATTGACATATCTGGATTGTTGAGTTTGTCGAGAATAGGCAAAACAAGGAAAACAAATTTGGTTGCATATAGATGTGAGGCACCATGTGTACCAAAGCTCATCTTTAGTAATGCCTCTGTGGTGTATTTGTTAATAATTGTGAGAAAGAGATGGTGAGGATGAAAAGATGGGAAGAACATAGGTTCTTTACTTGACATATAAATGTTCATAAAAACTTGAAAAGAAATTTTCTAGCAAAATCTTGTATTTGGTGTGGAGACTAGAAAGGTGTGTCAAAAGGGAAGGATTTTTTGTTAAGGCTGTTTCATTTGGGAGTGAGGAGGCCATAAAGATTATGGGAAAGTGGTATTTTGAAGAGATGTAATGCGAGAGATGATTCGGCTTTGCAAGTCTTGAAAGCATGTTTGGAATGAGGTTTCGTGCTCTTTTATATGCTTCAGGAGAAGTCATATTTCGAGAACCAATCTTTAAGTCTCGAGTAACATCTTTTAAGAACTGCTTTTCCTTTGAAATTCATGATATTTGGAAATGCTAAGTTGTCCATTCGGATAAGAAAATGATGACTGATTAGATGGTATTCGAACTTTTTGATGCCATTTTTTACCGCTAAAATTTCTTTGTAGACATTGTGGTAATGTTGTTGCATGTCAAAGAATTGTCCACAAGCATAAGTGATAAAACTTTCTTTTCTGTTGTTTTCTTCGAGGAGAATAGCACCCCATGATTCGTCACTTGCATCCGTTTGGAGAATTCTCTTGCCATTTATAATCAACTTTAATGGCGGCAGATTTTGCGCATTCTTTTTTAAAGTAGCGGCTTGTAAGTGTGTGGTCATTGTTTCATTCTAGTGGCTTCTTTTTCAATAAAGCCAAAAGCTGACTGGTGTGCTGATCAACATATGGGATAAAGTCCCTGATATAATTGATAATACTAAGGAACTGTGCAAATCTATCTCTTAGTGAAATGCTGATCTAGAAAGTGAATCAATTCTTGGGCAATATGCTTTCCTGGCTAGTAGTGTCCGTCTTTGATGACCATACCGAGGAAATCAATATTTTCGGTTGCAATGGTGCTTTTGTTTGCTGACAACATTATTCTATGGGATTGGATGATATCAAAGAATTGATCTAACAACTAGCGATATTCTTTGTGTGTTCCTGTAAACAACAAAATATCATCAATGTAAATCAATGCATGCTGCAGAATGGGTTGGAAGATTTTGATCATGGCTTTTTGGAAAATGGAAGAGGCAATTTTTAAACCAAAGGGTAAAATTTTCCACTGGTAATGAGCATTGAGAATGCAAAATGCGGTTTTGTATCTTTCTGAGGGTTCAATGCCTAATTGCCAAAAACCTGACTTAAGGTTAAATTCTGCAAAAATCTGGGCATTTTTTTTATAGGTGAAAATGCTCTATCTTTTTGGTAATGGGAACTTATCATCTTGTAGGAACATATTTAAGGGTTGGTAGTCAATGACTAATCTCTTTTTACCCCTAACAAGTTGAACGTTTTCAACATAAAACGCCTGACAAGCCCATTGAGAGTTTGTGGGCTCGATAAGTCCTTGGGCAAAAAGTTGTGAACATTCTTTTTGGGCTAAGGCTAAGTAAGATGGACTCATTCCCGGATGGGTAGCCTTTGTTGGGTTGTCAGGCTACAACAGTGTCTGTGATTAGAACTGTACTTTGGGCCAGTAGCCCGCAAGTCCTGGTTTCCAGCCGATATACTTGTATGAGCATCAATACTTAAAACAATTTTGTAGGTTTTACAACCCAAACAGACTTTCCTTTTAGTCTAAAACAGGGTACCAAATCAGATAAAACTGATTAAGTTTTCTGATGCACAGGATCCTTGCATAAGGCAAGTGCAGAGCATACTTCCTTGAGATTTCAAAATGAACAGATAAAACCTTTTTCCTTTTCTTTTCTTTAGAACTTCATTTGCAGAGAGAGAGAAAAGAGTTTAGAAAGTCATAACTTATAGAAAACACAAGAAGGTTTTTGATTGATAATTCTTGATTTTTTTTCCGATATCTTACAATGAGGAGAGAAATCCTTTATATAAGGATTTCAAAGCGTAAAGATAGGACAAGACCCCTATCTTTTGCTTTTTGAAAAGTAAAAAACATACTTATTACACATACTTATTACACTCCTTTAATTATTACAAGCGACAAAGACTTAAAAGCATGACTTGGACATGACTTTTACAAAAGTAAAAGCTTAAAGTAAAAGCAAGCTTTAATGATTACAACAAGACAAAATCATAAAACAAAAGCAAAACATAATTATTACAACAAGACAAACTACTATGGAGAGCGGATATTCATGTAGTCGTCTTGGATGATTTTATCTGTTTCATCTGGATCACGATCATTATCTTTTGGGAAAAATGTCTTGGAGAGCTTTGGATGCTTGCAACGAGGACCACGATAAGGTGGATAAGGACAATCTCTCCTGTAGCCTGGTGGTAATAGTTGTGGTGATGTCCGAAAGTTGCTTTGTCTTTTCGAGGCGGTGGTTAAGATGATGATCTTGGTTCATACATGGTTGGTTGTGGAAATTGTTGAAGGTGTTGGCTGAGTGGAAGGAATTCTTCCCATGGGTCTTGAGAGTCTTAGTAAAGGAAATCAGTGTAGTCTGGTTTTTCTTCTTTGATGATGATCTTAGGTGGACTTTGGTTTAGATATGGCTATTGGAGTGGGAATCATAATCATATCATGTTGTGGGCCAAGGGAGGTGTGGAAGATATCCTCATGTGGTGGAGTTTGGTGATTGAGTTGTGAAAGGTAATTGTTGAGGTTGGGTTGGAGTTCATTTTCAATGAGGTCGGGATGAGGAGTGGTGAAATATTCATATACGATCTTGAGTCAGAAAAGGTTGGTGTCTGGATGTTGGAAATATGGCGATGAATAATGAACACGAGATGTGAACATTTTAGCTTGAGATGCGAGGCATTCGATCAAGATTGTATAGTGCATTAATTCTTTGTAATTTCTTTCTCCACCGGGAATTGGAGAGAACCATTCAAGAAGAGTCCAGATAGAGAGGTGGATTTTTGGATTAAGGAGATGGGACGGGGTTGGATGGATTGGTAAAACCATATAAGACAGGTTAGGAGATGGGTAGCATATAAGACAGTTAGGCACCAGATGTACCATAACTCATCTTTGGTAATGTCATTGTTTGCATCAAGTGTTAAACCGGTAAGGAACATGTTTTCTGGGTGAAAGGTTGAGAAAGGGAAGGAATCTTCTAAAAGGTAAGCTTTCATGAAGAATCGAAACATAGCCTTTTTTGCAAATTCTTGGAGTGCAAAGACAGTGGTGAAGGTTTTGCCAAAGGGAAATGTCTTTTTGGTGATAGCTTCAAAAGGAAGGGAAGTAGCCATGAGAATAATTGGGAATTGATATTTTGTAGAAACAAGGGCTAGAGGCTGTTCAGATTTTGAGAGTCAAGATAGCATATTAGGGATGAGGTTTTGGGATCCTTTTATATGTTTGACAGTGAAGTCATATTTGGAAAACCAATCTTTTAACCTGAGTAACATCTTTTCGGGAACAGTATTACCTTTGAAATTGAAGATATTGGGAAAGGCTGAACTGTTCATTCGGATGAGAAAATGGTGTCCAATGAGATGAAACTCAAATTTTTTTGATGCCATTCTTTACCGCTAAGATTTCTTTGAAGACGCTATGGTAGTGCTTCTGTGTGTCAGAAAATTGTTCACTAGCGTGAGCGATAAAGTGTTCTTGTCCATTGATTTCTTCAAGAAGGATGGCAACCCATGATTCATCACTAGCATCTGTTTGCAATATGCGTTTGCCATCTGTAATCAACTTTAATGGTGGCAGATCTTGCGCAATTTGCTTTAGAGTAGTGACAACATGTGTGTGGTCTGAATTCCACTCTGGTGGCTTCTTTTTCAATAAAGCTGAAAGGTGGTGAGTGTAATGATCGACATGTGGGATAAAATCTCTAATGCAGTTGACAATGCCAAGAAATTATTGGACTTGCTTTTTGGAAAGTTGCTGATCTGGAAAGTGAAGTAATTCTTGGGCAATGTGCTTTCCTGGCTGGTAGTGTCCGTCTTTAATGATCATACCAAGGAATTCAATATTATCCGTTGCAATGGTGCTTTTCTTTGCTGACAGCATGATGCCATGAGTTTGGATAATATCAAAGAATTGATTTAACAGTTGGCGATGTTCATCATGTGTTCCTGAAAACAATAAAATATCGTCAATGTAAATCAATGCATGATGCAAGATAGGTTCAAAGATTTTGACCATGGATTTTTGGAAAATGGAAGGGGCTGTTTTGAGACCGAAGGGTAAAACTGTCCATTGGAAATGAGCATTAGGTATACAAAAGGCAGTTTTGTAACGTTCAGAAGGTTCAATGCCTAGTTGCCAAAATCCTGATTTTAAATCAAATTTGGAAAAAAAATCTGGGCATTTTTTAGAAAAGTAAACATGCTCTGTCTTTTGGGTAATGGGAATTTATCGTCTTGTAAAAACATGTTTAATGGCTGGTAGTCAATGACTAAGCGTTTCTTTCCTCTGACAATCTCAGAATGTTTTTCAACATAAAAGGCTTGGCAAGCCCATTGAGAATGGGTAGGTTCTATAAGACCTTGGGTTAACAATTGAGAACACTCTGTTTGGGCTAGGACTAAGTCAGAAGGACTCATTCCTGGATGAGTGGCTTTTGTTGTATTGATATCTTCATTTAGTTTGAAGGGCAACTTAATGAAGAAAGACTGATTTTTCCAAAGTGGGTTTGGATGGGTGAACTCAGAATGGGATTCTGGATAATATTGTAAAAGTTTGGTTGAAATGTCATGGTAAGATTGGGGTGTTTCAGACAAATTGTAAAGCTTCAAAATGTCTGTGAAAGGTTTGAACATGGATTTGACTCGGATGCCATTGGGAATGATCTAGAGGTGTTTGATCTGGTGAATTATGTCAAAACCTAACAAAATATCTTTATTAGGAAGATTTGAACCGATGACTTTGGTCCAAATGACACAATTAGGAAAAAGTTGAATACCAATGGGTGTTTTGGCAATCAATTTGGCAGTGAAGAATTTTCCACTAGCAACCCTGAAATGTTCTTCATAAGGGGGCCAGCTTTCAGGGGAAAGAATGGTGGATTTAACATATTCTTCTCACGGGCTCCAGTGTATCTAAAAGACCAATCATTTGGAATGGGCACTGTGGAATTTTGAAGGTAAAATTTAGAGTTTGATGGAAGGAATGGGAACAGAAGTGTCTAGAGACAACAATTGTTGATGGAAAATGTTTTGAGGCTCATCATTTTCTGAATCACTAGATGAGTCTTCCAGTGCGAACACTGTTTCATCGATGGGCTCTTCTTGTTCGAGAAATAGAATTCAAGCTCTTCCTTTTGAGGAGAATAATCAGTGGTGGCCTGAAGGTGTTCAACTAGCCGAATATATTTTTCTCATTTGTTGGGACAATCTTTGGCATAGTGACCTTTTTTCTTGCAGATAAAACATCTGCTTGATTTTCTCTGTTTCTGATCTCTGGATAAACCTGATTTTTTCCTGAAGAATCTGTAAGGCTTTCTGGATCTGCGAGGCTTTGAAGAATATTCTAAATTGTTGAATTTCCGGAAATGCCTTTTCTTTTTAGAACTGCAATCACAATCCTTTTTCTTTTTGCACTTGATCTGGAGATAAGGCTTTTTACAAGCACTGCGGAATGGCTCTTTGTCTTTTAACAGTTCTTTGAAAAACTATTTTTGTTCAAAAAGTTTATCAAGGCATGTCTTAGCAATCTGAAAGATTTTGCCAAGAGATATAATGTCAAGACTGAGATTGTGAGTTTTGAGTGCGCCTTTGGATGTCGTCAGTTGTAGTTCATCGGTAGGGAAGCCAGAAAGACACGCTTCAATGTAGGTTCATTGAATCCATTAAGCTTGTAGAACAAGAGAGACGTTCGTTTGTAATGGAATTCAAGATCTTTAGCATTGAGAGAGCAGCATTTCATATTAAGATAGTCTCTGCATGCAGCTTCAAAAACTGCAGTTGGATCGCCTAGAAACTGATCATAATAACTGCAAGAGCGCTTGAGACTTCTGGTAATTGAACAAATTGTAGTTGTCTGTACTGGCCTAATGAATCAAACCAATCTCTTAGGGCACCCGTAAAACGAGTAGCAAATTCCCTAAGGACGGATTTAGTAGTTACTCTTGGCCATAACTTTTGGAGATCAATCCAGGCAAACATTTCAGTAAGCCTGTCTCGCCACTTATGGGATGGAATATCATCAAATGTAAACCATGGGCCATTGGATGGTTTTTCTTTGGGTGGACTTTGATGGGGCTGGTTTGTGGCAGAAAATTCAGCTGCATATTCTTCCTCAATATCTGAGGGAATATCAAAATATGACTCAGGTGGTCGAGATGGTTAGCCTTGCTCTGGTTGATTGTCAGCCATGAGGATTCTGGTAATATCAGCATAAGACTTTTCAGAATCACTGGTTGTGGATGGTGAAGAAGATCTTTGTGTCGGTAGAAGTTTTCAAAAACGACTAGGTTTGAATCGAAGTGGATTCATCCATGTCCGGAGATGGGTTGGCTATTTGAGCACCTTTGTATTGATGCATAGGTGTTTTATCTTTAGATTGTGTTGGTTGTGAAGGGTTGTGGTGATGTTGGTGGATGGGTTGGGAGTGGTGCTCGAAATAGTTAATGATGATTTGTAGGTTACGATCGGAGGAGGAGGTGAAGTTTGGATTTTGGTTTAGTTGCTAATGGAATAGGATTGTCTCTAAATAGAGTATGGGTCATGCCAAATAGTTTGGATGGATCATAAGATCGGGTGGAGAAAGCATAGAGGCAAATGGATGATAGGTTGGACTTATAGTGGGTATGGGTGGTGATGTCGTAAACAAGGTAGGTCTTTACTTTTCGATTCAATCTAGGCAAGCTCGGTTTTGTAAACTTAGGATCTCCGTTCTTTTTGGTCAAACTCTGGACCATAATATCTTTGAGCCAGCATAGTTCGGAGTTCTGAATCTAACTGAACGATTCTGGATTGGAGATTTTTGTGGATTTGCTCCATTTTGGCCGTAATTAAGTCAACTTTCGTCTCAATCTATTGGTTAAATAAACTGATTTTTTCGACTTTGGAATGGATATGCAACAAGGTATCATTTTGTGCTCTGGCATTTTGGGTTTGCCAGTTGAGGACTGATTCAAAGGGTTTAGGAGGTTCAAGATGACCAGTTGAGGTAATGGCTGAAGGAATGAAAGGTTTAGACACAACATTGCGTTGTGAATCAGTATGAGTTTCAAGAGGAAGAAAAGAATAAGAATAATCAGAAGAGGTAGAAGAAAACATCATACAAGCTAATGGTTGTACGATAGGTGTGGAATTGTGAGAACTGGAAGGAACTTCAGTTTTGCAATTTCTTGCAATCCATTTGAGTTGTTTGTTGTAAATGGGTAGTGGACTTGGTGGAGGTGGAGGGTCTTTAGGTGGTTTGGGTTCACAGTGTTTGCATGGGACAGGTGAGGTTTTCTTTTTTGGTTTTCTTTTCCTTTTGGTGTCATAATCATCGTCCTCTTCCTAATCATCCCAACAGGGACAATTTGGGTCGCACATGCCTGAGCCAGGGACATCCCATAAGAAATGGCCATGTTGTTTAGCTGGATAAACAGGATAACCATCATAATTGAACCCTGTGATTGGCAGATCTTCTTGAGCTGTCTGAACAACTGTAATCATTTCGGAATAAGTGAAAGAGAGCCGAGGAGGCTCTTGTGGAGCACTTGGAGGTGGTTTGAAAGTCATACGAACTGTTCCATCTTGTCGTCTTTCAAATATGCCTTCAGATGTCTGAATAGGAGCTGTATTATTATGGAACTGCTCATAGTTTAAGATCCATTCAAGAGGCATAAGCTTTATGAGCTCATGTCGAGGAATTTGTCTCGGGATCTGATCTGATTCTGCTAACACCATGAGGGTGTCTGAGTGATGTTCAGGTGTGGGTAGCAATTTTGGAGCCTATAGACCAATTGATGATGAAGGGTAGCAATTTTAGCTGAAGAAATTTGTTCTGCACCTTGAATTTGGACTTGGACTTTCAAGGCTGTGGAAAGGTTGGTATCTTGAAGAGAAAGGTTGAAGTTTGGGTAGAAAGTGAGTAGAACACTTCCTGCATGAAGAGTTGTGAGAACAGTACCTATAACAGCATCTTGGTACTGTTTGAACCAAGTATCAAGCATAGCAATTCGGGCTGTAACCGGTAATCCTTTTCTCCCATGAAGGGTGAGGATTAATCTTACTCCTCCGAGATGGAGATGAGTATAACCTTCTCTTTTCCAATTTGAAATTAACTCTGAAGGAATTTCAAGAGTTACATATTGTTCAGCATTAGTGGCTTGGAGTGAACACTGATCAAGTCGGGAAGACTGGATATACTCTTTTGGTTGAGGCCTTTTAGTGAATATAAGAGTTCGGATGCTGCGGGTAAAAGAACTGGGTCGTTTGTACAACTGGTAAGGACTAATAAGAGGGTAGGAAGATTTATTAATTTGGGCAGATTTAGGAATATAGGAATATTCAACAAGATTTTCTATTTTATTGGTAGTGTGAGAAGTGCAAGATTAGGGTAAAGAAAGTGTAGAAGAAAGAGTAATAGGATGTGAAGGTAGAGTTGAAGATGAAAATGATGCCATGATTTAGAAGTTCTCTCTGCGTCAGAAGTCTAAGGAAAAAATTGAACAAAAGATTTTAATCATACCATTTTGGTGCGGTGAAGAACAAGATTTTGAAAATAAAGGTATTTTCAAGGTAAGTAAAATTCCGATATGGCTCTGATACCATATTAGTACCTGAATAAAGAAAGACTTGTTTTTCCATAATGGGTTTGGATGGGTAAACTCAGAATGATACTCTAGGCAGTATTTCAAAAGCTTGGTTGAAATTTCTTGGTAAGACTGTGGGGACTCGGACAGACTATAGAATTTGAGGATTTCTATGAAGGATTTGAACATGGACTTGACTCTGAATCCTGAGGGAAGGATTTGGAGGTGTTTAATCTGGTGAATAATGTCAAAAACCTAACAAGATATCTTTATTAGAAAGTTTTGAAACAATGATTTTTGTCCAGATAACACAATTTGGGAAGATTTGAATACTAATGGGATTTTTGGTGACCAAATCTGTTGAGAACATTTTTCCATGTGCTGCTCGAAAATGTTCTTTGTGATGGCTCCAGTATTGGGTTGGAAGAATTTCTGGGTTTATCATGCTTCGTTCAGCACCAATATCTATGAGTCCAATTGCTGGTGGAAGATTGTCTGAAACTCATCATTTTCTTAATCATTAGATGAGTTTTCCAGTGCGAACACTGTTTCATCAGTAGGTTCTTCTTGCTTAGAAAAGAACTCTACTTCTTCCTTTTCAGAAGAGTAATTGGTAACAGTTTGTAGATGCTTGATTAATCTGATTGCCTTGTCCTTTTTGTTCGGACAATCCTTTGCAAAGTGGCCTTTTCTTTTGCAAATAAAGCATCTGCTGGATTTTGCTCTTCTTTGATCTTTCGAAGAAGATGATCTTTTTTTGAAAAATCTGTATGGTTTTTTCCATCTGCAAGACTTTGATTTTGAAGAAGAATCTGGATGACTGCCTTTTTTGAAATGCTTCTTCTTTTTTGAATTGCAGTTACAGTCTTTTTTGTTTTTGCACTTAATCTGCAAATATGGTTTCTTACAAGTGCTTCTGAAAGGCTCTTTGTCTTTCATCAAATCTTTGAAAAACCGTTTCTGTTCATAGAGCTTTTTAAACATCCTTTGGCTATATGGAAGATTTTACCTAAGGAAATATTGTCAATATTGAGGTTGTACGCTGTAAGCTGCCTTTGAATTTCTAGCTGGAGTTCATCAGGCAGAGAAGCAAGGAATACATGCTTCAAAGTAGAATCATTGAATCCATTAAACTTGACATTCTTTCGTAATGGAAATCAAGATCCTTTGAATTCAGAGAATAACATTTCATGTTGAGGTAGACTTTTCGTGCAGCTTCAAAAACTGCAGCTGGCTCTCCAATGAACTGTTCATGTAGGACTGCAAGAGCACCAGAGGTGTTTGGTAATTGCACAAATTGCAATTGTCTGTAAGCGCCAAGACTGTCAAACCAATCTCTTAGTGATCCCGTAAAACGAGTAATGAATTCCCTAAGAACTAATTCTGTTGTTGCTCCTGCTCTTAGCATCAAGAGGTCTATCCAGGCTGACATTTCTGATAATCTCTCTCTCCACTTGGCTGGAGGAATTTCATCAAACGTAAACCATAGACCATTTGATGGCTTATGGTCATTTCGTGCCTGTGGTGGAGGAGGTGGTTGGTTTGAAGATTCAGCAGGCTCATCAACATCTGAGGGTATCTCAAAATACGATTCTGATTGTGATGTTTGAGCTTGTCCTGTTTCTTCAGGTTGTGCCATCAAAAGTTTGGTAATGTTTGCATACGATTTTTCTAAATCACTGGTGGAAAGTTCAGTCTTTATAGTAGGATATTAAGAATTTATGTACTAAACTCCCTTATTTGTCTATAATAAATCAAAATATGGATAAAATTAAATAGAAAATAATTTAAATATACACTTTCAAGCATTAATCAGACAGTGGTATCTTCAGAATCATTGCAAAAAATTCCAAATAAGTATAATCTTTCCCTCGTGTCCTTACCTTTATCTAGTGAGAAACTTTTGCCTTCTATGATGCAGGCATCCACATTAGAGTATTTGAAATATCATGAACCAGTGAATCTTGATTAATATATAAGAGTGTATAAGTCAGGTTGATGACATGAAACCAAGTGTTACTTGAGAGGAAATCTAATGGAAAAGCACAAAATCAAATTTATTTTTCTTCATACTTTTTTTTTATTTTCAGTCATTTACTTTTTTGTTTATTCAATGTCTGTTTATGTTTCAGTGTTTGTTCTTCTTCCTCTATCTTTAATCCTCTCATTAGATGAGTTGGTTTCCATTAGGGACAATGTTAAGATTAAGTGTGGGATTGAATTACAAACAGAAATTCATGCCTATTTGGAATCGCATTTATAACCTTACCTTGTGTAGCTAATGACGACAATCGAAGCCAGAGGTAGCGAGAACAGAGATGGTAGAAGCTGGAATAAGGAAGCAAATCGAGAAGGGCTGGAAACTATAGTGTCGATACAATTGAACGAAAGTGATAATTGCGGTAGTGTAGGCATGGGCATTTGTTACTAGCAACTATGTTGTAAATTAGGCAGGGTGCATATGAGTGAAGCTGTTTGTTCTCTCTCTTTCACGACAGAGAAGAAGAAGTCAAGGAAAAAAAGAAGAAGAAGAAAGAATTAGGGATTGCATTCTGGTTTTTTCCTTTTGTGTTTGTGTTATTCTTTAGGTTTTTTAATTCGGTTCTGGTTCAAACCTAACTGAAATAAAAACTTATCGATTTTTAAAATGGCTACCTATATTAATTAGTTCTTATCTCTTTTATATTAATTAGTTTCCATGGGCATCATAATAAAAAATAATTACCTATAACCCTTAAGATTGAAGCTATCCTCTGGTAATTTGGCCTATGTATCATCAATGTTTAGAGGATACTCTACCATGAGAAGAAGGCCACCTTAAGGGGTCAAGTAAAAACTCTTAACTATTGAATGAAAAGAAAAGGGGGCAACCCCAAAGCAATGCATGTACTAAAAAGAAAGGAAAATGAAAAGAAAATGCACATTTATGATTGTGTCAAAAAAAAGAAAAGAAAAAATATATACGAATCTTGAGGTCAAGAAGATAAGGTTAATTTGATATACTCTTCTTCTTATTCAAAGCAAATTCTGTTGACATCGAAGATGTTGAGAAGAGATTTTGATTGAATTAATTCACACAAGCACACTATAAAAGTCTAATGTGAGATGAAGTCTTGATTGGGAGTTAAAACTTTTCCAATATTTGAATCTTTCTCTAAGTTGTGTACAAGTATGCAATCGTTGAGGCTGAATTTACTTTATTTTCTATTTATAGTTAATCAGTGTTGATGTTTGTGGGTAGATGGTATCAGAGCCAAACAAACAAGAAAAAGATGGTATCATTAGTAATTTCAGATAATAATATTTGAACTTCTAGAAGAAGATTAACAAAATATGGAATCAACTCCTTCGAATCCTTCGATTCCAGTTCCTTCTTCCTCTTCATCCTCTCATATCTCTCTGTCTTCTACTCTCTCTTTACCAAAAATCGTCAAAAGCATGTTGCCTCAAAAATAAAAAATTTAGTTGAATAGTCCCATATTCAAGAGTCTGCTCAAATCAATGAATCACAATTTCCTGTTATGAGTCCTTACAGTCTTTACAAACAAAAAACTTCCTTAACCAGAAGTATCTGTACCTTAATCTCCACTAGAAGACCACTCCCAAAAGAAAATATCCAGTCATCATGATTAGATCAGTGTGCCCTCTAAGCCTCTCAAAGTGAATAATATGTCACTTTAGAGATTCCTTTTGATCTAGTAACCTCTCGGAAACGAGAAGGGTATACACATCTTCATCTTGGTGGTGTTAGACTAATCCTCACTCTCCATGGCAGAAAAAACTTGCCTGTTACAGCTAGAATTGTTCTTCTAGACACTCGGTTCAAGCAGTATCAACATTCTGTTATTGGAACCATTTTGACAACACTCCATGCTGGTAGTGTCTTGTTGACTTTCTACCCGAATTTCAACATGTCTCTAGAAGATCCCAACCTGCCAACAACTTTGAAAGTTCAAGTTCAGCTCCAGGGAGCAGAACAAACACCTACTTCCAAAATTACAACCCCCCATCATCAAATAGTGTATAGATTACAAAATCATGCACTAAACCTTCCTACAGCCCAAACCACATCTGATGCCCTGATGATCCTTGCTGATATAGACACCATTCCAACCATAATCCAAATTCCCAAACAAATACAGAAACAAGATTTGCTCAAACTCATGCCTCTTAAATGGCTCACGAATTATGAGCACTTCCACCAAAATTCAGAACCAGTTCAAACCAAAAAAGGCACCTTTGAAAGAAGAATGGATGGACAGGTCAAACTGTCTTTTCAAAAACCTGAGACTAAACTGGTTTAAAAAACTCCAAAGCTTTTTTATACTGCAATGATCACTGCAGTCCAAACTGATCAAGAAAAGAAACTTCCGATACATGATTTTTCTTCAAAAGGGTATCTAGTATATCCTGACAAACTCAATGGTCATTTTCTATGAAATGTTCCTGAAGCTTATATGTGCAATCTAGATTGTCCTTGTTTGGATGATACGGATATAGATAAGGAAATCGAAATCATGAGAAGAAGAAAAAAAAAAGAAAAAGACACCTCATCCTAAAACACCTTGCAAACTGACTTTCCCTCAACCACCACCAGATCCAAAACCTCTTACACAAAATGTTAAACCCAAAATAAGATCGTGCCTAATGTTTTCAGGCTAATCTTATGATGAATCTTTTCCTCCTCTTGAAAGACAGATCGACCCACAAACTAATGTTGTGTCAAAACCATTTGTCCAAACTCCCATAACATCCTCTGGATAAATTGAAGAACCAAAAAAAGATGAATTTGTTTTGGCGCAAACAAAAAATGCTAGTGTCCAGAATCAAACACTCCACCAGTTAGGGAAAAAGATTGATCGAGTTGCCAACCAAGTCTCACAGACTGAAACAAAAGTTGATTCTATCAGTAATCGTCTTGATCATATTTATAAAAATCTGCAAGACAGAATCTCTGAACTGGACACAGATTTCAGAAGAATGAGTAACAGTCACATCTGGGGTGCAGAGTTCAACAGAAAAGAAGTAGAGATCAAAAAACTCAAAACTGAGTTAGCCAGAATTGATGCTGAAAAAGCTCGACCATTATTCTTTACCAAGACACAATCTATACCAATTCCCCCTCCGGTGTTTGATACCTACAAAATTTTCTATATACCATCCCGATCTCAACCAGTTTATAACCAGTTCTTTAGTTTTTCCCACCTTCAACCTCTACAAATTCCTCAACAAAAACCTTCATCACCAAAGAAATCAAAATCCAAAGTCAAAATCTCATAACCCAAATCAAAAGCCACTTCTGAAGATTCACCAACGGCAACCCCTGAACCTCCAAAAAAATACAAAGAACCAGCTGAACAATACCATTATCATGGTATTCAAATCTCATCTTCCGAATCTAAACCAGAAACTAATCATGAGCTAAATTCTTCCTTATCTTCCTCATTATCCTTAATCGATTTGAATGTTACTTCTTTAGATTCAGAATCAGAATATGTAGACATCTCTGGTATACTCATGGCAATTAAAACTGAAAAACCAACTGCCTCAACATCAACACCAATTGTTGAGAGTTCTAACAATGAAAATAATGCTCATACTGAATAAACAGAACCTGTTCCACCAATGCCTCCACCAACCTCTAATGGTTCAACCAAACTATCATCATCCTCCTGGTTCACATTTGATGACATTCCTCGTCACAAATGGTCTGCTAGACATCAAGAATTTGTTACATGGATTGATCTCCAAATGAAAAAACCAAATGCTCAGTCAGAATCAGTTCTCATTGAATTTATGGCCCGTTCAACGGGTTCTTTGCAAGACTGGTTAGAAAGCTTGGGAGAATACAAACAACTCCAATTCATGCAAACCATAATTGCTACAGCTCTCTCTGTTATCCATGAACAGTTTATTGGTGAAAATGTTGTTCTCTCAAACGACATCTTTTGGAAACTCATTACAAAAGAATGAGTGTGCTGTTCTACAAGTTAGAGGGATTCAATGATCTAACCCTAAAAAATGTTTTCATAGCCTCTCTTCCCTCTGAACTACAGCTTGAACTACAAAGAGAACTCACAGCCTCTAATCTTGACATAGCCAACATCTCTCTTGGAAAGATTTTCCAAATGGCCACGTTATGCTTAGACAAAATTTGTGAACATGAAGAATTTTTTAAAAATCTCATGGAAAACAAACAACCATTCTCCTCAGCCTGTAAAAAACCCTACCTCAAAATTGAATGCAAAGATGACAAGAAGTGTGTTTGCCCAACTAAAAAGAAAAAGCATTTTCAGAAACACTTCCACAAAACATCCAGAAAACCTTTCCGTTACTTGAAAGAAAGACCCTTGCCAGTACCAAAAAAAGAAGCACAACCGTTGTTTCATTTGCAAGAAACGCGGTCACTTTACTCGAAATTGCCCACCCAAATCTACAAAAGATATTCGACTCATTCAACATCTCTAGTATTCTTCAATGTTTTCGGAAAATAAAGATGTTGAGTCCAATTTCTCAGAACAGTCAAAACAAGATGAACAGACTGCATTCATTATCACACCGTCCTCTGACTCTGATGATATTTCTGTGATTTCTACAATTCAAGAGGTCAATCAAGTCTCCAAAACTTTTAGACCTTCGGTAAAAATGTCAATCCTTCCTTCTAAGTTTCACAAACCTGTTCTTATTATTGGGTTTATTGATACTGGTGCAGACACTAGTATGATTGATCCTTCTATTCTTCCCTCAGAATGTTGGACAAACCATTCAATATTATTCAGAGCAGTCAATGGAGAAACTTTTGAAACCAAATTGATTACCAAAAAACCAATTGGTATTCAATTCCTTCCGAATTGTATTATTTGGAAAAAAGTTTTAACCTCTCATCTTCCAAACAAAGACTTGCTTATAGGATTTGATAACCCACTCTGAAATTCAGTACAAGCAGGTGTTCTTACCCTATACAGACACTTTACGTCTGTATACATTATCTGACACACCTTCTCCATACATACACATTTCCCAAAAACTCCTGCAATTCTATCTAAAAAATCATTCACAGTTTCATCATCCCTCACCTTTCTAGAAAAATGATCAGTTCTTCATTCATCTTCCTTTTAAACTCAACAAAGACATAAACCCCACAAAGGCATCTCATCCAGGCATGTTTCCAACTGACCGGTCTCATTAAACCCACTGATTTAGATTAGGCTTGTCAAGCCTTCTATGTTGAGAAAAGATCTGAATTAGTTCATGGTAAGAAAAGGTTAGTTATTGATTACCAGCCATTAAACTCATTTATTAAAGATGATAAGTTTCCCCTTCCAAAAATACAGTCACCATTTGTCCATCTCCAAGGGGGTCGTATCTTCTCTAAATTTGATTTAAAAGCTGGTTTCTGGCAATTTGGTATTTCGCTAGTTGACTGTCCAAAAACAGCCTTCATTATCAATGGACTATCATGCCATTTGTTTTCAAAGTAGCTCAATCCTTGTTTCAAAATGCAATGGTCAAGATCTTTTCTCCGATCCTCCATGATGTACTATTATTTTCACCAGACATTGAAACCCACAAACAACTTCTTTCTGATTTCTTTCACATTGTCCAGACATATGGAATCATGATTTCTGAAAAGAAAAGTAGTATAGGAAAGGAATCAATTGACTTTCTTGGCATGGTGATTAAAGACGGCCACTACCATCCGGGACCACACATTGCGGTATAATTATTAAAGTTCCTAGACACAAATCTCAACAAAAAGAAGATACAACAATTTCTTGGAATTGTTAATTATGTTCGTGACTTTATCTCCAAAGTTGCAGTCCACACCAGCAAGCTTTCACGTATGCTCAAGAAACAGTGTCGACCATGGGGATCAGAACAGAAAGAAGCTGTCAGACAACTAAAGGTGATAGCTCAGTCACCTCCTCCACTCAGAATTCCCACTAATGGCCAGCGCATCCTCCAGACTGATGCCAGCGATGATTACTGGAGTGCCATTCTCCTTGAAAGAATTGATGGATCATACCACTTTTGTGCTCATGCAAGCGAGCAATTCAAAGACTCAGAAAAGAACTACCATGTGATCTACAAACAAATCTTGGCGATAAAATATGGAATTAAAAAATTTGAGTTCCATCTAATCAGCCACAAATTCCTCATCAACATGGACAACTCTTCTTTTCCAAAAATCTTTGACTTCAAGAACAAATTGCTTCCTGACAAGCAATTACTCAGTTTAAAAAATTGGTTTGCCAAATATGACTTCACAGTCCTGTACATCAAAGGTAAACAGAACCTTATCCCTGATTTTCTTACCCGTTCATCTATAAATAAACTTTTACTCATTTCCTCAGTACAGACCATACCAGTAATAGCCATGTATCGCTCACTTCCCTTCAAAACTCTCACCCAAAAATTCTTTCCCATGAATATCCCTTTCCAGTCAGCCTATCAAATCCAGGATTTTGCTAAGAAATTTCTTTATAGGTATTTCTTCAATGTTTAAAGCACTAAACTAGATTGTTTTCCTTCTATTTGTTGGGAACACCTAGTCCTTACAGGTCTTACTCTCTCCAACCTAACCATCTCTGAAGATGAGTTATGGTACATGTAATGTCTTACCACTCTCTATGCCACAAAACTAGTCATCCTTGTCAAACCAGTCCTCTGTCACATCATAACCCCTGAGTTTGCACTAGACCTTCTATGAACACTCCTATAATGGTTTTGACCACTCACATGGTGGCGCAAACAGTTGAAAAATCTGTGTACTTTTCACGGACTAGACAGATCCCTGACCAATAAGCCAACATGTTTACTACAGTCTTCATCGTCTATAGGCCTGATTTCCAATACCCAGAAACAAAAGATTACTGGACACAAGATATGGCCTACGAATGGAGAGCTTATCCTTATCCATTCCTACTCACACATGACCTATCTGTTACATCCATCCTAAAAGCCTACCTCATGGAACTCAACAATGTTTAACCCTCTGTCACTGACATACACCACACATCCATTAGACCATCTCACACCCTTGAAATAATTGCCAAAAGACAAACCTGTACTCCAGGTTCAAGCTCCACTCCTCAAGGAATCCTTGTTACGGAACAACGTCCTGACTATACCAACGTCCTGTTCCAAGACGCTTAGGATCCATGGGAAGATTTCCAATCACTCCTTCCAACATCACAGTCTCAATACAGCGTCATTGAACCTGATCCTCCAACTTAGAACAAAAGAAAAGAGCCCAGTGCTGAAGACGAAGACTATCTGACCCACCTACAGATAGCATGCGCAAGAAAGGAATATGAAAAAGACACTGGAGATGTGTCTCCATCACGATTCCCATCCACTCCGTGATGATCATCAAGAAACTTTATCTTTATTAAAGTTTGCTTTAATAATTTAGACAAGGGTCCTGTCTTGTCTAAAGTGTAGTGCGCTTTGTGTTTTGCTTTTACTTTTACTTTAGCTTTTGTCAAAGATAAGGACCCATAAGGGTCCCACCTTATCAGTTTGTCTCCAGGCCTATATATAATGGCCTTCCCTCTTATGTAAAAATCAAAAGTTTGAAATCGAATCAAGTTTCCTTATCTTTCATCATGTTTCTCTAAAATCTTCTCTTTCTTCTAGGAATCAAAGAAGTTATTTGAATTAATAATGATACGTTCATCTCTATTTTAATATACTGAGGATCCCCTTAAGCCTAAGGGGATCCCCTTTCCTTAAACCTTAAGCCTAAGGATCCCCTTTCCTTATTTTATCCTTCAAAACCGATTTTATAAAAAGAAATTGTTTTCTCACAATGTTGTATGACCTTGTTTTCTGGTGGTATCGTGAAAAACTGTTTATAATTATGATTTTCAGATTTGGTATTTGATGGATAAGTGTATATCGGCTGGAAACCAGAATTTGTGGGCTACTGGCCCTAAGGACAGACTTTGTGCTGTTGTAGATCTGGTGTAACACTCATGAGATTATAACTCATACACTGAGGCCATTTAGTTAGGATCTTATTTTCATTTGTTTATTCTTACTTTAATTTTGCTCGAGGAATAGCAAAAAAATAAGTGGAGGAATTTAATAAGTGCTTAATTTCAAATCATTTTTTATTTCTTTCTTTGCAATTATTTGATATTTTCATAAACTTCTTGAATCTTTATTTTTTGGGAGTTTTTTATCCAATGAAACAAAAAAGAGCAGAAAAGACTACAAATTAGTGTGAAGAATAGCTAGATTACGACTTCATGAATTTTGATTACTTAGACAAATCTTTGGGTCTTTATTCACTTTATTGGGCTATATTAGACATGCACTAAGGTTAAGGATCGGATTTGGGCCATAAAATTGATTCTTGAAGGGCTAGTTGGAGTTATTTTTTCTATATTAAACCACCAATTTAAATGCCCTAAGAGGAGAAATAACATGAAGAATCAGTTGAGAAGAGCGTAAGTAAAAGAGTAGTGGGAAATTGGAGAGAAGACTTGGCTGCCATGGCTATAATTCAATCAATAACCTTTCTTTCTCTTGTCTTTTGCTTAGTTTTCTTTAATAAATTTGCTATTCCATAATTCGGCCATGTATGAGTACGAACCGAGACCCTAACCAAATTAGTTCCCAAGATCAAATCTAAACCCAGCAATGGAATGGAACCTTGACCCAATGCTTATTGGAAGCACGAACCTTGGTATGTGAAGACGCCACAATTAGCTATGGAAGGTCTGATTGATAAGTCAAGATATTGAACGCCACGGAAATCCGATAAGTTCAAAGAGTTCGTAAAGAACCAAAGAGAATTAACTCTCACAATTGCATAAAAAAAAAAAGCTTCTTTTCGTTTATTAGATACGAGTACATTATATAGGGTTGGTTACAAGAATTTAAACCAAATCAGAATCCTAATCTAAGTAAATAAGAAAGAATTTAAACCAAATCAGAATCCTATTTGGCTTTAAATGCCTTACATCAATTAACTGGAAACTAAGCAATTAAAATAGAGCTATCTGATTTGTTTTCCTAATAGCCTCTTTAAGAAATGAGAAAGGATCTGAAAAAGAAAAATAATATATTTTTCCGCCATAATGTGCAAACCAACTCCCTATTTCATGGAAGTGAATATTTGGAAACTTTAAAAGCCTAAATCATGCATTTATCATGAGCGATTCTTTCAAAGGGCCTCCATGAATTTGATTGAGCCCAAGTTGCTTGAATCAATCCATTAAGCGCTTCTTTGAATTTCTTTGTTTGACCTCTCGAAACGGGTCCGATGGGTACTTGAATCGGATCTTAATATACCTCATCCCATGTGCTTGTAATAGTCTTATCCTTAATCTTATCATTCCCCTCCTCTTGAAGAGGATTTGTCCTCAAATTGACATTAAAGGACTTAAATCAGAAACATTAAAAGTAGCACTTACATTGTACTCAATAGGCAAATCCAGTTTGTATGCATTGCCATTGATCCGTTCCAAAACTTAGAATGGACCATCTGATACGAACCCCGTCAAGAACTGATGCGACCCTAACCAAATTAGTTCCCAAGATCAAATCTAAACCCAGCAATGGAATGGAACCTTGACCCAATGCTTATTGGAAGCACGAACCTTGGTATGTGAAGACACCACAATCAGATATGGAAGGTCCGATTGATAAGTCAAGATATTGAATGCCACGGAAATCCGATAAGTTCAAAGAGTTCGTAAAGAACCAAAGAGAATTAACTCTCACAATTGCATAAAAAAAAAAAAGCTTCTTCTCATTTATTAGATACGAGTACATTATATAGGGTTGGTTACAAGAATTTAAACCAAATCAGAATCCTAATCTAAGTACATAGGAAAGAATTTAAACCAAATTAGAATCCTAATCTAACTAAATAGAAAAGAATTTAAACCAAATCAGAATCCAATTTGGCTTTAAATACCTTACATCAATTAAATGGAAACTAGGCAATTAAAATAGAACTAACTGATTTGTTTTCCTAATAGCCTCCTTAAGAAATGGGAAAGTATCTGAAAAAGGAAAATAATATATTTTTCCGTCATAATGTGCAAACCAACTCCCTATTTGGAAACTTCAAAAGCCTGATTCATACATTTATCATGAGCGATTCCTTCAAAGGGCCTCCATGAATTTGATTGAGCCCAAGTTGCTTGAATCAATCCATTAAGCGCTTTTTTGAATTTCTATGCTCGAGCTCTCGTAAAGGGTCTGACGGGAACTTGAATAGGATTTGAATATACCTCATCCCATGTGCTTGTGATAGTCTTATCCTTAATCTCATCACCATCCCCTCGAGGTAATAGCTTAGATTTCCTTCGTTCCAGAAATCGTTCCTTGCTCATGTGTAACCACACGCAATTGCCAGGTTCAAAGACTAGCTTATGTCGCCCTTTGTTGGCTTGTTTAGCATATTGCTCAGTTCTTTGCTCAATGTTGAACTTCGCCCTCTCATGTATCTGTTTAACAATTTCAGCTTTTTTCTTGCCATCTAAGTTAACACGCTCAGAAACAGGTAATGGAGTTAAATCTAATGGGGTTAAAGGATTAAAACCATAAACAATTTCAAACGGTGAATACTTAGTAGCAGAATGAACGAAACGATTATAAGCAAACTCAACATGAGGTAAACAATCTTCCCAAGTTTTAATGTTCTTGTTAATGATAGCTCGCAACAGAGTTGATAAAATTCTATTCACAACTTCTGTTTTCTGTTTGACCATCAGTTTGAGGGTGACAAGTAGTTGAAAACAATAACTTAGTTCCTAACTTAGCCCATAAGGTTTTCCAAAAGTAACTTAAAAACTTAGCATCCCTATCAAAAACAATTGTCCTAGGCATACCATGCAACCTTATAATCTCCCTAAAGAATAGGTTAGCAACATTAGAAGCATCATCTGTTTTGTGGCATGGAATAAAATGTGCCATCTTTGAAAATCTATCCACAACCCCAAAAATTGAGTCTTTCCCAAATCGTCAATAGAAACTAGCAAGCTCATGAAAGCTTCTCACATTACTTACACTTGTGGGACTCGGCCACTCTTGGATTGCATGTACCTTTTCCTCATCTACCTGTATACTCTGTGCACTCACAACAAATCCTAGAAACACAAGTTTGTCTGTGCAAAAATGATGAGAACCATCAAGAAAATACCATTAAAGATTCAAGTGATCCTTTGCACATTCATGGAGGCCCTATTACAAGAGTTAGAGCAAAAAAGATGCAAGTTGCTTTAAATGGATTAATTGAGAAAATATGGATTGAAAATACAATTCAAGATGCAAGACATCATGAATTGGGCTTGGAGAGAAGATAAGGCATTGTGGCCATTATTCAAGCTATTGGGCAGCCAAATACACAACTTGGATCAAATGCAGCAAGGGCAACTTTGGAATAAAAATGGTATTGATTGAGCCCGAAGTAATATACAAGATATTTACCGTTGGAAAGATAATTAAGTTATCTTTATAATGCATTTTACAGAGATGGATTTGGAGTTCTCTAGAAAGAGTTATGACTAATTCATTACAGCTTGTTCAGACTTGGGATTTTCAACGACTCCTTTGTTTTCAATTTCATTTGTTTGTTTTGTTTCAAGTTTGTCAATGTGTAAGGTAAGTCTACCATCAATGATGGTGGGCTAACAATAAGTTTTTCAATGATAGCACTAATTATGTGATGCGAATCCCACAATGAAATTTTGAAACCCACACTTAAATTGAAGTTTCAACTTCCCAAGAAAGTTCTAAACATATTTAAAACAAACAAAACCTTGACCCAATGCTTAGGAAAACATGAACCAAAGGTATAGAGAATGATATTGACGCCACACTCAAGAAATAGATGAGAAGGTGAGTGATAAGTCTAAATTTGGAACACCACAAGAATGCTAATTCTTGATAAGTTCACTAGTTCTCAAAAGAACCAAAGAAAGAATAATCTTTCAAATTCAAAATAACATTAATTTCTAATTTTTTACATAGCAAGGTTGCTGGGTTTAAATAGGCTAAAAAAAAACCCAAGATTCTAAAAATAAAAATGGAAACATTGGAACAACCCTCCAAGTATAGGTTTGTCAAAGGATGCTTCAAAAGTCTTCACCAACCCACCATAATTAATGCTAGCATTGACAAACTTAATACTTACCTTATTTAATGTTATCATTGACAAACTTAATGTTAGCCCACCATTATTGATGGTAGACTTACCTAACACATTGACAAACTTGAAACAAAACAAATAAATGAAGTTGAAAAACAAAGGAGTCGTTGAAAATCCCAAGTCTGAAAAATCTGTAATGAATTGGTCATAACTCCTTCTAGAGAACTCCAAATCTAGCTCTGTAAAATTCATTGGAAAGCTAACTTAATTATCTTTCCAACGGTATATAGCTTGCATATTACTTCTGGCTCAATCAATACCAGTTTTATTCCGAAGTTGCCCTTCCTGCATTTGATTCAAGTTGCATATTTGGCTGCCCAATAGCTTGAATAAAGGCCACAATGTCTTGACTTCTCTCCAAGCCCAATTCATGATGTCTTGCATCTTGAATTGTATTTTCAATCCATATTTTCTCAATTAATCCATTTAAAGCAGCTTGCATCTTTTTGGCTCTAGCTCTTGTAATTGGGCCTCCATGAATGTGCAAAGGATCACTTGAAGCTTTAATGGTATTCTCTTGATGGTTCTCATCATTCCCCCTCTCCTGAAAAGGATTCGTCCTCGAATCTTCACCTACATCAAAAAGAGAAAGATCGAAACATTGAAAGTAGCACTCACATTATACTCACCAGGAAGATCCAATTTGTAGGCGTTGTCGTTGATTCGTGCAACCACTTGAAATGGACCATCTCCCCTTGGAAGCAACTTGGAACGCCTTTGTACTAGAAACCTCTCCTTTCTCATATGCACCCAAACCCAATCTCCAGGCTGAAAAACCACTTGCTTACGTCCTTTGTTGGCTTGAGTAGCATATTGTTCAGTTCTCTTTTCTATGTGTTGTCGCGTTCTCTCATGCAATTGCTTGACAAATTCAGCTTTCTTTTTACCATCCATACTAGCATGCTCATCAATAGGTAAAGGCAATAAATCCAAAGGAGTTAATGGATTAAAACCATATACAATCTCAAATGGTGAAAATTTAGTAGCTGAATGGACAGTTCTATTGTAAGCAAATTCAACATGTGGCAAACATTCTTCCCAAGTTTTCAAGTTCTTTTGAATAATGGCACGCAACAAAGTAGACAAAGTTCTATTTACAACCTCAGTTTGTCCATCAGTTTGTGGATGACAAGTAGTAGAAAACAAAAGTTTAGTACCCAACTTACCCCACAAAGTTTTCCAAAAGTGGCTCAAGAACTTAGCATCTCGATCTAAAACTATGCTCCTTGGTACTCCATGCAATCTGACTATTTCCTTGAAAAACAAATTAGCTATGTTTGTTGCATCATCCGTTTTGTGACATGGAATGAAATGTGCCATCTTTGAAAACCTATCAACAACAACAAAAACAGAATCCTTTCCCCTTTTTGACCTAGGTAGACCCAAAACAAAGTCCATAGAAATATCAACCCAAGGTTCGCTAGGTATGGGTAAAGGGTATACAATCCATGGGGTAAAACTTTAGACTTAGCATGTTTACAAGTGATACACTTCTCACATATTCTTTCAACATCACGTTTCGTATGTGGCCAAAAAAAGTGTTCTTTTAAAACATCTAAAGTCTTTGCAATGCCAAAATGTCCCATTAAACCTCCCCCATGGGCTTCACGCCCAAGCAATTCACGCAAAGAACTATGAGGCACACACAATTTATTCTCTCTAAATAAGAACCCATCATGCCTATAGAACTTTCCAAATGCAACTTTCTCACAAGCATTAAACACATTAGCAAAATCAGGATCATTAACATATAATTCTTTGATATGCTCAAATCCTAACAACTTTGCATTTAATGTAGAGATAAGTGCATACCTTCTAGATAATGCATCAGCCACAACATTCTCCTTACCTTGTTTGTATTTGATCACATAAGGAAATGGCTCAATAAATTCAACCCATTTGGCATGTCTCTTATGCAACTTACCTTGCCCTTTCAAATGCTTCAAGGACTCATGATCAGTGTGTATAACAAACTCTTTAGGTAGAAGATAATGTTGCCAAGTTTCCAATGCTCTCACCAATGCATACATCTCTTTGTCATAGGTAGGATAATTTAGGGCTGCTCCACTCAATTTCTCACTAAAATAAGCAATTGGACGCCCTTCTTGCACCAAAACAGCTCCAATACCTATACCTGAAGCATCACACTCAATTTCAAAAGTTTTAACAAAATCAGGTAAAACAAGTAATGGTGCAGAAACTAATTTCTCCTTAATTAGATTAAATGCCCTTTCTTGTTCACTACCCCACTTAAATCCCACATGTTTTTTCACAATTTCAGTTAATGGTGCAGCAAGGGTGCTAAAATCTTTCACAAATCTTCTATAAAAACTAGCCAAACCGTGAAAACTTCTTACCTCACTTACACTTTTAGGTGTAGGCCACTCCTTGATAGCCTTTACCTTCTCTTCATCAACCTTAATTCCTTTAGCACTCACAACATAACCAAGAAAAACAATCTGATTTGTATAAAAGGAACACTTCTTCAAATTAGCATACAATTTTTCCTTCCTTAAAACAGTCAATACACTTTGCAAATGTTCAATGTGTTCTTCTATGCTTTTACTATAGATCAAAATATCATCAAAATAGACAACTACAAACTTACCAATAAAAGCACGCAAAACATGGTTCATTAACCTCATAAAAGTGCTAGGTGCATTAGATAACCCAAATGGCATCACTAACCACTCATATAAACCATATTTTGTTTTAAAGGCAGTTTTCCATTCATCTCCCTCTCTAATCCTAATTTGATGATATCCGCTTTTAAGATCAATTTTACTAAACACACAAGAACCATGCAATTCATCCAGCATGTCATCAAGTCTAGGAATAGGATGTCGATACTTTACAGTGATCTTATTGATTGCACGACAATCAACGCACATTCTCCACGTTCCATCCTTTTTGGGCACTAGTAGAACTGGTACCGCACAAGGACTCATGCTCTCCCTCACATATCCCTTTGCCAAAAGTTCTTCAACTTGCCTTTGAAGCTTCTTTGTCTCCTCGGGGTTGCTTCTATATGCGGGTCTATTAGGAATGGTAGCTCCAGGAACGAAGTCTATTTGATGCTCAATTCCCCTAATAGGTGGCAAACCATTAGGGACCTCATTTGGAAACACATCATCAAAGTCCTGCAAAAGAGTCACAATAGCACTAGGCAAAGAAACGTTAAGCTCATTAGTATGTAAACAAGCCTCTTTGCACAAAAGTACAATGATAGGCTGTTTTGAAAAGAAAGCCCTCTTAACCTCACTCTCTTTTGCAAACAAGTTCACTTGTTGCCTCTCTTTTCTCAACAATATTTTTTTCTATCTTTGCACTTGCTTTTCTCTCAATCTCTCTTTCTTTTGTACTCTCCTTTTCTTTTTTTGCATCACTCTCTTTTTGTATTGACATTTGATCCTCATACACTTGTCTAGGTGTTAAAGGTACAAAAGTGATTTGCTTTTCATTCATTACAAAAGAATATCTATTTAAATAACCATCATGTGTCACACGCCTATCATATTGCCAAGGTCGCCCCAAAAGAATGTGTCCAGCATGCATGGGTACTACATCACATACAACCTCATCCTTGTATCTCCCAATAGAAAATGAAACCAGCACATGTTTATTTACCTTAACTTCCCCACAATCATTCAGCCATTGTAGCTTATATGGCCTAGGATGTTTCAAAGTTTTCAAATTCAGTTTTTCAACTAAACTAGTGCTAGCTACATTAGTACAACTTCCACCATCAATTATCATACTACATACCTTATCTTTGATGTGGCATCTAGTATGAAAGATGTTATCACGTTGTACCTCCGCATCCTCTTTTACTTGCATGTTGAGAGCACGCCTAGCAACCATCAATTTACCATCAACAGGATATTCTACACCATCATTAGCATCCTCCAAAGGTGGCATAGGATCATCATCCGATTCACTCTCGGTTTCCACATCACCATTATCCCTCAAGATCATTGCTCTCTTGTTTGGGCATTGAGATGCAATATGACCTGTCCCCAAACATTTAAAACACTTAATATCTCTATTTCTAGAGTGTTGGGAATCAGATTTACCTTTGCTTTGATTGCCTCCCTCTTTATGATCTTTGAATGGCTCAATCTTAGGCTTTGAAACAACCTTTTCATCTTTGCTCCATTTTGACTTCCATGAGGAAGAAGAACCCAAATTAGTTCTAGTGGAACCTTTCTTTTCAATTGTCGTTCCACTTTCATGGCCATGTGAACCACGTCTTCCAACTCAACATAGTGCTGCAAGTCAACCACATTAGCAATATCTTGATTTAAACCATGTAAAAATCTTGCCATAGTGGCCTCTCGTTCTTCTTCAATGTTGGCTCGAATCGTGATTACTTCCATCTCCTTGTGGTAATCTTCCACACTTCTAGAACCTTGTGTAAGACTTTGAAGCCTTTGGTGCAGCTCCCTATAATAATGACTAGGAACAAATCTCCTCCTCATGATGGCCTTCATCTCCTCCCAAGTGTTTATAGGCCTTTCACGATTTCGTCTCCTACTCAAAACAAGTTGATCCCACCAAATTATAGCATAATCAGTAAATTCAACGGCAGCTAGTTTTACCTTTTTCTCCTCAGAGTAGTTGTGGCAATCAAATACTAGCTCCACTTTTTTTTCCCACTCCAAATAAGCTTCCGGATCATTTTTACCTTGAAAAGAAGGAATTTTCAATTTGATACTCCCCAAATCACGATCTATACGTCTTGCCCTTCTATCATCTCCTCCACGCATGTCATCAAAATTATCTAGGTCATCACCATCTTCTTCTCCCATGGCAGCACGCCCTTGATTACCTCTTACATTAGGAGCTATTGGTTGTTGCCCCCTTTGTAGATTGGCTATGGCAGTGTCTTGCCTCTCCAATTTGTCACGGATCTCTCCAAACATCATATTCATGTGCTCAAATTGTTGTTGCATGGCTTTGAGCATGAATGATTGGTCTACAGCTTCTTGATCTTTTGACATATTTGTGATCTGAAAAAAAATGTTCACAAAAAGACCTCACAACACTCCCTCACGTGTTTCACTCAATTTGATGTCACTTAACTCTCGCGTTTAACACAAATTGGCTTTTACCCTCTAATGATCTCACAAATTTTTTTTTTTATTAACCACACTTAATTCTCTCTTTCAGTTCTTTATTGAACTAAATAAACAAAATCAAGAAAAACCCAGGTGGCACACTAAATATGACGAATCAACACACTAAACAAAGAAAAGGAATTAAGAGGACACAAATAACAACAAGGAATTTGATGAAAAAGAAAGCAAGAAAGCAAATGAACGCAATTGATATTGTGTGCAAACAATGTCAAGGAAAAGGAATAACTAAAATTCAATTTGATGAAAGTAGGAATACTTGATTCCTTTTGCAAGCTTTTTTTTTTTTTGGTACTTTTTTTTCTCTCTTTTTTTTTTTTTTGATAATCAAAATATATTAGACATTCAAACCTGATTAGAAACTAGCTCTGATACCAAATGATACGAATCCCACAATGAAATTTTGAAACCCACACTTAAATTGAAGTTTCAACTTCCCAAGAAAGTTCTAAATAGATTTAAAACAAACAAAACCTTGACCCAATACTTAGGAAAACATGAACCAAAGGTATAGAGAATGATATTGACGCCACACTCAAGAAATAGATGAGAAGGTGAGTGATAAGTCTAAATTTGGAACGCCACAAGAATGCTAATTCTTGATAAGTTCACTAGTTCTCAAAAGAACCAAAGAAAGAATAATCTTTCAAATTCAAAATAACATTAATTTCTAATTTTTTACATAGCAAGGTTGCTGGGTTTAAATAGGCTAAAAAAAAACCCAAGATTCTAAAAATAAAAATGGAAACATTGGAACAACCCTCCAAGTATAGGTTTGTCAAAGGATGCTTCAAAAGTCTTCACCAACCCACCATAATTAATGCTAGCATTGACAAACTTAATACTTACCTTATTTAATGTTATCATTGACAAACTTAATGTTAGCCCACCATTATTGATGGTAGACTTACCTAACACATTGACAAACTTGAAACAAAACAAATAAATGAAGTTGAAAATCCCAAGTCTGAACAATCTGTAATGAATTGGTCATAACTCCTTCTAGAGAACTCCAAATCTAGCTCTGTAAAATTCATTGGAAAGCTAACTTAATTATCTTTCCAACGGTATATAGCTTTCATATTACTTCTGGCTCAATCAATACCAGTTTTATTCCGAAGTTGCCCTTCTTGCATTTGATTCAAGTTGCATATTTGGCTGCCCAATAGCTTGAATAAAGGCCACAATGTCTTGACTTCTCTCCAAGCCCAATTCATGATGTCTTGCATCTTGAATTGTATTTTCAATCCATATTTTCTCAATTAATCCATTTAAAGCAGCTTGCATCTTTTTGGCTCTAGCTCTTGTAATTGGGCCTCCACGAATGTGCAAAGGATCAATTGAAGCTTTAATGGTATTCTCTTGATGGTTCTCATCATTATGGTAGGTTAGCATTAAGTTTGTCAATGATAGCATTAATTATGGTTGGTTGGTGAAGACTTTTTGAAGCATCCTTTGACAAATCTATACTTGGAGGGTTGTTCCAATGTTTTCATTTGTATTTTTAGGATCTTGGGTTTGGTGTATTTAAACTCAGCAACCTTGCTATGTAAGGAATTAGAGATTAATGTTATTTGAATTTGAAAGATTATTCTTTCTTTGGTTCTTTTGAGAACTAGTGAACTTATTAAGAATTAGCATTCTTGTGGTGTTCCAAATTTAGACTAATCACTCACCTTCTCATCTATTTCTTACGTGTGGCGTCAATATCATTCTCTATACATTTGGTTCATGTTTTCTTAAGCATTAGGTCAAGGTTTTGTTTGTGTTAAATCTGTTTAGAACTTTCTTGGGAAGTTGAAACTTCAATTTAAGTGTGGGTTTCAGAATTTCACTACGGGATTCGCACAAAAAAAGTACACTTCTTCAGATTAGCAAACAACTTTTCTTTTCTAAGCACATCTAAAACAGATTTCAAATGTACTACATGATCATTTATGTTTTTGCTATAAATGAGGATATCATCAAAATAAACAACAACAAAATTGCCAATACAAGCTCGCAAGACATGATTCATAAGTCTCATAAAAGTGCTTCCGACTAACCATTCATACAAACCATATTTTGTTTTAAAGGCAGTTTTCCATTCATCTCCTTCTTTCATTCTAATCTGATGATATCCACTTTTCAAATCGATTTTGGAAAATACACTAGACCAATGTAATTCATCAAGCATGTCATCTAGTCTAGGAATGAGATGTCGATTCTTTACTATTATGTTGTTGATGGCTCGACAGTCAACACACATCCTCCACGTCCCATCCTTCTTAGGAACTAATAAAATGGGAACTGCACATGGACTCATGCTTTCTCTCACGTACCCTTTTTCCATCAATTCATTAACTTGCCTTTGAAGTTCCTTGGTCTCCTCTGGATTGCTCCTATAAGCTGGTCTATTTGGAATGGTTGAACCGGGCACAAAATCAATCTGATGCTCAATCCCTCAGATTGGAGGTAAACCATGTGGTGTTTCCTCAGAAAAAACATTCTCATACTCCTCCAAAAGAAAAGTAATAGAGCTAGGCAAAATAAAGTCAAATTCGTTAGTGTTCAAAAATGCCTCTTTGTACAAAAGTACAATCATCGGCTGATGTGAAAATAATGTTTTTTTTATCTCACTTGCTCTCGCATAGAAATTATTTTGTTTTCCATCTGATTTTCGTTCAATGGCCGTATTTTTTTTTGGGTTTTCTCTCATATTTTCCTCGGCCTCTTTTTAAAATTTACCCTCTTTTTCTCTCATTTTCTTTTCCTCACTCTCTCTCTGTAGGCTCACTTGGTCTCCGTAAACCTACTTTGGTGTCAATGGAATAAGAGTGATGTTGTGTTGATTAAATACAAATGAATATTTGTTGGTGAAGCCATCATGCTTCACACGTCTGTCGAATTGCCAAGGCCGCCCAAGTTGATGAGAACCATCAAGAAAATACTATTAAAGATTCAAGTGATCCTTTGCACATTCATGGAGGCCCAATTACAAGAGCTAGAGCCAAAAAGATGCAAGCTGCTTTAAATGGATTAATTGAGAAAATATGGATTGAAAATACAATTCAAGATGCAAGACATCACGAATTAGGCTTGGAGAGAAGACAAGGCATTGTGGCCATTATTCAAGCTATTGGGCAGCCAAATACACAACTTGGATCAAATGCAGCAAGGGCATCTTCGGAATAAAACTGGTATTGATTGAGCCCGAAGTAATATGCAAACTATATACCGTTGGAAAGATAATTAAGTTAGCTTTCCAATGCATTTTACAGAGCTGGATTTGGAGTTCTCTAGAAGGAGTTATGACCAATTCATTACAGCTTGTTCAGACTTGGGATTTTCAACGACTCCTTTGTTTTTCAACTTCATTGTTTGTTTTGTTTCAAGTTTGTCAATGTGTAAGGTAAGTCTACCATCAATAATGGTGGGCTAACATTAACATTGTCAATGATAACATTAAATAAGGTAAGTATTAAGTTTGTCAATGCTAGCATTAATTATGGTGGGTTGGTGAAGACTTTTGAAGCATCCTTTGACAAACCTATACTTGGAGGGTTGTTCCAATGCTTCCATTTGTATTTTTAGGATCTTGGGTTTTTTTTTATTAGCCTATTTAAACCCAGCAACCTTGCTATGTAAGAGATTAGAGATTAATGTTATTTGAATTTGAAAGATTATTCTTTCTTTGGTTCTTTTGAGAACTAGTGAACTTATCAAGAATTAGCATTCTTGTGGCGTTCCAAATTTAGACTTATCACTCACCTTCTCATCTACTTCTTGAGTGTGGCGTCAATATCATTCTCTATACCTTTGGTTCATGTTTTCTTAAGCATTTGGGTCAAGGTTTTGTTTGTCTTAAATCTATTTAGAACTTTCTTGGGGTTGAAACTTCAAATTAAGAATATGTTTCAAAGTTTCATTGTGGGATTCGCATCATTTGGTATCAGAGCTAGTTTCTAAATAGGTTTGAATGTTTTATATATTTTGATTATCAAAAAAAAAAAAGAGAGAAAAAAAAACGTACCAAAAAAAAATAAATAAAAAAAAGCTTGCAAAAGGAATCAAGTATTCCTACTTTCATCAAATTGAATTTTAGTTATTCCTTTTCCTTGACATTGTTTGCACACAATATCAATTGTGTTCCTTTGCTTTCTTGCTTTCTTTTCATCGAATTCCTTGTTGTTCTTTGTGTCCTCTTAATTCCTTTTCTTTGTTTAGTGTGTTGATTCATCATATTTGGTGTGCCACCTGGGTTTTCTTGATTTTGTTTATTTAGTTCAATAAAGAACTGAAAGAGAGAATTAAGTGTGTTAAAAAAAAAAATTGTGAGATCATTAGAGGGTAAAAGCCCATTTGTGTGTTAAACACGAGAGTTAAGTGACATCAAATTGAGTGAAACACGTGAGGGAGTGTTGTGAGGTCTTTTTGTTAACATTTTTTTTTTCATATCACAAATATGTCAAAAGATCAAGAAGCTGTAGACCAATCATTCATGCTCAAAGCCATGCAACAACAATTTGAGCACATGAATCTGATGTTTGGAGAGATCCGTGACAAATTGGAGAGGCAAGACACTGCCATAGCCAATCTACAAAGGGGGCAACAACCAATAGCTCCTAATGTAAGAGGTAATCAAGGCGTGCTGCCATGGGAGAAGAAGATGGTGATGACCTAGATAATTTTGATGACCAAGCCACTTTGTTGACATGCGTGGAAGAGATGATAGAAGGGCAAGACGTATAGATCGTGATTTGGGGAGTATCAAACTGAAAATTCCTTCTTTTCAAGGTAAAAATGATCCGGAAGCTTATTTGGAGTGGGAAAAAATGTGGAGTTAGTATTTGATTGCCATAGCTACTCTGAGGAGAAAAAGGTAAAACTAGCTGCTGTTGAATTTACTGATTATGCTATTATTTGGTGGGATCAACTTGTTTTGAGTAGGAGACGAAATCGTGAAAGGCCTATAAACACTTGGGAGGAGATGAAGGCCATCATGAGGAGGAGATTTGTTCCTAGTCATTATTATAGGGAGCTGCACCAAAGGCTTCAAAGTCTTACACAAGGTTCTAGAAGTGTGGAAGATTACCACAAGGAGATGGAAATAATCATGATTCGAGCCAACATTGAAGAAGAACGAGAGGCCACTATGGCAAGATTTTTACATGGTTTAAATCAAGATATTGCTAATGTGGTTGACTTGCAGCACTATGTTGAGTTGGAAGACGTGGTTCACATGGCCATGAAAGTGGAACGACAACTGAAAAAGAAAGGTTCCACTAGAACCAATTTGGGTTCATCTTCCTCATGGAAGTCAAAATGGAGCAAAGATGAAAAGGTTGTTTCAAAGCCTAAGATTGAACCATTCAAAGATCATAAAGAGGGAGGCAATCAAAGCAAAGGTAAATCTGATTCCCAACACTCTAGAAATAGAGATATTAAGTGTTTTAAATGTTTGGGGACAGGTCATATTGCATCTCAATGCCCAAACAAGAGAGCAATGATCTTGAAGGATAATGGTGATGTGGAAACCGAGAGTGAATCGGATGATGATCCTATGCCACCTTTGGAGGATGTTAATGATGGTGTAGAGTATCCTGTTGATGGTAAATTGATGGTTGCTAGGCGTGCTCTCAACATGCAAGTAAAAGAGGATGCGGAGGTACAACGTGATAACATCTTTCATACTAGATGCCACATCAAAGATAAGGTATGTAGTATGATAATTGATGGTGGAAGTTGTACTAATGTAGCTAGCACTAGTTTAGTTGAAAACTGAATTTGAAAACTTTGAAACATCCTAGGCCATATAAGCTACAATGGCTGAATGATTGTGGGGAAGTTAAAGTAAATAAACAAGTGCTGGTTTCATTTTCTATTGGGAGATACAAGGATGAGGTTGTATGTGATGTAGTACCCATGCATGCTGGACACATTCTTTTGGGGCGTCCTTGGCAATATGATAGGCGTGTGACACATGATGGTTATTTAAATAGATATTCTTTTGTAATGAATGAAAAGCAAATCACTCTTGTACCTTTAACACCTAGACAAGTGTATGAGGATCAAATGTCAATACAAAAAGAGAGTGATGCAAAAAAAGAAAAGGAGAGTACAAAAGAAAGAGAGATTGAGAGAAAAGCAAGTGGAAAGATAGAAAAAAATATTGTTGAGAGAAAGAGAGGCAACAAGTGAACTTGTTTGCAAAAGAGAGTGAGGTTAAGAGGGCTTTCTTTTCAAAACAGCCTATCATTGTACTTTTGTGCAAAGAGGGTTGTTTACATACTAATGAGCTTAACGTTTCTTTGCCTAGTGCTATTGTGACTCTTTTGCAGGACTTTGATGATGTGTTTCCAAATGAGGTCCCTAATGGTTTGCCACCTATTAGGGAATTGAGCATCAAATAGACTTCGTTCTGGAGCTACCATTCCTAATAGACCCGCATATAGAAGCAACCCGAGGAGACAAAGGAGCTTCAAAGGCAGGTTGAAGAACTTTTGGCAAAGGGATATGTGAGGGAGAGCATGAGTCCTTGTGCGGTACCAATTCTACTAGTGCCAAAAAAGGATGGAACGTGGAGAATGTGCGTTGATTGTCGTGCAATCAATAAAATCACTGTAAAGTATCGACATCCTATTCCTAGACTTGATGACATGCTTGATGAATTGCATGGTTCTTGTGTGTTTAGTAAAATTGATCTTAAAAGTGGATATCATCAGATTAGGATTAGAGAAGGAGATGAGTGGAAAACTGCCTTTAAAACAAAATATGACACCAAAAGGAAAAGAAAACCCAAAAAGAAAACTTTACCTGTCCCATGTAAACACTGTGAACCCAAACCACCAAAAGACCCTCCACCTCCACCAAGTCCACTACCCATTTACAAAAAAGAACTCAAATGGATTGCAAGAAATTGCAAATCTGAAGTTCCCTCAGTTTCTCACACCTCCACACCTCTTCAGACTATTCTTCATCTTTTCCTTCTCTTGACACCCATACTGATTCGCAACGTAATGTTGTGTCTAAACCCTTTATTCCTTCAGCTATTACCTCAACCGGTCATCTTGAATCTCCTAAACCTTTTGAATCAGTTCTCAACTGGCAAACCCAAAATGCCAGAGCACAAAATGATACCTTGTTGAATATCCATTCCAAGGTTGAAAAAATCAGTTTATTTAACCGAGCAGATTGAGGAAAGTTGACTCAATTCTGACTCAAATGGAGCAGATCCACGAGAATCGAAATCGAATTGTTCAATTGGATTCAGAGCTCCGAACCATGCTTGCTCAACGATACAATGGCCCAGAGTTTGACCAAAAAGAAAGAGAGATCAGACGCTTACAAACTGAGCTTGCAAGCATCCAAAGCTCTCCACCTTGCCGTGGTCCCCGTTGCAAGCATCCAAAGCTCTCCAAGACATTTTTCCCAAAAGATAATGATCGTGATCCAGATGAATCAGATTGGTCATCTGAAGACGACTACATGAATCTCCGCTCTCCATAAAGTAGTTTGTCTTGTTGCAATAATTAAAGTAGTTTGTCTTGTTGTAATAATTATGTTTGCTTTATGATTTTGTCTTGTTGTAATCATTAAAGCTTGCTTTTACTTTAAGCTTTTACTTTTGTAAAAGTCATGTCCACGTCATGCTTTAAGTCTTTGTCGTTTGTAATAATTAAAGGAGTGTAATAAGTGTGTCTTTTACTTTTCAAAAAGCAAAAGATAAGGGTCCTGTCTTATCTTTACGCTTGGAATCCTTATATAAAGGATTTCTCTCCTCATTGTAACATACATCATCAGCTCAATCATCTATCAAGCAATAAAACCTCTCGTGTTTTCTAAGCTATGACTTTCTAAACTCTTTTCTCTCTCTCTGCAAATGAAGTTCTAAAGAAAAGAAAAGAATAAAGATTTTATCTGTTCATTTTGAAATCTCAAGGAAGTATGCTCTGCACTTGCCTTTCAGCAAGGATCCTGTGCATCAGAAAACTTGATAAATTTTATCTGGTTTGGTACCCTGTTTTAGACTAAAAGGAAAGTCTGTTTTGGGTTGTAGAACCTACAAAATTGTTTTAAGGTTTTTGATGCTCATACAAGTATATCGGCTGGAAACCAGGACTTGCGGGCTACTGGCCCAAAGTACGCTGATTTTAATCATTGTAGACCTGGTGTAAACAACGCCACGTACTAATATGGTATCAGAGCCATATCGGAGTTTTACTTACCTTGAAAATTTTTGTTTTCAAAACTTTGTTCTTCATTTCACCAAAATGGTATGATTAAATCTTTTATTCAATTTTGATCAATAGACTTCAGGAGCAGAGAGAATTTCTAAATCATGGCATCATCTTCATCTTCAACTTCAACTCCTTCTAATCCTATTACTCTTTCTTCTACACTTTCTTTACCCAAATCGTGCACTTCTCATACTACCAATAAAATCGAAAATCTTGTAGAATACTCCTATATCCCTGAATCTGCCCAAATTAGTGAATCCTCCTACCCTCTTATCAGTCCTTACCAGTTGTACAAACGACCCAGTTCTTTTACCCGAAGCATCAGAACTCTCATATCCACTAAAAGGCCTCACCCGAAAGAATACATCCAGTCTTCTAGACTTGACCAGTGTTCACTCCAAGCAACCACTGCTGAGCAATATGTAACTCTGGAAATCCCCTCAGAGTTAATCTCAAACTGGAAAAGAGAAGGTTATACTCATCTCCATCTGGGAGGAGTCAGATTAATCCTTACCCTTCATGGGAGAAAAGGATTACCGGTCACAGCCCGGATTGCTATGTTGGATACCCGATTCAAGCAGTACCAAGATGCTGTTATAGGTACTGTCCTCACAACCCTCCATGCAGGAAGTGTTCTACTCACTTTCTATCCAAATTTCAACCTTTCTCTTCAAGATACCAACCTTCCAACAGCCTTGAAAATGGGACAAACTGAGGTTGTAAATAGAACTTTGTCTACTTTGTTGCGTGCCATTATTCAAAAGAACTTGAAAACTTGGGAAGAATGTTTGCCACATGTTGAATTTGCTTACAATAGAACTGTCCATTCAGCTACTAAATTTTCACCATTTGAGATTGTATATGGTTTTAATCCATTAACTCCTTTGGATTTATTGCCTTTACCTATTGATGAGCGTGCTAGTATAGATGGTAAAAAGAAAGCTGAATTTGTCAAGCAATTGCATGAGAGAACGCGACAACACATAGAAAAGAGAACTGAACAATATGCTACTCAAGCCAACAAAGGACGTAAGCAAGTGGTTTTTCAGCCTGGAGATTGGGTTTGGGTGCATATGAGAAAGGAGAGGTTTCCAGCACAAAGGCGTTCCAAGTTGCTTCCAAGTGGAGATGGTCCATTTCAAGTGGTTGCACGGATCAATGACAATGCCTACAAATTGGATCTTCCTGGTGAGTATAATGTGAGTGCTACTTTCAATGTTTCTGACCTATCTCCTTTCGATGTAGGTGAAGATTCGAGGACGAATCCTTTTGAGGAGAGGGGGAATGATGAGAACCATCAAGAAAATACTATTAAAGATTCAAGTGATCCTTTGCACATTCATGGAGGCCCAATTACAAGAGCTAGAGCCAAAAAGATGCAAGCTGCTTTAAATGGATTAATTGAGAAAATATGGATTGAAAATACAATTCAAGATGCAAGACATCACGAATTGGGCTTGGAGAGAAGACAAGGCATTGTGGCCATTATTCAAGCTATTGGGCAGCCAAATACACAACTTGGATCAAATGCAGCAAGGGCATCTTCGGAATAAAACTGGTATTGATTGAGCCCGAAGTAATACGCAAACTATATACCGTTGGAAAGATAATTAAGTTAGCTTTCCAATGCATTTTACAGAGCTGGATTTGGAGTTCTCTAGAAGGAGTTATGACCAATTCATTACAGCTTGTTCAGACTTGGGATTTTCAACGACTCCTTTGTTTTTCAACTTCATTGTTTGTTTTGTTTCAAGTTTGTCAATGTGTAAGGTAAGTCTACCATCAATAATGGTGGGCTAACATTAAGTTTGTCAATGATAACATTAAATAAGGTAAGTATTAAGTTTGTCAATGCTAGCATTAATTATGGTGGGTTGGTGAAGACTTTTGAAGCATCCTTTGACAAACCTATACTTGGAGGGTTGTTCCAATGCTTCCATTTGTATTTTTAGGATCTTGGGTTTTTTTTTATTAGCCTATTTAAACCCAGCAACCTTGCTATGTAAGAGATTAGAGATTAATGTTATTTGAATTTGAAAGATTATTCTTTCTTTGGTTCTTTTGAGAACTAGTGAACTTATCAAGAATTAGCATTCTTGTGGCGTTCCAAATTTAGACTTATCACTCACCTTCTCATCTACTTCTTGAGTGTGGCGTCAATATCATTCTCTATACCTTTGGTTCATGTTTTCTTAAGCATTTGGGTCAAGGTTTTGTTTGTCTTAAATCTATTTAGAACTTTCTTGGGGTTGAAACTTCAAATTAAGAATATGTTTCAAAGTTTCATTGTGGGATTCGCATCACAAGTAACAAGTGTCTAGCCTACATTGGCACTACATCACAAAGCACCTTATCTTCATACTTGCCAATCTGAAAAATCACTAGTACCTGCTTGTTCACTTTCACCTCACCACTGTCATTTAACCATTGTAGTTTGTATGGCCGTGGGTGTTTAAGTGTCGAAAGCCCTAACTTCTCTACCATTATAGTACTAGCAACATTAGTACAACTTCCTCCATCAATAATCATACTACATACTTTGTCTTGAACATAGCAACTAGTATGGAAAATGTTTTCCCGTTGCACTGCTTCGTCTTCCTTTACTTGAACACTCAAAGCTCTCCTCGCTACTAAGGTCAATTCCCCAGGGGCTACATACTCTTCATCTTCGACTTCCTCTAATGGTGGCATCTCATTCTCTTCCGTCTCATCTTCAGTTACAACCTCACCATTGTCCCGCAACACCATAACTCTTTTATTCACACATTCACTTGCAATATGCCCCCTGCCTTGACATTTAAAACACTTAATGTCACGATTCCTACTAGTAGGAGTCACGGTGTTACCTTATGAATTGTGCTTGGAGTGCTCGGTTACTTACTTAGGTGTAGTAGATGCTTGTGGCATCTAATCTCGTTTCACATAGCTTGGCTTCCAAGGAGTGGAACTCGAGCTTGGGGCTGCATGAGTGTTACCCCTCCTTTTGAGTTGCTGCTCAATCTTGATAGCCTTGTGGACCATCTCCTCAATCTGCAATCTCCCGATTAAGACCACTTAAGAATCATGCCATGCTTGCTTCTCTATTCTCCTCCACATTTGCTCTAATCATGGCAATCTCCATTTCTTTATAATAATCCTCAACACTTCCGCTACCTTATTGAAGACGTTGTAATTTTTGGTACAAATCTCGATAATAGGGGTTAGGTACAAAACTCCTTCTCATAAATGATTTCATTTCATCCCATGTCTTAATTGGATGTTATCTATTTCGCCTTCTACTAATACCAAGTTGATCCCACCAAGTAATGGCATAGTCAGAAAATTCAATCACAGCGAATTTAACCTTTTTGCCTCTTAATAATTGTGGCAGTCAAATATGAACTCCATTTTCTTCTCCCATTCAAGGTATGCTTCTAGGTCGGATTTACCTTGAAAAGATGGAATCTTCATCTTTATGCCACTCAATCCATCATCTCTATTCCTAGCCCTCTTGCCTTGTCCGTCTCTCCTATAGCTACCAGCTGAGTCCTCACCCTCATCATACTCATCCCTATAATAATCATCGATCTCTCCTCTAACTGGAGCTCTTTCTCCTCTACGTGCTTGGGGAACGGGTTGTGGCTACCCTGCACGTGTTCTCCACTTGATCCAAACGCTCATGTATAAGCTCTAATTCAGCCCTCATCATCCTTCTCATCTCTCCCATCAATGCTTGAATTTGTAAATTCTGAGTAGTTACAGATTGATCCTCTTCATTTGTGTTTCGTTCTAGGTTGTGAGACATAGCTATTATCTGCAAAAGAAAGTTAAAAATAATGTGGAAGGACTTCACCTCACTCCCTTATGTGTTTCACTCAAGAAAAATGAATCACTCAATTCCACTCGTGTTTCACTCAAATTAATTGGCTTTTACCCTCTAATATGCTCACACTCTCTTGTCTTTTTCCACTCTTAGTAATCCTCACTCGGTTCTTATCAAACTAATCAAACTAATATTAGGATTTTAGCAGTAATTCACAAAGATGACATTAAAGAAAATTTAATTTCAAGAATAAGAAGGCAATGTGTACGAAAGTTGAGTTTTGATTTTGGACAAAAATTTCACCTATTAGGTAAAACTTATTTTTTGACTTTCAAGACACAAATAATGGAGAGAAAAAAATGAAAGATTTTAAGAAAGGTTTTTTTTTTTTAGGAATAAGTAAAACTTGTGGATTTAAAGAGAATTAACCACAAGGATACAAAATTGATTTAAAAAAGAAACCCGAAAAAAATACTGTTCACCCGGTATTGTTCGCGGTTTTTTTTTTTTTTTGATACTAGAACAAGGATGAAAAAATTCAAACAAGAATGAAAAGCAACAAAGATAGATGGATCTGACCTTGGAGCCTAAGCTCTGATACCAAATGATACGAACCTTGTCAAGAACTGATGCGATCCTAACCAAATTAGTTCCCAAGATCGAAACTAAATTCAGGAATAGAATGAAACCTTGACCCAATGCTTATTGGAAGCACGAACCTTGGTATGTGAAGACGCCACAAGCAGCTATGGAAGGTCTTATTGATAAGTCAAGATATTGAATGCCACGGAAATCCAATAAGTTTAAAGAGTTCGTAAAGAACCAAAGAGAATTAACTCTCACAATTGCATCAAAAAAACTTCTTCTCGTTTATTAGATACGAGTACATTATATAGGGTTGGTTACAAGAATTTAAATCAAATCAGAATCCTAATCTAAGTAAATAGGAAATAATTTAAACCATATTAGAATCCTAATCTAACTAAATAGGAAAGAATTTGAACCAAATCAAAATCCTATTTGGCTTTAAATGCCTTACATCAATTAAATGGAAACTAGGCAATTAAAATAAAACTAACTGATTTGTTTTCCTAATAGTCTCCTTAAGAAATGGGAAAGTATCTGAAAAAGGAAAATAATATATTTTTCCGCAATAATATGCAAACCAACTCCCTATTTCATGGAAGTGAATATTTGGAAACTTCAAAAGCCTGAATCATGCATTTATCATGAGCGATTCCTTCAAAGGGCCTCCATGAATTTGATTGAGCCCAAGTTGCTTGAATCAATCCATTAAGCACTTCTTTGAATTTCTTTACTCGATCTCTCGTAACGGGTCTGACGGGAACTTGAATAGGATCTGAATATACCTCATCCCATGTGCTTGTGATAGTCTCATCCTTAATCTCATCAGATTAAGTAAAAAGCATATCTTACTTGACAGCTAAGTAAGGCAAGATGAAAGATAAGTGAGCTTGAATCAGAGAATTCAACACAATCAAGTTCAAAACACAAACCTAAACTGAACCGAACTAAATTTAATTCAGTTTGGCTCGATTTAGGTTCGAATTTTAGATCGATTCAGATTAAAGATTTCGGTTTAGGTTGCAATTTAGTTTGGGTTGCAGTTCAGTTGCAATCTATTTCAAAATTTAAATTTGGGTTGCAATTTGAGTTACAACCTATTCCCAAATTCAACTAAATTTAAAAATGAATCAAATCTTCTTTTCAAATTCTTTGAATTGTCTGCTTGCATGTGCACAAAAGTGATCTGAGCCGTCTATTCTTTCAAGAAGAATGGCACTCCAATAATTATCACTGGCATCAGTCTGTAGAATACATTGGCTATTGGTGGGAATTCTGAGCGGAGGAGGTGATTGGGCTATCACCTTTAGTTGTTTGACAGCTTCTGTCTGATCTTGACCCCATGGTTAGGAAACTTTAATAATTCAGTTGCAATGTGTGGACCAGGTTGATAGTAGCCACCTAAATTCCAAAATCAAATATAATAAGCAAAAAATATATGCAAATGACAAAAATACATAATTGATTAATAAATTATCAAATCAACACTCAAAACAATAACAATTACAATGTTAAGAAACAAAATCAGCTACAATTACAAATAGTCATTATATTAAAAAAGATTGAATAGTTTCAGTGCTTGTAACCTCTCTTACCCATAACCAAAAGAAGATTAAATTACAAACAACCATTCATGCACCATTTTTATGGTCATCAGCTACACAAGAAGATTGAATTACAAACAAAAATTCATGCCTATTTGGAATCGCATTTATGACCTTACCTTATGCAGCTAACGACGACGAACAAAGCCAAAGGTAGTGAGAGCAGAGATGGTAGAAGCTAGAATAAGAAAGCAAATCGAGAAAAGTGAAGGTGGTAGCAGCATAGGCATGGGCATTTGTTAATAGCAGCTATGTTACAGCTTAGGCGTGGATGTATATGAGTGAAGGTGTTTGTTCTCTCTCTTTCATGACGGAGAAGAAGAAGTCAAGGAAAAAAAAAAGAAAGGATTAGGGATTGCATTTTGGTTTTTGCCTTGTGCGTGTGTGTGTTATTCTTTTAGAGGTTAACCCAATCGGTTTTTGAATTCAGTCCTAGTTCAACTCAAATTGAAATAAACATTGATTGGTTTTTAAAATTGAATATGATCGAGTTGTTACAGTCAACCTGAGCTGAAATTTTGGATTCAGTTCAATTTGGGATAACCTGATCCAAATGCCCACCTCTACTTATAATTATCTTTGGATTATTGTTATCAAAAGAAAGTGAATGATAATTCTGATAATTAACATAAAAACCAATGTTTAGTGGTGAAGAATAATTCCTTAACCATATTTTGCATCATAATTCAATATCTTTAAATTTTTTTTCTAGAATTTTAGATTTTTTGCTTTAAATTCTTTAGTTCATTTACACAGCAAATCGACTCCAAATTCTCCTAAATTTTGTATGCATGTTTGTTAGGTGTCCTTAGTAAATCTAGAAAGTATAAATTAATTTCATTAAGTCTAAATCGGGTTTTTAATTCAACCTTTGTTGCTGGTTAGATTCTGTGTTTTGGGTGATTTGTTTTAATAACTTGTTAATTGGGAGCAATCCTCTACGGAAACAACCTTTACTTACCTCTATATTAATAACAATAATATGTAAGGCGAGATTTTATGAAATAAGCTTTATAGCTTATCACTTTCGTTTATATCATATCAGAGCACCACCAGTCCCTTTCATAATCACCAGTAAGGTTATTTACCATTGGATTATCTTCATCCTATATGTCATTTTTGTTGGCTGGTTTGGGTCTAATACGATATTGTTTTTGGTTTAGATTTGTTGTTAATTTTGATTTTTTTTTCCAATGTTGCCTTCTAAGTTGCTTTATTTTGCTATGCTAGAGATTGGACAAATAACTATTTTGCTACTATTTTTTATGGTTTTGCTGCTATTTCTAGGATAATCATTTACTAATTTCATGTTTGATTATTTGCTATTTCTTGGTTTTTTTTAAAGTTTCTTGGTTAATTTTGATATAATTTTATGTGTTGATTTGCTTCTGCTTTTAGGTGGATTTGCTTATATTCTGCTTCTACTTTTAGGTGGATTTTCTTATATTCTTATTGTTGTTTTTACTCTATTATTGCTATTTTATGGTAATTTTTAGCCATATTTTATGTTTGTTTTTTTGGCTATATTGCTTTGTTTATTACTATTTTTTGAGTATTTTGATACAATTTTTTGTGTTGATATACTTTTGTTTTTGGTGGATTTGCTGCTTTTTTTTGTTGTCTTACTACTATTTTAAGGATAATTATTTGCTGTTTTTATGTTTAATTATCCACTATTTTTTGGCTTTTTTTTATTTGTAGGTTAATTTTGCTGCATTTTATGTGTTGATTTGCTTCTGTTCTTAGGTGGATTTTGCTCACATTAGGGTGGCAATGGGATGAGACGAGTTAAAATTTGTCAATCCTAATCCTATTAAGGTGTCCAAAATCCCATCCCGAATAGTAAATCATAACAAAAATGCATCTAGACTCCCATCTAATCGAAATTCCGAATTGTCCTAGATGACATAAGTTTTTATTCACACATTGCAGTTTCTATTATAAATACATGTCGTATGCCTATAACTACTTATGACTTACATGTCATAAATATTATTTGTCAGATTGATTTGTTATACACATATGACCAACTGTCAGATCTATATGATTCATCAAACTGACTTGTCATACATACATAAAACCTAGATTTTGAGATTTCAAGATCCAGATTAGGATTTTCAAACGTCCTAAATCTCGTCTCGAACAGTGATTTAGGAAAAATTTTAAGTCCTAAATCTCAACCCAAAAAGTAAATCAAAATGAAATTTTATACTAAATCTCATCCCGAACTGACTGAGATCGAAATCCCAATTGAAATTCAAGGAAATCTACCAAACCTAACTATTATTTTTGTTATTGCCTTTCACTATTTTATTGTTGTCTCCTTTCACTATTTGATTGTTGTCTCTATGTTAACTTTTTACTATCTTTATGTTTGACTTTCTACTCTCTTTTTTTGTTCATAGTTTTTTTGGGTTAATTTGCTGTAATTTTTGGTATTGTTATACTTCTATTTCTATGTTGATTTGCTACTTTTTTTTTATGCTTTGTTGCTATTTTTGGGATATTAATTTCGTATTTTTATATTTGATTTATTTTTCTTTTTTCTATTGTAATTTTATCATAATTTTTGCATTGATTTGTTTCTATTTTTAGGTCAATTTGCTATAGTTTTTTTTTTGTTTTAGGTCAATTATTTACTACTTTTTGAACTATGTACTTTTTTTGGCTTTCTTTCCTATTGTTTTTGAGTTATTCGTGTTATTTTTGGTGTTGATATACTTTTTTTTATAGATGGATTAATTGTTTATTTTGTTGTTTTATTGTTGCTTCTAGGTTAATTTTGTCGTAGTTTTTGGTATTGATTTACTTCTACAGGTTCTCTACATTTTTTTTGTTTTATTGATGTTTCTAGTATAATTATTTACTATTTTTATGTTTGACTAGTTTTTTTCTTTGTTTCCTACTATGTTGGGGTTAATTAATTACTTTTTTTTTGTATTGCTTTGCTTTTGTTTTTGGGTGGATTTACTATTATTTTATTCATTTTTAACTGTTTCACCAACTATAAAAAAGGGAATAAATGTCCCTATATGCTGCAAAATGCTATTTTTAAACCATTAAATCCAACATAAATGAATCCAACAATTGAAATTTAATTTTTATTAAAATAAAAAATTATTAAGTAAAAATTAAAAACAAATAGAAACCAATTGGAAAAGTAAAGTTATTCCCAATACTATTCTAAATCCCTAACTTTAGTAAGAGACAAAATTCGATTCCTTTGCATATTGGAAGGAGGTATGTGCATAAATTTTTAATATTTTTCAGTTTGTATCTTGATTTGTTGTTTGTTAATACGTACCCCCAATGATCTTGCTTATGTATCAGTTGATTTCTTATTTGTTTATATTTCTGAGTTTTGTTTGATCTAATGTTGAAAGATACATGAAATTTTTTTTTTTGATTGCTGCTACCCATAAAGTAAATATAGGTTTTAGTTCAAAATGGGGGAAATTTTGAATTTCTTTTTAAAGTTTTGTATGATTTCTTTGGAAAAAAAAAAAGGCAAGTTGGGAACATATAGTTTCATTCAAGAATTATGTTCAATCACCTCATATTTAAGTTGAATTTTTGCTTTATCAGCTCTCAAAACCTTTATATATGTGTGGGTATTTGAAATTGGTGGCTAGAGAAGTACATTACTATTAAAGTATACTGCAGATGGTTGTTTCGATTTATCCCATTAATGCCATCTGATTTGCTTTATTCTACTGTGCTTGTTCTTTTTGTTAATAAAAGAAAGAAATCAAAGTAGGAATCAAAGTAAAAATCAATACAACTGAAAAAGCAAGGGCTAGATCAAAAAGCATGGATTTAGTTTTGTAAGTATAAATTATATATATCTATGTACCCATTATATTTAAATTAAGATTTAGTTTTTTTTTTTTTAACTAATGTAACTTACAAATATAGGTGACGATAAGACAAAAGTAAAACAACTAAGGAAATTCAGGGTTGAAAGGCAGATAAAACTGTATGTCTTCTAACTGTGACCTTTTGAACATTTCATTTTTTGTAGCCTAGCACTTATCATAATTACATGCTAGAGCTGAAATTACACAAAATTGAAAGAAACTAACCTCTGACGAGACATATCAATGGATGCTTAGTAATATGAATGAGAAGTCTACCTTAAATATTGGTGAAAATATTGGTCGAGCAAAAATATTGATGAATTAGATGAGGACAAGGCTAAAGGTGGCAACCTTTTATCTCAATGTCACATAGCTTTTTTCTTAGAGATGATTTCATCTTTCTTAATTGATCAATAAGCAGCAATAAAAGAAATCAACTTTGAAAGTCTACACGACCTAAAATGTGGGCATCTAAGACAAGAGTTATGTACAACACTAGTTGAAAAAGGTGATATTGCTAAGTAATGTATAATTCTACATGGGAAGAATATAGTTTTAACCTTATAACCTTTGTAACCATAATGAGGGTTAGAGATGCGGGCATATGTGTGAACTAAAATGAACAAACTGTTGATTCGACTTCAAAATTGTTGTACCACGCATAACCCACTATATTTTTTCACAAATGGGTAAGGTTGTTATTTGCGCGCCATTTGTAACAATCACTGAAAAAGGATTAACTTTTTCCAGTAGGTAGTCAATTCACTTTCCAACCACAGGGTCACCAGAGTCCATAATAATTACCACAGATTTTTGGCTAATGCACTCCTTAAAGTGCATTGTTTCATAAAAATTTGAACCAGCCAAAGAATATGAGGATATTAAGGGTTCAATCGGTGGTTCTATTGATGGTTCTGATTCTAACTTCTTTTACGAATGGCTGAAAAAAGGATTGGTTTGTTCCATTTCACTTTGCAACCACAGGGATCAAGAAAATTGTGTGCACTTTTAGAGTCAATAAGAGCTACCATTGGTTTTAAGCTAATGTAGCTTTTAACACGTATTGGTTGGTAAAAATTTGGACCAGCCAAAGCATGTGAGGATATTATGGGTTCAATCGGTGATACTGATTCTGACTCTTTATGTACTACTTCAACATTATCTTCATCTCTGAAAAACTCCTTTTCGTTGATGATAAATAGCTACAATTTTTATGGCCAAGAAAATACTTTTTTATCACAAGTGTAATAATCTTTTGGCCCTTCATGTCCATCTCTGCCTGTGAAATTCACCGTACAGTTGGCATCGCTTCCTTAAGGTTGGTCCTAGGCTAAGTGAATTGGTTTGAATGTTTTTTATTCTTATGGTAGCATTTTGTTGGAAAAACATACCTAGAAAAACAATTAATCTTATTTATAAAATTAGCGGAAGCTAGGATTTTTTCCTGATTATGTATACATGGATATGGTTAGAAAAATGCCTCACATTTCTGTTGAAAAACCATAGAAGAATGTTGCAATCTTTTCTGCTATCCTCAACAGTCTCCCTCACGCAAGCGGGCATGTAAACAACCCTAATTTTGTGCTTGAGAAAAAAACCATAGAACCGACTTTTTCTTTTTCAAGAAAAAGTTACGTAAAAGTTATTTTCGGTTCTAATTTCATCTCCTTTGTATAGGCACTTATTAGAGTTTGACTAGAAATTGAGCTAGCAAAAGGATTACAGACCCAAGGGCTTTCTAGCTCCAACTTAATAGTCAATGCCCAGTCATCTCATGACATGTCAAAACTTCTAAGTTAACCCCAAGCTATTCGACTAAAAGCCCAAAGTTGCTCTCTAGCAACCCATGTAATTAAATGAAAGTCCAATTAATTAAAACTCCTTTTAATTAATTTTAGCCTTGGTCTTAGACTAATAATAACCACTTAATTAACCCTCTCTATGATGCTCATAATTAAAGTTAGGCCTTTGATAAGCCTTTGTTAATTACATTTGACGCTTAAGTCACTATTTGTTCTAATGATCACTTTTAATATATTATATGATAAGAAGCATCAAGAAAATACCATTAAAGATGAGAGATTAATGTTATTTGAATTTGAAAGATTATTCTTTCTTTGGTTCTTTTGAGAACTAGTGAACTTACCAAGAATTAGCATTCTTGTGGTATTCCAAATTTAGACTTATCACTCACCTTCTCATCTATTTCTTGAGTGTAGTGTCAATATCATTCTCTATACCTTTGGTTCATGTTTTCTTAAGCATTGGGTCAAGGTTTTGTTTGTTTTAAATCTGTTTAGAACTTTCTTGGGAAGTTTAAACTTCAATTTAAGTGTGGGTTTCAAAATTTCATTGTGGGATTCGCATCATTTGGTATCAGAGCTAGTTTCTAATCAGGTTTGAATGTCTTATATATTTTGATTATCAAAAAAAAAAGAGAGAGAAAAAAAGTACCAAAAAAAAAAAGCTTGCAAAAGGAATCAAGTATTCCTACTTTCATCAAATTGAATTTTAGTTATTCCTTTTCCTTGACATTGTTTGCACACAATATCAATTGTGTTCCTTTGCTTTCTTGCTTTCTTTTCATCAAATTCCTTGTTGTTCTTTGTGTCCTCTTAATTCCTTTTCTTTGTTTAGTGTGTTGATTCGTCATATTTGGTGTGCCACCTGGGTTTTTCTTGATTTTGTTTATTTAGTTCAATAAAGAACTGAAAGAGGGAATTAAGTGTGGTTAATTAAAAAAAGAAAAAGTTTGTGAGATCATTAGAGGGTAAAAGCCAATTTGTGTATTAAACACGAGAGTTAAGTGACATCAAATTGAGTGAAACACGTGAGGGAGTGTTGCGAGGTTTTTTTTTTTTTGCTAACATTTTTTTTTTCATATCACAAATATGTCAAAAGATCAAGAAGCTGTAGACCAATCATTCATGCTCAAAGCCATGCAACAACAATTTGAGCACATGAATATGATGTTTGGAGAGATCCATGACAAATTGGAGAGGCAAGACAATGCCATAGCCAATCTACAAAGGGGGCAACAACCAATAGCTCCTAATGTAAGAGGTAATCAAGGGCGTGCTGCCATGGGAGAAGAAGATGGTGATGACCTAGACATGCGTGGAAGAGATGATAGAAGGGCAAGACGTATAGATCGTGATTTGGGGAGTATCAAACTGAAAATGCCTTCTTTTCAAGGTAAAAATGATCCGGAAGCTTATTTGGAGTGGGAAAAAAAAGTGGAGCTAGTATTTGATTGCCACAACTACTCTGAGGAGAAAAAGGTAAAACTAGCTGCCGTTGAATTTACTGATTATGTTATAATTTGGTGGGATCAACTTTTTTTGAGTAGGAGACGAAACTGTGAAAGGCCTATAAACACTTGGGAGGAGATGAAGGCCATCATGAGGAGGAGATTTGTTTCTAGTCATTATTATAGGGAGCTGCACTAGAGGCTTTAAAGTCTTACACAAGGTTCTAGAAGTGTGGAAGATTACCACAAGGAGATGGAAGTAATCATGATTCGAGCCAACATTGAAGAAGAACGAGAGGCCACTATGGCAAGATTTTTACATGGTTTAAATCAAGATATTGCTAATATGGTTGACTTGCAGCACTATGTTGAGTTGGAAGACGTGGTTCACATGGCCATGAGAGTGGAACAACAATTGAAAAAGAAAGGTTCCACTAGAACTAATTTGGGTTCTTCTTCCTCATGGGAGTCAAAATGGAGCAAAGATGAAAAGGCTGTTCCAAAGCCTACGATTGAGCCGTTCAAAGATCATAAAGAGGGAGACAACCAAAGCAAAGGTAAATCTAATTCCTAACACTCTAGAATTAGAGATATTAAGTGTTTTAAATGTTTGGGGACAGGTCATATTGCATCTCAATGCCCAAATAAGAGAGCAATGATCTTGAGGGATGATGGTGATGTGGAAACCGAGAGTGAATCGGATGATGATTCTATGCCACCTTTGGAAGATGCTAATGATGGTGTAGAATATCCTGTTGATGGAAAATTGATGGTTGCTAGGCATGCTCTCAACATGCAAGTAAAAGAGGATGCGGAGGTACAATGTGATAACATTTTTCATACTAGATGCCACATCAAAGATAAGGTATGTAGTATGATAATTGATGGTGGAAGTTGTACTAATGTAGCTAGCACTAGTTTAGTTGAAAAATTGAATTTGAAAACTTTGAAACATCCTAGGCCATATAAGCTACAATGGCTAAATGATTGTGGAGAAGTTAAAGTAAATAAACAAGTGGTGGTTTCATTTTCTATTGGGAGATACAAGGATGAGGTTGTATGTGATGTAGCACCCATGCATGCTAGACACATTCTTTTGGGGCGACCTTGGCAATATGATAGGCGTGTGACACATGATGGTTACTTAAATAGATATTCTTTTGTAATGAATAAAAAACAAATCACTCTTGTACCTTTAACACCTAAACAAGTGTATGAGGATCAAATGTCAATATAAAAAGAGAGTGATGTAAAAAAAGAAAAGGAGAGTACAAAAGAAAGAGAGATTGAGAGAAAAGCAAATGGAAAGATAGAAAAAAATATTGTCGAGAGAAAAGAGAGACAAGTGAACTTGTTTGCAAGAGAGAGCGAGGTTAAGAGGGCTTTCTTTTTAAAACAGCCTATCATTGTACTTTTGTGCAAAGAGGGTTGTTTACATACTAATGAGCTTAACGTTTCTTTGCCTAGTGCTATTGTGACTCTTTTACAGGACTTTGATGATGTGTTTTCAAATGAGGTCCCTAATGGTTTACCACCTATTAGGGGAATTGAGCATCAAATAGACTTCATTCCTGGAGCTACCATTCCTAATAGACCCGCATATAGAAGCAACCCGAGGAGACAAAGGAGCTTCAAAGGCAGGTTAAAGAACTCTTGGCAAAAGGATATGTAAGGGAGAGCATGAGTCCTTGTGCGGTACCGGTTCTACTAGTGCCCAAAAAGGATGGAACGTGGAGGATGTGTGTTGACTGTCGTGCAATTAATAAAATCACTGTAAAGTATCGACATCCTATTCCTATACTTGATGACATGCTTGATGAATTGCATGGTTCTTTTGTGTTTAGTAAAATTGATCTTAAAAGTGGATATCATCAAATTAGGATTAGAGAGGGAGATGAATGGAAAACTGCCTTTAAAACAAAATATGGTTTATATGAGTGGTTAGTGATGCCATTTGGGTTATCTAATGCACCTAGCACTTTTATGAGGTTAATGAACCATGTTTTACGTGTTTTTATTGGTAAGTTTGTAGTTGTCTATTTTGATGATATTTTGATCTATAGTAAAAGCGTAGAAGAACACATTGAACATTTGCAAAGTGTATTAATTGTTTTAAGGAAGGAAAAATTATATGCTAATTTGAAGAAGTGTTCCTTTTGTACAAATCAGATTGTTTTTCTTGGTTATGTTGTGAGTGCTAAAGGAATTGAGGTTGATGAAGAGAAGGTAAAGGCTATCAAGGAGTGGCCTACACCTAAAAGTGTAAGTGAGCTAAGAAGTTTTCATGGTTTGGCTAGTTTTTATAGAAGATTTGTGAAAGATTTTAGCACCCTTGCTGCACCATTAACTGAAATTGTGAAGAAACATGTGGGATTTAAGTGGGGTAGTGAACAAGAAAGGGCATTTAATCTAATCAAGGAGAAATTAGTTTCTGCATCATTACTTACTTTACCTGATTTTGCTAAAACTTTTGAAATTGAGTGTGATGCTTCAGGTATAGGTATTGGAGCTGTTTTGATGTAAAAAGGGCGTCCAATTGCCTATTTTAGTGAGAAATTGAGTGGAGCAGCCCTAAACTATCCTTCCTATGACAAGGAGATGTATGCATTGGTGAGAGCATTGGAAACTTGGCAACATTATCTTCTACCTAAAGAGTTTGTTATACACACTGATCATGAGTCCTTGAAGCATTTGAAAGGGCAAGGTAAGTTGCATAGGAGACATGCCAAATGGGTTGAATTTATTGAGTCATTTCCTTATGTGATCAAATACAAACAAGGTAAGGAGAATGTGGTGGCTGATGCATTATCTAGAAGTTGTTTGGATTTGAGCATATTAAAGAATTATATGTTAATGATCCTGATTTTACTAATGTGTTTAATGCTTGTGAGAAAGTTGCATTTGGAAAGTTCTATAGGCATGATGGGTTCTTATTTAGAGAGAATAAATTGTGTGTGCCTCATAGTTCTTTGCGTGAATTGCTTGTGCGTGAAGCCCGTGGGGGAGGTTTAATGGGACATTTTGGCATTGCAAAGACTTTAGATGTTTTAAAAGAACACTTTTTTTTGCCACATATGAAACGTGATGTTGAAAGAATATGTGAGAAGTGTATCACTTGTAAACATGCTAAATCTAAAGTTTTACCCCATGGATTGGATAACCCTCTACCCATACCTAGCGAACCTTGGGTTGATATTTCTACAGACTTTGTTTTGGGTTTACCTAGGTCAAAAAGGGGAAAGGATTCTGTGTTTGTTGTTGTTGATAGTGTTTTCAAAGATGGCACATTTCATTCCATGTCACAAAACGGATGATGCAACAAACATAGCTAATTTGTTTTTCAAGGAAATAGTCAGATTGCATGGAGTGCCAAGGAGTATAGTTTCAGATCGAGATACTAAGTTCTTGAGCCACTTTTGGAAAACTTTGTGGGGTAAGTTGGGTACTAAACTTTTGTTTTCTACTGCTTGTCATCCACAAACTGATGGACAAACTGAGGTTGTAAATAGAACTTTGTCTACTTTGTTGCGTGCCATTATTCAAAAGAACTTGAAAATGTGGGAAGAATGTTTGCCACATGTTGAATTTGCTTACAATAGAACTGTCCATTAAGCTACTAAATTTTCACCATTTGAGGTTGTATATCGTTTTAATCCATTAACTCCTTTGGATTTATTGCCCTTACCTATTGATGAACGTGCTAGTATGGATGGTAAAAAGAAAGCTGAATTTGTCAAGTAATTGCATGAGAGAACGGGATGGTAAAAAGAAAGCCGAATTTGTCAAGCAATTGCATGAGAGAACGCGACAACACATAGAAAAGAGAACTGAACAATATGCTACTCAAGCCAACAAAGGATGTAAGCAAGTGGTTTTTCAGCCTGGAGATTGGGTTTGGGTGCATATGAGAAAGGAGAGGTTTCCAGCACAAAGGCGTTCTAAGTTGCTTCCAAGGGGAGATGGTCCATTTCAAGTGGTTGCACGGATCAATGACAATGCCTACAAATTGGATCTTCCTGGTGAGTATCATGTGAGTGCTACTTTCAATGTTTCTGACCTATCTCCTTTCGATGTAGGTGAAGATTCGAGGACGAATCCTTTTGAGGAGAGGGGGAATGATGAGAACCATCAAGAAAATACCATTAAAGATGAGAGATTAATGTTATTTGAATTTGAAAGACTATTCTTTCTTTGGTTCTTTTGAGAACTAGTGAACTTACCAAGAATTAGCATTCTTGTGGTGTTCCAAATTTAGACTAATCACTCACCTTCTCATCTATTTCTTGAGTGTGGCGTCAATATCATTCTCTATACCTTTGGTTCATGTTTTCTTAAGCATTGGGTCAAGGTTTTGTTTGTTTTAAATCTGTTTAGAACTTTCTTGGGAAGGTTAAACTTCAATTTAAGTGTGGGTTTCAAAATTTCATTGTGGGATTCGCATCATTATATTTGTAAATAAATTTACAAATAAATACTATTGTTTATTGAATAAACTATGGCTGCATATTTAAATGATCAAGTACCACAAACAACTTAGGTAAGCATCAATAGTATAGATTCCATCTTGTAAGTATATGTTCCTACGGTCCATGAAATTACATCTCCAAGCCATCGAGGTTTTGACTATTTATATGGATCTCACTCCGTAGTAACTCAAAAGACATAATACATGAATGCAAGTTCATTACCCACTCAAGATTATGGTCAATTAATCTTATTGAAGCTTATGTGAATTATGATCAATGACGTCTCTAACTATATCAAAATTCACTATAGTTTAGTTCAATATGCATATCACATGTACATATTAATCATTCTACTCAAAGTCTCTACTTCAGTATCAAGATAAAACACTCATATTAGAAGCACAAAATTTACAACCTTTCACAAAAGCCTAGCTATCTTAGCTTTGTAAGTTAGCCAACTGATGCGATTAAGGATAAGACTATCACAAGCACATGGGATGAGGTATATTCAGATCCTATTCAAGTTCCCGTCGGACCCGTTACGAGAGCTCGAGCAAAGAAATTCAAAGAAGCGCTTAATGGATTGATTCAAGCAACTTGGGCTCAATCAAATTCATGGAGGCCCTTTGAAGGAATCGCTCATGATAAATGCATGATTCAGGCTTTTGAAATTTCCAAATGTTCACTTCCATGAAATAGGGAGTTGGTTTGCACATTATGGCGGAAAAATATATTATTTTCCATTTTCAGATACTTTCCCATTTTTTAAGGAGGCTATTAGGAAAACAAATCAAATAGCTCTATTTTAATTGCCTAGTTTCCAGTTAATTGATGTAAGGCATTTAAAGCCAAATAGGATTCTGATTTGGTTTAAATTCTTTCTTATTTAGTTAGATTAGGATTCTGATTTGGTTTAAATTCTTGTAACCAACCCTATATAATGTACTCATATCTAATAAACGAGAAGAGGTTTTTTTTAATGCAATTGTGAGAGTTAATTCTCTTTGGTTCTTTACGAACTCTTTGAACTTATCGGATTTCCGTGGCGTTCAATATCTTGACTTATCAATTAGACCTTCCATAGCTGATTGTGGCGCCTTCACATACCAAGGTTCGTGCTTCCAATAAGCATTGGGTCAAGGTTCCATTCCATTCCTGGGTTTAGATTCGATCTTGGGAACTAATTTGGTTAGGGTCGTGTCAGTTCTTGACGGGGTTCGTATCATTTCGTAACAGAGCTTAGGCTTCAAGGTCAGATCCATCTATCTTTGTTGCTTTGCATTCTTGTTTGAATTTTTCATCCTTGTCCTAGTATCAAAAAAAAAAACCGTGAACAGTACCGCGTGAACAGTTTTTTTTAGGGTTTCCTTTTTAAATTAATTTTGTATCCTTATGGTTAATTCTCCTTAAATCCATAAGTTTTACTTATTCCTAAAAAAAAATAACCCTTTCTTAAAATCTTTCATTTTTTTCTCTCCATTATTTGTGTCTTGAAAGTCAAAAAATAAGTTTTACCTAATAGGTGAAATTTTTGTCCAAAATCAAAACTCAACTTTCGTACATATTGCCTTCTTATTCTTGAAATTAAATTCTCTTTAATGTCACCTTTGTGAATTACTACTGAAATCCTGATATTAGTTTGATAAGAACCGAGTGAGGATTACTAAGAGTGGAAAAAGGCAAGAGGGTATGAGCATATTAGAGGGTAAAAGCCAATTAATTTGAGTGAAACACGAGAGGAATTGAGTGATTCATTTTTCTTGAGTGAAACACATAAGGGAGTGAGGTGAGGTCCTTCCACATTATTTTTAACTTTCTTTTGCAGATAATAGCTATGTCTCACAATCTAGAACGAAACACAAAAGAAGAGGATCAATTTGCAACTACTCAGAAATAACAAATTCAAGTATTGATGGGAGAAATAAGAAGGATGATGAGAGAGAGCTCCAGTTAGAGGAGAGATCAATGATTATTATAGGGATGAGTATGATGAGGGTGAGGACTCAGCGGGTAGCTATAGGAAAGACGGACAAGGCAGGAGAGCTAGGAATAGAGATGATGGATTGAGTGGCATAAAGATGAAGATTCCATCTTTTCAAGGTAAATCCGACCCAGAAGCATACCTTGAATGGGAGAAGAAAATGGAGTTCATATTGATTGCCACAATTATTCAGGGGCAAAAAAGGTTAAATTGGCTGTGATTAAGTTTTCTGACTATGTCATTACTTGGTGGGATCAACTTGTTATAAGCAGAAGGCAAAATAGATAACGCCTAATTGAGACATGGGATGAAATGAAATCATTGATGAGAAGGTGTTTTGTACCTAACCACTATTATCGAGATTTGTACCAAAAATTACAACGTCTTCAACAAGGTAGCAGAAGTGTTGAGGATTATTATAAAGAAATGGAGATTGCCATGATTAGAGCAAATGTGGAGGAGAATAGAGAAGCAACCATGGCAAGATTCTTAAGCGGTCTTAATCGGGAGATTGCAGATAAGGTTGAGTTGCAGCATTACGTGGAGATTGAGGAGATGGTCCACAAGGCTATCAAGATTGAGCAGCAACTCAAGAGAAGGGGTAACACTCGTGCAGCCCCAAGCTCGAGTTCCACTCCTTAGAAGCCAAGCTATGTGAAACGAGATGAGAGGCCACAAGCATGTACTGCACCTAAGCAAGTAACCGAGCACTCCAAGCACAATTCACAAGATAACACCATGACTCCTACTAGTAGGAATCCTGACATTAAGTGTTTTAAATGTCAAGGCATGAGATATTGCAAGTGAATGTGTGAATAAAAGAGTTATGGTGTTGCGGGACAATGGTGGGTTGTAACTGAAGATGAGACGAAAGAGAATGAGATGCCACCATTAGAGGAAGTCGAAGATGAAGAGTATGTAGCCCCTGGGGAATTGACTTTAGTAGCGAGGAGAGCTTTGAGTGTTCAAGTAAAGGAAGACGAAGCAGTGCAATGGGAAAATATTTTCTATACTAGGTGCTATGTTCAAGACAAAGTATGTAGTATGATTATTGATGGAGGAAGTTGTACTAATGTTGCTAGTACTATAATGGTAGAGAAGTTAGGGCTTTCGACACTTAAACACCTACGGCCATACAAATTACAATAGTTAAATGACAGTGGTGAAGTGAAAGTGAACAAGCAGGTACTAGTGATTTTTCGGATTGGCAAGTATGAAGATAAGGTGTTTTGTGATGTAGTTCCAATGCAGGCTGGACACTTGTTACTTGGGCGGCCTTGGCAATTTGACAGACGTGTGAAACATGATGGCTTCACTAACAAATATTCATTTGTTTTTAATCAACGCAACATCACTCTTGTTCCATTGACACCAAAGCAGATTTACGGAGACCAAGTGAGCCTACAGAGAGAGAGTGAGGAAAAGAAAAAGAGAAAAAGAGAGTGAAATTCAAAAAGAGGCCGAGGAGAATATGAGAGAAAAACCAAAGAAAAATACGGCCATTGAGCGAAAATCAGATGGAAAACAAAATAATTTCTATGCGAGAGCAAGTGAGATAAAAAAAGTATTGTTTTCACATCAGCCAGTGATTGTACTTTTGTATAAAGAGGAATTTTTGAACATTAACGAATTTGACCTTACTTTGCCTAATTCTATTACTTTTCTTTTGCAGGAGTATGAGGATGTTTTTCCTGAGGAAACACCACATGGTTTACCTCCAATCCGAGGGATTGAGCATCAGATTGATTTTGTACTCGGTTCAACCATTCCAAATAGACCAGCCTATAAGAGCAATCCAGAGGAGACCAAGGAACTTCAAAGGCAAGTTAATGAATTGATGGAAAAAGGGTACGTGAGAGAAAGCATGAGTCCATGTGCAGTTTCCGTTTTATTAGTTCCTAAGAAGGATGGGACGTGGAGGATGTGTGTTGACTGTCGAGCCATCAACAACATAACGGTAAAGTATCGACATCCCATTCCTAGACTAGATGACATGCTTGATGAATTATATGGGTCTAGTGTATTTTCCAAAATCAATTTGAAAAGTGGATATCATCATATTAGAATGAAAGAAGGAGATGAATGGAAAACTGCCTTTAAAATAAAATATAGCTTGTATGAATGGTTAGTCATGCCTTTTGGTCTAACTAATGCCCCAAGCACTTTTATGAGACTTATGAATCATGTCTTGCGAGCTTTTATTGGCAAGTTTGTTGTTGTTTATTTTGATGATATCCTCATTTATAGCAAAAACATAAATGATCATGTAGTACATTTGAAATCTGTTTTAGATGTGCTTGGAAAAGAAACGTTGTTTGCTAATCTGAAGAAGTGTACTTTTTGCAGAGACAAACTTGTGTTTTTAGGATTTGTTGTGAGTGCATAGGGTATACAGGTAGATGAGGAAAAGGTACGTGCAATCCAAGAGTGGCCGAGTCCCACAAGTGTAAGTAATGTGAGAAGCTTTCATGGGCTTGCTAGTTTCTATCGACGATTTGGGAAAGACTCAATTTTTGTGGTTGTGGATAGATTTCCAAAGATGGCACATTTTATTCCATGCCACAAAACAGATGATGCTTCTAATGTTGCTAACCTATTCTTTAGGAAGATTATAAGGTTGCATGGTATGCCCAGGACAATTGTTTCTGATAGGGATGCTAAGTTTTTAAGTTACTTTTAGAAAACCTTATGGGCTAAGTTAGGAACTAAGTTGTTGTTTTCAACTACTTGTCACCCTCAAACTGATGGTCAAATAGAAGTTGTGAATAGAACTTTATCTACTCTATTGCGAGCTATCATTAAAAAGAACATTAAATCTTGGGAAGATTGTTTACCTCATGTTGAGTTTGCTTATAATCATTCCGTTCATTCTGCTACTAAGTATTCACCGTTTGAAATTGTTTATGGTTTTAATCCTTTAACCCTATTAGGTTTAACTCCATTACCTATATCTGAGTGTGTTAACTTAGATGGCAAGAAAAAGGCTGAAATTGTTAAACAGATATACGAGAGGGCGAAATTCAACATTGAGGACAAATCCTCTTCAAGAGGAGGGGAATGACGAGATTAAGGATAAGACTATCACAAGCACATGGGATCAGGTATATTCAGATCCTATTCAAGTTCTCGTCGAACCCGTTACGAAAGCTCGAGCAAAGAAATTCAAAGAAGCGCTTAATGGATTGATTCAAGCAACTTGGGCTCAATCAAATTCATGGAGGCCCTTTGAAGGAATCGCTCATGATAAATGCATGATTCAGGCTTTTGAAGTTTCCAAATGTTCACTTCCATGAAATAGGGAGTTGGTTTGCACATTATGGTGGAAAAATATATTATTTTCCTTTTTCAGATACTTTCCCATTTCTTAAGGAGGCTATTAGGAAAACAAATCAAATAGCTCTATTTTAATTGCCTAGTTTCCAGTTAATTGATGTAAGGCATTTAAAGCCAAATAGGATTCTGATTTGGTTTAAATTCTTTCTTATTTACTTAGATTAGGATTCTGATTTGGTTTAAATTCTTTCTTATTTAGTTAGATTAGGATTCTGATTTGGTTTAAATTCTTGTAACCAACCCTATATAATGTATTCATATCTAATAAACGACAAGAGGTTTTTTTGATGCAATTGTGAGAGTTAATTCTCTTTGGTTCTTTACGAACTCTTTGAACTTATCGGATTTCCGTGGCGTTCAATATCTTAACTTATCAATCAGACCTTCCATAGCTTATTGTGGCGTTTTCACATACCAAGGTTCGTGCTTCCAATAAGCATTGGATCAAGGTTTCATTCCATTCTTAGGTTTAGATTCGATCTTGAGAACTAATTTGGTTAGGGTCGCGTCAGTTCTTAGCGGGGTTCGTATCACCAACTAGGTCATCAATATAAAGGGTCGCGTCAGTTCTTGGCGGGGTTCGTATCACCAACTAGGTCATCAATATAAAGTCCTTAATAAATCATTTCCAAGTAACATTAGGCATAGAAGTTTTGTATGCTTGGAACCAATCCAAAGCTCTACCCTTCATGTGAATAGAAGCAACATGTAATCTATCATCTTCCTCTACGGCATAAAATTGAAGAATCTTTTGTAACACTCCACTTAAATATTTATTTTAAACAATGTTTAAAACATTGTTACTTTTTAATATAAGTACGAATTCTAAAAAAAAAAAATTACATAGCAAGCATAACTTCCTTACAAAATATAAGAGACATGCAGATATTTTCCAAAAACGTTATTATTACATAAAGCTGAGATATTTATTTATTTATTTTATAGAAACAGAGTTGTGCCCATCTTAAAACCCTAGGTTTGATATGTCCATATGCACCTCGCCTTGGTTGGGACTTGGCGTCAGCTTGCCTACTTATCTTTACCTGCAATGTAAGGACTTTATGAGCTAATACCCAGCAAGATAACATTTTGATGCATGTATAAAATATTATGCATATAAATTATCATATTAAGTTTTTAAAAGAAATTTAAAAAATACAAAACAACTTTGTTAGGGCCCTAGGTATGCTGTACCACAAGGCTAGCATTCTTATTTTTTAAAACGAAAATGCCCTTGGGCCTAATTAATTGATCTTTTGGGCGTCATGTATCGCCGTCCCCAAAAAATTTATCTTTTACTTAGCTTGGAGGGCTTGCCCTCCTTGGAAACTTTGTCACCTGGTAGTACAACCATCCATTTTTCGTAAATTCATTTATGAAACATCTTCTTCATAAAGTAATCCATGAAATGCATGCATTTGAAGTTTTTAGATGTACAACAGAATCAACACACAATACTATTTAAAGATAATAATCTTTAATATAAGCGGCAGTGCCGTCCATACAGAGATTAAATAAAATGGAATTATAGTATAGGCGGTAAAGCTGATCATAACATAATTAAGTATTATAGATTAGGTGGCATAGCTGACCATATAAGGATAAGTTAGATATTGCTATAATATAGGCGACATAGCCATCCATGTAAAAATTTAGATCATAACCAATCAAATCATAGTGGCCATCACAAGATTAAGAACTAGTTAAAGTTGAAGTTAAGTATAAAAAGAATTTTGTCCCTATATTGTAGTTGAAGTGTTACTTATCTCTTGACCTTGGCTTCCCTAAACCTTTCTAAATTGAGGATTTCTCTTCTCTTGATGTTATGACTTAGAATAGAAGAGGGTGAAATTTCTAGGTTGCATTGAAAATGAAAAGGAATAGAGTGTATTTATAGGATATATTAAGGCTAATGGATGGCTAGGATTTTGCCACCATAACTCTTGATCAATGGTTGAGATTATTCTTCATAAATATCTTACTAGATTTTTGAATTCTTAACATCTCTATAAACTTCTCTTACATCATCACTTATGTCATTACTTATGTCATCATTATTTATATCATTGTTGATGTCATCATTACTTATTTCATTGCTTATGTCATCATTACTTAGAACTAAATATCTTATATTATTATTATTATTATTTTAATACTTAAGGGGGCTTGTTAGCTTAAAATAAATTCTATTATATTTAAGTGAGAAAATTGTACCTCACATCTTGCACAGCTATAAGTCTACTTCAACTCTTTTGATTCAACAGCTTATCTATTAGAATTTTCCTTTAATTGTTGAATAGTTTTATCCATGCGTTTAAGCTCTTGTGTTTTAGTCCCATAAGCCATTATCACCATCACACTGGGTAGAATGACCTGCTCTGATACCAATGATATGTATTAGAAGAAAATAACAAGAAAAATAAGTTAGTTCCCTACTTCTAAGGGGAGATCCTCTTTATTGAAATCAAAATACTATAATAATTTTTCAATATCCTTGAGCTTCATGCAGATAGATATAAATAATAAAAATGCTAATGTGGAGCCAGCCTTATTACACTCTCCTACATAAAACAAAATTTAAACTATTTCCCTAATGAAACTTATCTCAACAACTCATCCTTATCTTGCCACTTTCTCTAATGAAACTTATCTCAACAACACATCTTTACCTTGCCACTTTATTAAAAAAATATCACATAACAACTCCACAACCACTTTTAGATTTAATTTCTGCAGCTCATTTTGAATTTATGTTTAAAAATGAAACTTAATTTCTACAAAAAAAAGTCCAAAAATCATAATCTTCATTTTCTTCTTCCAGAAACACTTGGTCCTCTTCATAGCACTATAATTATAATCCTAATATGCAAAGTTTATTCAAATTACCAACACATATCATTCAAACCATGCCCAATAAAACCCATGGCCGCGCAAGCAAGCCCTTGGCCATGCGCAACCATGCCATTGATGATTTCAATGATGATTAATTTGGTCTTGCAATTTACAGGTGAATTTGGGAAGAAGCTATGATTTATTTAAAAAAGAAGATGCTATAAAATTATAAATGAAATAAAATTAAAAAGAATAATGATTATTTCGGACTAATGTGTAAAAGTAATAAAAAAAAGAGAAATTATCTACCGTCCACCTGTATTTTCACAATTTTTTAAAAATACACAAATCTTTTTTTTTCTTGCTGGAATCCACCTGAAGTTACATTTCTTTTCATTTTTCCACTCTCGTTATAACACCGTTAGAACTTTTCCACTCTCATTTCAGAACGACACAATGGTGGAAATGTGCAAAATAATATAACTTTAAGTGGAGTTCAGCAAAAAAAAAAAGAATTGTGTATTTTTGAAAAAATACAAAAAAACAGGTGGTCGGTGGACAATTTATCTTTTACATTTGAGGGTAAAAAAATCATTTAAATAATATTCTGTTAGTTTTCTTAACGGTCTCTAAACGGAAATGGAAAAGTGAAAAGAAATGCAATTTCAAGTGGATTCCAATAAAAAAAAAGAATTGTATATTTTTGAAAAAATTGAAAAAAAAGTGGACAGTAGATAATTTCCTTTAAAAAAATCCCTTTTTGCCACACCGCAACTGTTGTGGCTCCATAAATCCAGGAGAAAATGAAGTGTGAAAAAGCATAAAGAAGATGAAGAAAAAAAATGAAAAAAGTGAAAAAAAATCTATTTTCCTTTTTAAATTTTAATTGAAAGGAAGCGAAACCATAAATTCATTTAAAAAAAGGAATTATGAATGAAAAAGAAGAAGATATAAATTAGCTACGTGGGGTAGAGTAAAATTTATTAAAATATTTGAAAATGGTGGAACACTTTAAATTTGATTTTAAAAGACTAAAAAATGATTTTAAAAAGTTAAAAGTTAAATTTGATTTTTAGAAAATTGTTTTAGAAATTACTTTTGATAAAATCACTCTCTCCTCTACCAAATTTTGAAAAGCAGCATATGCATAACTTTTTAAAATTTGATTTTGAGAATTTATACTTAATACAATTCCATATATATCCTCATATATATTATAAAAATCTACAATTATCCTTATTAATTAGGAAATAAAATTATTAACTTTAAAGAGATGGTCATTATTACCAATTATATTGAAATAATAAAATAAAAATAAAATTAATAATATAAAATTTTATTTTAGTTATCAATTATTATACATACACAACAAAATTTTTTTATATATATTTATAAATGTGAATAAATTTTAATAAAAACCTTTGACATAGCCATCTATGAAGCAAGAGAGTCTACCAAGTGATAAGTTGATGAATATTATGTTCAATTCAGTCATTTACATTTATACAGTAACTTGACAGTAAGATTTATTAAATACATATGACTATTTTTAGAATTCATAGCATTTTTAAAATAAATTTTATTAAATATTTGACTAATTCTCTTTATGGCTAATTACTTTTACAATATAACGAATAATCATTATTTTAAAAGGTACAACATCACCAAACTAGATTTATATAAAATAGTAGGAAAGATAAACTTTTGACTTATTTCAATTAGCTGACATTATAATATTTGTTTAAATGCGATTTTATTCTTTAAATTGCTAAAATAAGGGCAAGATAAGGATAATTAGAGAGAAAATTAAATTTTTATTAGGTAATTAAAAATCATCCTTTTAACTAGATTGAATTGAAATTTACCATCATCTAATAAGTTATAAGTATTTATTTAATCGTATAAACTCTTTTTAAATTTTTTATTACTATTTGATTTTTTAAAAATAAAAATTATAAAAGTTAAATAAATTATTTTATTTTTATGGACAAAAATTTAAAATTTAATTTTTTATAAATAAAAAATTCATTTACTTATTTCATCCCTTTTATAATATAACTTCAAAAAATCAGGACAAACGATGAGATGTCCAAGAGGCGCTGCCACTGCCACAGCCAGTAAGCACAACCGAAGAGAAATTATTGAAACTATAAGCAAGAAGAACGCAAAAATTACATAGAACAGAGCAAATTGCATAATCAATCAAATACATAAGCGATGTCAGATCCGTACGCGCGAGCGAAATCAGGAAGGCTGACCTTCAAAGATGGAACTCTTGCAACTCGCAAATCCATTGAGAAGAAGAAGAAGAAACAGAAGCATAAGAAAAAAAACAACATCGAGGACGACGAATCTCAACCGTCCATCGTGGATGCTGCTGCTGATGATAATAATAATAATAATAATAACGAAGCAGGAAAGATTTACAGTATCGACGCAGCCAAAAATATGAAGTACGAGGAGCTATTTCCCGTCGAGACCAAGAAGTTTGGTTACGATCCGAAATTCAGCACCTTCAAAACTGTCGAAGATGCTCTTGATGATCGCGTCAAGAAGAAGGCTGATCGTTACTGTAAATGATTTCTGTATGTATGTAGTTGCTTCCCTCCTTTTGGATCAATCTTCTACTACTATTTCTTATTTTTATTAATGTTGCTGTTTTAAGGTTTCTCACAATCAAGAAAAATCATATATTTAGTTGCAATTTATATTCTTCCTTTTAGATTAAACTTTAGATAACAACTAATTTTAAATTATTTCTTTTTAGATTAAATTTTGCAAACAGTTAGTGTTTGGTGGGATGTTTTATTCTTCGACGTCTGATTTGTCCACTATTGTATGTGATTCTTAAGATATTAATGACCAATTCCTGAGGATGCTAGTTTAGTTATCTAGTTCATCGCTTGTTAATGACCAATTCTTAAGATGCTACTGCATATAGTTAGATGCCTGTTTGAAGCTTGCTTAGTGCATTAAACTTTGTTTCTTAGCCTTCCTTAAGAGCCTTATGGGGGACTTCTATAATTTTAGCTTTCTTACTCAAGTTCGTGTTTTATTCTTGTGAATCAAGTCTCAAGAGCTATGTTGCTGATGGAAAGGAAGAGCAATGCAAGATTCTTTAATATGTTTGTTAACCAGTTAATCTCTTGTTTAAAAGATGCTGTTTAGATGGTTGGAATTGTTTCCGGGGAGGACAGATATCATTCATTTTCATATGAAAATGAAAGTTGTATAAAAGATGAAGCAAATACCAAGAGAGGTGATGCAAAAACTATACAATACTGTACAAAGTATGCCCATCCACCCCTGTGCAAGGTTTGGCATGCGCTTATAATCATTCCTGAAAACCCGTCTGACATAAATGAAGAAAATATAGGAGTCTTGGAACCTGTTCTAGATAAAACTATATCTCAATAATCATAAAATTTGAAAACCATCTCTTAGTGGTTTGGATTGTTTTTAACCTAGAAGCTTGGATTCATCAACTTGTGGAGGCCAATCATTCATAATTGGTCTTATTCTATGAAAGCCCCTAATATGCCATAGATAGTAGTTAATTATTTTATGAAGGAAAAGTTGTGCTTGATGTCCCACTGCTTCTTGAACAATCTGTGATTCAAGCCTCTTGAACAATCTGTGATTCGATATAACTTCGAAATAGATGGCCTCTAGAAACCCTTTTTGTTGCTTGAAATGGTTGCAACAGAAACTTTGTTTATGGTATTGTGAGATACACGATATATAATATCTATAATTTAGCTTATTAATACTTATTGAACGACATCCTGAGAAAACTATGTATGGAGCCATGCAACTTTGTTTAGGAAAGGATGTATGGTGGTGATTTTCTATGCTGCTGGCGCATCGTATGGTGAGACGCATTGTTGCATATGTAGTGACCATTCCCTGGGGTTTTTAGGTTTATTTATATTGTTCATTTTTGCTTGCTTACTGTTTATTCTGTAAAGCATGTTGTTCAATTAGTTTTAACTTGTAAAAACTGCCCCAGGCTCTTCTTGTTATATATTCTGGTCCCATAGCATGCACATTCAAAGCAATTCCAAACTTTGAAAAATTAGGTGCTTTCTCTAAGGGTCAGGTCAGTACATTAGACATGGGTGCTTAGGCAAATCTTCACTAATTCTAGTTTTAATACTCTAGGCTCTTCATCAAATTTTATCCCACATCCAGCTCCCAGCCTCTGGAGGACTTTAATTATGTTTTATTTCCAAAGGATCAAATCTCAATCTATATGGTGCCTATAGTTTTGTTGTTGAAGGAAGGAAAACTAATGCTATTTTCTGTTATATATTTGATAACTAGTTAAATGACACATAAAAGATGCAGATTAGATGGGCTAGAATTATCTGAGGACATGGAAATGAGGGAAGAAATTAGTGGGTTTCAGTGGAATTGTATTTGGAAACACAAGCTTGGGGACTAAGAATGGATCTTTGGTATTCTCTTCTATTGCATGGAAGATTGTAATTAGTTGGAAAATGAGTTCATAAGTATGTAGTTGTTAGGGTACCTGGACTGGCTGGATTGTAAATTGAATGTTGCAGTTCCATCAAGATCTTACAAAGAAGGATATTTGTAGTGTCTTAATGACTTGTCTCCATTGGATATTTATAGTGTTTTAATGACTTGTCTGCATTGGATCTCTGTAGTGTTTTAATGACTCGTCTGCATCGGCTGCTGTGGAAAGTTGATATAGTCAATTTATTGCTCATACATGTATGTTAATTGATATTATGATTTTTTATAGGGTTAGTCTACAGGTTTGTACTGAGTGCTTAGGGTTATATATTAGAATACTTCTCAAAGCAAAGCGGGAGGTTCTATTTTAGGGTTAATGTAACTTTGTGAGAGAAGGATAGATCATGGTGCTACTTTTTAATTTGCAGTAAATGTTACATCTTGTTACATGGCGGCCTAGGAACTTAGGTTCTTTTAAATGTGTCCTCTTGTTTCTTTACTTTCTTTTGTTTTAATATTTTTTCCAGGGTGGGTTCAATCCCAATTGTCAATTTAGGTAATATTAAGGCATTTGTTTTGAGGCACCTGATGCGAATCCCATAATGAAACTTTGAAACTCACACTTAATTTGAAGTTTCAACTTCCCAAGAAAGTTCTAAATAGATTTAATGACAAACAAAATCTTGACCCAATGCTTAAGAAAACATGAACCAAAGGTATAGAGAATGATATTTGACGCCATACTCAAGGAGTAGATGAGAAGGTGAGTGATAAGTTTAAATTTAGAACGCCATAAAAATGCTAATTCTTGATAAGTTCGCTAGTTCTCAAAAGAACCAAAGAAAAAATAATCTTTCAAATTTAAAATAACATTAATCTCTAATCTTACAAGCAAGGTTGATGGGCTTAAATAGGCTAATAAAAATCCAAAATCTTAAAAATACAAATGGAAACATTCGAAAACCTCCAAGTATAGGTTTGTCAAAGAATGCTTCAGAAGTCTTCATCAATCCACAATTATTAATGCTAGTCATTGACAAACTTAATGTTAGTTTACCATAATTAATGTTATCGTTGACAAACTTAATGTTAGCCCACTATTATTGATGGTAGACTAAGACACATTGACAAATTTGAAACAAAACCAACAAATGAAATTGAATAAACAAAGGAGTCGTTGGAATTTTAAGTCTGAACATCCTGTAATAAATTAGTCATAAATCCTTCTAGAGAACTCCAAATTTAGCTCTATAAATCGCATTGGAAAGTTAACTTCATTATCTTTCCAACGGTATATAGCTTGCACATTACTTTTGGCTCAATCAATACTAGTTTTATTCTGATTTTACCCTTTCTGCATTTGATCTAAATTGTGTATTTGGCTGTCTAATAGTTTGAATAATGCCCACAATGCCTTGTTTTCTCTCCAAGCTCAATTCATGATGTCTTGCATCTTGATTTGCATTTTTAATCCATATTTTCTCAATTAATCCATTTAAAAGCAGCTTGCATCTTTTTGGCTTTAGCCCTTGTAATTGGGCCTCCATGAATGGACAAAGGATTACTTGAAGTTTTAATGGTATTCCCTTGATGGTTCTGATCAGCACCTTGGTAGCAGCTTGGGGTTGGAAGGTTGTTAAAGTTAGATAAGCCTTTTGTTAAATTGTATAGCTAATATTGCTTCAATGTGGTTCTATGATCTAGCTTTGGGAGAACAAACTAGCTAGTTGGGAGAGAATTCTGATCTAAAAGAGGTGAAGTTACTTGTTTCAGGATCAAATCATGAAGTTTGCCAACCTACTTTTGTTGTTGATGTCAATCATTGCATCAATAAAGCAACCACTAGGATGGATTAAATGATGATGTTTGCAAAGGTTGCAAGGATGGAGATAATTATCATCATGTTAAGAAGGTTGAAGGCTTGTAAAGCAGTATTTTCCTCATTTTCTGAAAATAGTATGTCTAGCTTGCAGGCATAATGGTTCGTGAAGCAGAGCATTAATGGTGAACTATGGTTACATATATAAAGCTTTGTATGTGGAAGTGTAGAAAGGACTGATTGGTAAGATTGGGAGAAGTTTTTTCTTTTTATTCTTTAAAAGGTTAGTGAAGCATACAACTAGAACAAATCATTTAATACGTTTCGTTGAAATTCTAAGTCTCTAAAGAATCCTTGAGGCTCGAAGCTCGCCTTCCATAGCTTTATAGAAAGAAAGTAGCAGTGTCTTTTGTGGTTTGTTTTGGTGTCAATATATTCTTTGGGGATTTGAAACTTGGAAGGAGACAATTGAAAATCTCTGTGGTGCAGTTTCCTGATAAATTTATGTCAGTTTGTATAAAATAAATTTATACAAGAATTTATTATTTTATTATTATTTTTTTACATTTACTTAAAATTAAAAATATATCAAGTTGAGATTTTGTTTTATATTGAAATGTTGTACCATTTAAACTACCATTGTAGAAAAAAATTATAACTATAAAATCAAAGATGATATTGTGTGACAAATATGATTTGTAAATAATAATTTTGACAAAAATAGTAAAGATATTATAATTTTTCTGTCTTTTTATCATAGAAGTATGAGATAAAATTAATTCAGCTTTACAAAAAAAATAAAGATATAATAAATTTTTTGGTCTAGATAAAATTAATTAGCCTTCAAGTCCTAAGTGTTTATAAGGCCTACAAACTACAATGTATCGCAAATAGGAGTCGTAAGCACACCCGCAAGAATAGCAACATCGTCGCGTTGCCCAACAATTTTTTTTTTTGTTTCTAAAGAAACTTAATGAATCTCTGAAGTAACGCCATACCCTCAAATAACAGAGTCACTTGAAACACTACTCCTATTTTGTGGAAGAAAATATTCTACTGGAAAATTAACAAGTACAGGTTTATGGGCATACAATAAAGTATCTATAGATTAATTATATTAAGAGAATATAAAAACTATTAATTTAATCAATAAATTAATAATTTATTGATTGAGAGGGTGTATATATAATTAAATGAACATAAATTTCAATCAACTAAAAATTTATTGTATTTTATTAATCCAATCAATTATAAATAAATTAATCCACTAAATACTAATCAAATTAACAAAAAAATTAAAATTCAACTTAGAACTTTGAGAAAAATAAATAAAATTAAAGGTGAGATTCAACTATATTTAAATTTTAAAAAAAAAGTAGCAAGAGTAATATTTTATTTAATAAAATAATATAATAATTACATTTATAATTTAAGCAAATTATCAATTTATAATATGAATGAAACAAAAAATTGTATCAAGATTTTCGAAAAAAGTATTATTTTATTAATTTAGCTTTTTGGCTCAAATTGTGACTGTGAATATTTCTTATATTATAGAAATTATTAATTCAACTAGTATTAAATTATGGAAGTTTTATTGTATTTGCCATGTGAGATTGGATTACGTTAGTTTGTGGGATTGAACGCTACTGGTTTAGACATCATAATTGGATCGACTTGATCGCGTGTTGTAAACAAAACTGTTTTTATTTTTGATCCGCTGCGTCATTGCAAGATATTTAATCAAAATTTATTTGATTTTCCATTACATAGAGATTACTTGAGAAGTTAGTGATCCCATTTCCAAAGTGCCCCCTTTCTACATTTTTGCCGAGTAGAGAGATCCCCAAGAGCCTCTCCGCAAGCATCCATTATTATTGCTTTTTTGGAGTTCCTCCATTAATATTATTTGGAGTCCCTCTGTATGACACAGATGTGTTGTTGGAACAGAGAGGAAAACGAGAGGAGAAAATATTTTTTAAAAAATTAATGCTACTTTATTTTTTGTTTTTTTTACATATTTTGACAAAATTTTATCAAACGATTTTTGTCAAAATTGTGTTATTTAAAAACCAAAAACCGAAAAAGGTAAAAGGAAAAAAAGCATGGTGATGCGATCAAGGGATTAGATGTCTCATGTCTGGATAGGATCATGAAGAAAAGAGTTCCCAAATAGTATTATTCAATTCATTGTCTTTTATAACAATGTACAGCAGTGGATCGAGAGAAACAATTCAGGTTCCCGATGTCGGATTTTAAATATGGATCGGAGTTGTACACCGGTAAACATTTAATTTGTAGCGTTGCAAAATTTTGTTTTTGGGTCACATTCACAGTTTATAAAAGCCAAATGTCCAGATTTGAGCACCATTATTAGTATGTTTAAGGTGTTTAAGGACATAATGTTGTTATTTAAAAATAACACAAAAATAATTCACATATGGCTTAAACTTAAATACAGCTTAACAAATAGGGTTATTATCATTTTACTACTTCAGGAATTGTCAAATATCAAACGACTACAAGAAGTATTGTCTCCTATCATTTTACTATTATATCTTTATAAAAATATCATTTTACTACTTTTCCGTTACAATTGTTAGTTGACCGTTAGTTGACTAGTTAGTTGACTAACAAAATACCATTTTCACCCTTCATGATTAAAAAAATATATTTGAAGCTTATTTACAAAATAAATTTGTAATATATTTATTAAAATAGATATAAAATACCAACATATTTTTTTTATTAGAATTATGATATATGAATTATAAATTTATCTTATTATTTTTTTAATCATTAAGGGTAAAATTGGTATTGTATTAGTCAACTAGCGGTCAACTAACGGTCAACTAACAATTGTAACGGAAAAATACTAAAATGATATTTTTATAAAGATATAGTAGTAAAATGATACGAGACAATACTTCTTGTAGTCGTTTGATATTTAACAATTACTAAAATAATAAAATGATAATAACCCTAACAAATATTATTGTTTGTTGTATGAACATGTAAAATGAGAAAATGTTAGATTTATGTGCTCGCGATGGGTTGACTTTATTCAATGTGAGAGATAGGTTTAACATTGTAACAACTTATCTTGGATTCATACAAGATAGACTTAGCGTTTTATTCAAATCTCAACGATACAAGGTGTAGCTTATTAAAATAACTCTAGGAAGTTTATTTGAATTAGACTATACTTATTGTATTATGTAAGCACTACATAGGAAAAATATGTACAATAACAATAAGAATAAGAGTAACATCAAAAGGAGAATAAGAGAGAAAGGGGAAACAAGACAGTAGGTCCTCACTTCATGAATTGAGGGGATTTTCCAACTTTATGATTGTCCTCCAACCATCAATGATATAAACTCGTTATGATCCGTTTGTGAAGGTTCTTAGTAATTACTTCGTGTTTGTTGTAATCCATTCGTGAAGGTTCCTAACAATCTGTTCTTGGAGACTGAAGAAATCTATTTTTCATTCGTCCAAATTCGTAAAGATATGTTTTTGTATCAATCAACAAGGTATGACTTTGGTTGATAAAAATAAAATTGCATGATTGATTTAGAAAATCAACATTAGTAGAAGAGCCTATACAGGTTATGTCCTAATCTTGAGTGCATTACGCATGCTAAAATGCCATGTTATTTCATGAAAATTTGTTGCTCGCTCTAGGAACAAACATTAATGGTATATGATGAAACACTTATTGTTAAAGCATGAAATACGGGATATAAACACATGAATATACATGGAGTATATCTGAAATTTTATATGATCTAATATGCTCTTATATAATGAGTAAATAAAAACCCTAAGTTATGAACTCGAATGTCTATTTTGCTCATAACCTTTTGTATGTTAACTTGTTCTCTGTAAATTTGGTGTCATAACAAAAATCTTTTAATTATCTTTGCGACAATATATACATATGCATTATTGAATTGAGAGAATGGAGCGTTTTTATTTCTCGTTGGAAATTTAAAAATTGTGTTGATATTGAAGAAGATGAACAATGATTCGATGTGTAATCCTACTCTCAGGAAAATGCATGAGGTTCACTCATTCATTAAAATGCAAACCCAAATCTATATTTGAATTAAGAATGTCAAACCAAGTAGGAAGGCAAATTTCATAAGAACGAAAAATGGGCCAGAAAGCAGTGCATGCACAACACTCGTCGTGGTGGCACGTGTTTCCATTCACAATGCAAGCTAAGTAGGGCAAATCGACTTGGCTTAATTGAGCCGACTAGCCAACTATAGGCTTGCACAAGCAGTGCGAGTCAGTGCTAGGCGTGGCTACGCTGATCCACGCACATCCGCCTTCCTAACCTCTGATTTCGGCACTGATTGTGGCAGCCAGTTTAGAATTTAATCTCCCATTAATTTGTATTTTAAGATAATTTGATGCCTCTGTTTTGATTTTTAATTTAATTTTTTTATAAGATGTCAGAAATTAGAAATAAATATAGTTTCATTGGGATAATATGTATCTTCATCTTACATGTAAGAATGTTGCACTTCAGTGGGGGGTAAAATAAAACATTAAAAAATATAATAGTAATGATTAAGTCTTGCGTAGTAATGTAAATTTATGTATGTCCAGAAAATTTTTGTCAAGAAGATAATAAATATTTTTGAGAGAATATTGAAAATATTTTCTTGAATTATTTTCGGAAACATTTTCGGACTAAAATCTAAAACATGATTATTCTTTTAGGAGAAAAATGAATTTTGAAAATGCTCTTCACTTACTATAATTATTTTTTCTTAGATTACTTAACTTGAAAATCAATTGATGCCTTTGCTCTTCAATGCAAGCCTTTTCTATAGCCAATTGATGCCTTGTGCATGCTTTGCATTTAATATCATTTCATACTTTTTTCATGCATTAAATTCATTTCACAAGTACATTTCTTTTAATGCATGTTTTACATTCAACTTTTCTTTTATTATAGGGTTTCTGTGAAACCCATCATCTCCTTCAATCTCCCACTAATTTGACCGTCGGAATGTCGTCGGCCACCACCGACACCACTTCTAACGACTATTTCTTGTAATTTTGAGTTCTTCTCAGTCGTTGCCATCCCTAGAAAATTATTTTCAAATAACTCAGTCTCCATCTTCATTAAACAATTTCCTCCACAACCTCCACCAGATTCAGAACCACCAACACAAACCACTCAACCCAAAATAAGATCATGCCTGATGTTTTGAAACCAATCTTATGATGAAACCTTTCTTCCTCTTGAAAAACAGATTGACCCACAAATCAAAGTTGTGTCCAAACCATTTGTCCAATCTCCTGTCACACCCTTTAGACAAATTGAGGAACCAAAACAGTATGAAGCTGTTTTGAACTGGCAAACAAAAAATGCCAGTGTCTAAAATCAAACACTTCACCAGTTGGGGAAAAAGATTGATCGTGTTGCCAATCAGGTCTCACAGATTGAAACAAAGGTTGATTCTATCAGCAACCGTCTTGATCAGATTTATATAAATCTATAAGGCAGAATCTTTGAATTAGATACAGATCTCAAAAGAATGATTAACAATCACATCTGGAGTCCAGAATTTAACAGAAAAGAAGCAGAGATTAGAAAACTCAAAACTGAGTTAGCTAGAATCGATGCTGAAAAGGCTCGACCTTCACTCTTTACTAAGACAATCTATCCTAGTTCCTCTTCCAGTGTTTGACACCTACCAACCTTTCTATACACCATCCCGATCTCAGCCGGTTTATAACCAATTCTTTGGTTTTTCTCAATTTCAACCACAATAAGTTCCTCAACCGAAACCTACTTCACCAAGGAAGTCAAAATCCAAAGTGAAAATCTCAGAACCAAAACCAAAGGCTACTTCCTCCTCTTCTATTCCTCCAAAAGATTCACCAACAGCAACCCCTGAACCTCCAGAAAAAGACAAACAACCAGCTGAACAATACCATTATCATGGTATTCAAACCCAAGTCTCATCTTCAGAATCTGAACCAGAAACTAATCCTGAGTCCAATCCCTCTGAGTCAAAACCATCTTTATCCTACTCATCATCCTCTACAGACTTCAATCATACCTCTTCAGATTTAGAATCAGAATATGCTGACATCTCTGACATTCTCATGGCAACCAAAACTGAAGAAACAGAACCTGCTCAATTATCAAGAACAGAACCAATCTTTGAAGTACCCTCTGATATTGAAGAAGATCAAGATGAATCTTCAAACAAGCCTGTTCCGCCTGTTCCACCAGCCTCAAATGGATCAACAAAACCATCATCAGCCTCTTGGTTTACATTTGATGACATTACTCGTCACAAATGGCCTGCCAGATATCAAGAATTTGATGCATGGATTGATCTCCAAATGACAAAGCCAAATGCTACATCAGAATCAGCTCTCAAAGAATTCATGACTCGTACAACGGGTTCCTTACGAGACTGGTTAGAAAATTTAGGAGAATACAGACAACTCCAGTTCATGCCAACCACAACCAGATTAGCCCTCTCTGTCATCTATGAACAATTTATTGGTGACAAAACTGCAACCATTGAAGCAGCAAGAAAAGAATATCACCAAATAAAATGCTGTTATCTCAAATGACATTTGTTAGAAGCCCATTACAAAAGAATGAGTCTGCTATTGTACAAATTAGGCGGATTCAATGATCCAACCCTCAAGCATATTTTCATATCTTCTCTTCCGTTTGAGTTAGAACCTGAGCTACGGAGACAGATCACAGCCTCCACTCTCGACATAGCCAACATCTCTCTTGGAAAGATTTTCCAAATGGCCGTGTCTGGTTTAGATAAGCTCTGTGTACTGAAAGAATTTTTCAAAGATCTCATTTAAAACAAACAGTCATTTGCCTCGGCCTGTAAAAAACCTTATCTCAAGATTGAGTGCAAAGATGACAAGAAGTGTGTTTGTCCAACCAAAAAGAAAAAGCATTTCCGGAAACACTTCCATAAAAAATCTAAAAAACCTTTCCGATACTTCATAAAGAAAGACCCTTCCTAGTACCGGAAAAAGAAATCCAACTGTTGTTTCATTTTCAAAAAACGCGGTCACTTTGATCGAAATTGCCCTCAAAAGTCTGCAAAAGCTATTAGACTTATCCAACATCTCCAACATTCCTCAATGTTTTTTTGAAAATGAAGATGTTGAGTCAAATTTCTCAGAACAGTCAGAACAAGATGAACAGACTGCTTTCATTATCTCAGAGTCATCTGACTCTGATGATATTTTTGTCATTTCTGCAGTTCAAAGTGTTAACCAAGTCTCCACCACACGTAAACCTTCCCTTAAAGTGTCCGTCCTTCCCTCAAAGTTTGACAAACCTATTCCTGTTATCGGATTTGTTGATACTTGATCAGACACCAGTATGATTGATCCCTCTATTCTTCCTCCAGAATGTTGGAAAAATCATTCAAAAATGTTCAGAGCAGTCAATGGTGAAATTTTTAAAACCACTTTGATTGCCAAAAAACCCATTGGTATTCAGTTCTTTCCGAATTGCATTATTTGGAAAAAGATTGTAGCCTTTCATCTTCAGACAAAGATTTGCTTATAGGTTTTGACATTCTCCAATTAGTTAAAAACCTATTAATCACCAACTCTGGAATTCGCTACAAACAAATGTTTTTGCTCTATACAGATACTTTACGTCTGTATACATTGTCTGAAACACCTTCTCCATACATAGAAATTTCTCAAAAACTTCTACAGTTTGTCCAAAAAGTCATTCACAGTTTCACCATCCCTCACCTCTCTCAAAGAATGAACAGTTCTTCATCCACCTTCCTTTCAAACTCAATGAAGACATAAACCCCACAAAAGCCTCTCATTCGGGTATGTCTCCAACTGACCTTTCACTTGCTAAGCAAGAATGTTCCCAGTTGCTTCAGCAAGATCTCATTGAACCTACTGATTTAGATTGGACTTGTCAAGCTTTCTATGTTAAAAAAAGGTCTGAATTAGTTCGTGGTAAGAAAAGGTTAGTTATTGATTACCAGCCACTTAATTCATTTATTAAAGATGATAAGTTTCTCCTTCCAAAAATACAATCACTATTTGTCCATCTTCGAGGGGCTTGTATCTTCTCTAAATTTGATTTAAAAGCTGGTTTATGGCAACTTGGTATCTCACCAGTTGACCGTCCCAAAACAGCCTTCTGTATCCCTGATGCTCATTATCAGTGGACTGTCATGCCTTTTGGTCTTAAAGTTGCTCCTTCATTATTTCAAAAAGCCACGACCAAAATCTTCAATCCTATCATCCATCATGCCCTGATCTACATCAATGATATTTTACTTTTCTCATATGATCATGATAGCCGCCAAACACTCCTTTTGGATTTCTATCACATTATCCAGACACATGGAATCATGCTTTCAGAAAAGAAAAGCAACATCGCAAAAGAATCAATTGACTTTCTTGGCATGGTAATTAAAGACGGCCACTATCAACCTAGTCCACACATTGCAACTGAATTATTAAAGTTTCCTGATACCAATCTCAACAAAAACTAGATACAACAATTCCTCGGGATTGTTAATTATGTTCGAGATTTCATTCCTAAAGTTGCAATCCACGCAAGCAAGCTGTCACGCATGCTCAAAAAACAGTGCCAACCATGGGGTCCAGATCAGACAGAAGCTGTTAAACAGCTAAAGGTGATAGCCCAGTCACCTCCTCCACTCAGAATTCCCACAACTGGACAACATATTCTCTGGTGATGCCGGTGATGACACGGAGTGCCATTCTTCTTGAAAGAATAGACGGCTCAGATCACTTTTGCGCACATGCAATCGGACAATCCAAAGATTCAGAAAAGAACTACCATGTGATCTACAGAGAGATTTTGGCGGTAAAGTATGGAATTAAAAAATTTGAATTTCATTTCATCAGCCATCACTTCCTTATCAACATGGACAACTCATCCTTCCCAAGAATCTTTAACTTCAAGAACAAATTGCTTCTTGACAAGCAATTGCTCAGCCTCAAAAACTGGTTCGCTAAGTATGATTTCACTGTTCAACACATCAAAGATAAACAGAACCTAATCCCTGATTTTCTCACCCGTCCGTCTATAAATAGACCTTCTTTCATTTCCTCAATACAAACCATACCAATCATAGCCATGTATCGTTCACTTCCTTTCAAAGCTCTTAACCAGAGATCCTTTCCCATGAATATCCCTTTCCAGTCAGCCTATCAAATCCAAGATTTTGCAAAAAGATTCCTCTACAGGTATTTCTTCAACTCCAAAGCACCAAACCCGACCGTTTTCCTTCCTTCTGTTTGGAACACCTATTCCTCACAGGTCTTACCCTCTCTAACCTGAACATTTTAGAAGACAAACTATGGTATATGTGGTGTCTCACCACTCTCTATGCCACAAAACTCGTCATCCCTATTAAACTAATCCTCAAAAGAAACAAAGGATTACTGGACACAGGATATGGCTTATGAATGGAGAACTTACCTTCATCCATTCCCACCCATACATGATACATCTGTCACATCTGTTCTCAAAGCCTACTTAATGGAAATCAACAATGTTCAACCTCTTACAACCAACATTCACCACACATCCATTGGACCATCTCATGCCCTGGAAATAATTCCCAAAACCCAAACCTGTATTCCAGGTTCAAGTTCCAGCCCTCAAGTAATCCTAGTTATGGAACAACGTCCTAACTATACCAATGTCCTCTTCCAAGATGCCCAAGATCCATATGAAGATTTCCAGTCACTTTTTCCATCACAATCTCAGTACACTGTCACTAAGCCTGATCTTCCAAGTCAACATAAGAGAAAAGTTGTTCCACCATCACGTGATCTTCCTGAAGCATCCTCCTTACAACACAACCTGAAGATTTCCCACAACCGGTTCTTCCACCATCGCCAAAAAGTCAGAACTGCCTCTGGCCATGTATTCCAGGATGTTCTCATCCAGATCATGATCCAGATGACACAGAGTCCTCTGACGATGTTATTTCGCTTTAAGTTATTTGTCATGTTGTAATAATTAAGTTTGCTTTAGCTTTACTTTTCCTAAAGTGTACTTTTGATAAAGTAAAGTTTGTCGTAATAATTAAAGGATGCACAGTCATGCTTTAATTATTAAAGTTTGTTTTATTACGTTTGCTTTTGTTAAAGATAAGGGTCCCACCTTATCTCTTTAGCTTTGTAATAATTAGCTTTGTAAAAGATAAAAGTCCCACCTTATCAGTTTGTCTCTTAGGCCTCTATATAAGAGCCTTCTCTCCTTTGTAAAATTCAAAAGTTAGTTGCAGTTGAAATAAGTTTTCCTATCTCTATGATGTCTCTCTAAATCTTCTCTTTCTTCTAGGAATCAAAGAAGTTATTTGAATTAATAAAGATACGTTCACCTCTATTTGATATACTGAGTATGCTCTGCACTTGCCTTGTTTCCAAGGATCCTGTGCACTAGAAAGGTCTTGATTTTATCCTCCAAAATCGATTTTTGTAAAAAAAAAAAAATTATTTTCTTACAACGTTCACCCTCTTTGAAGGCCGTGTGCCCCGTGTTTTCGGGTGGCATCGTGAAAAACTGTTTTCAATATGACTTTCGGATTTAATATTTGATGGAAAAGTGTATATCGGCTGGAATACCCGAGAGTGCAGACTACTGGTCCAAAGCATGCTCTTACAACATGATCTCTCTGGTTTAACAACGCCACGTACAACTACCCAGAATGGTATCAGAGCCTTTGCCCAAGAGGGGGCAACAATGGCCCAATGATGTGTACAGCGTAAGTGCACAAATGGTGCCAATCCCACATCGCCTGCAAGCGAGGTCCTGGCATTGGTTATAAGCTCTGGGCAGCCCTCACCCTTTGAGAGCTCTTTTGGGGCTGATTTAGGCCCAGGCCTAACATGAGCTCTCAAAGGGTGAAGGCTGTCCAGAGCTTATAAGCAATGCCAGGACCTCACTTGCAGGCGATGTGGGATTGGCACCATTTGTGCACTTACGTTCCACACATCATTGGGCCACTGTTGCCCCCTCTTGGGCAAAGGCTCTGATACCAATTTGGGCCTAGGCCTAACAAAGCCCCAAAAGAGCTCTCAAAGGGTGAGGGCTGCCCAGAGCTTATAACTAATGCCAGGACCTCGCTTGCAGGCGATGTGGGATTGGCACCATTTGTGCACTTACGCTCCACACATTACCATATGAAGATTTCTAGTCACTTCTTCCACCACAATCTCAGTACACTATCACTGAGCCTGATCCTCTAAGTCAACATAAGGGAAAAGCTGTGTCCACCATCACGTGATCTATGCTTTCCCTATTCATTGTGCGTTGTTTGGAAGCCCTAGGTCAAAGGAGTATTTTACAAAGAGTTGGTAAGGAATTCCATTAATAACTGACTGTTTTGATTCAGGACTAATGACCATAAATCAAACCTATGTGCAGGATGAGAACACCCCACATGGCGTTCAAGGACTTTGCAATCTCTAATATCTCAGTTATAAGGGTTTATGCATGATGGGATCATTTCCACATAGCAATGAAGAGGCCCAACAATCTCTATTGTAAGAGCCCAAGTATGATGAGATCAATCCCACATGTTTGGCAATCTCTATTATAAGGGCCCATGCACGATGGGAACACTCCACGTGGCGTTCAAATGACCCTCGGATAACCAATGTCTCAATGGTAAGGGCTTACACATGATGGGAACACCTCACATGGCATTTAAGGGACCTCTACACTCTCTACCAAAGCAACACAAATCCCACACATAGAGGGATGCACTCCATGATGATGAGTCAATCCCGCACAATCTCCAAACGTTGTGCATGCTCAAGATCAACTTGCATAATGATAAAATAAATGTCCTAAGCTCGACAAAGAGCCCAGGCATGATACATAAAATAAATTCCCCGAACGTGGCGACAAGCCCCAACCGTGACATATAAAATAAATGCCCTTGACATGAGTACAAGCCCTAGACATGGCATATAAAATAAATGCTCCAAGCACATCAATGAGCCTCAATTATGGCACAAAAAATACATGTCATGAGTGCGGCAAAAAGCCCTGGTGCGGCAATAAAATACATGTCCTAGGGGTGGCAATGAGCCCTAAGCATGGCATATAAAATAAATGACCCAAGTGTGGTGACAGGCTTCGGGTGCGGGATAGAAAGTAATTGCCCCAAGCATGGCGATGAGCCTTAGGCATGACACAAAAAAATGAATGTCTTAAGTGCGACGATGAACCCTAGGCACTGCACATAAAATAAATAATCAAGCGCCACAACGAGCCCTAGGTGTAACACATAAAGCAAATGCCCCAGTTGTAGCACAAAAAGTACATGGCCTAGCAAGGCGAAGAGCCCCAGGTGTGGCACATAAAATACATGCCCGAGTGCTGTGCATAATGCAAGCTTCTCAAGTGCAACATATAATAAAACTCTCCAAATATGAGATTTGTTTGTTTTCAATAGATAAAATAGAGTAAAAACCAATTAATTTAAGTGAAACACGAGTGGAATTAAGTGAATCATTTTCTTTTTAGTGAAACACATAAGGGAGTGCGGTGAGGTCTTTTCCACATTATTTCTAAATTTCTTTTGCTGATCTTACCAATGTCTCACAACCTAGAATGAAACACAAATGAAGAGGATCAGTCCACAACTACTTAAAATTTGCAAATTCAAGCATTAATGGGAGAGATAAGAAGGATGATGAGGGCTGAATTAGAGCTCATAAATGAGTGTTTGGATCAAGTGGAGAACACACGTGCAGGGCAGCCACAACCCATTCTCCAAGCACGTAGAAGAGAAAGAGCTTTAGCTAGAGAAGAGATTGATGACTATTTTAGGGATAAGTATAATGAAGGGCAAGACTCATTGGTTAGTTATAGGAGAGATGGACGAGGTAGGAGATCTAGGAATAGAGATTATGGATTAAGTGGTATAAAGATAAAAATTCCATCTTTTCAAGGAAAATTTGACCCAGAAGCATACCTTGAATGGGAGAAGAAAATGGAGTTCATATTTGACTGCCACAATTATTTAGAGGTAGAAAAGGTAAAATTGGTTGTGATTGAGTTTTCTAACTATGCTATTACTTGGTGGGATCAACTTGTTATAAGTAGGAGACAAAATAGGGAACGTCCAGTTGAGACATGGGATGAAATAAATTCATTGATGAGAAGGCGTTTTGTACCTAACCACTATTATTGAGACTTGTACCAAAAATTCAAAGTCTTACACAGGGTAGCCGAAGCGTGGAGGATTATTATAACAAATGGAGATTGCCATGATTAGAGCAAATGTGGAGGAAGATAGAGAAGCTACCATGGCACAATTATTCAATGGTCTTCGTCGGGAGATTGCAGATAAGGTTGAGTTGCAACATTATGTGGAGATTGAGGAGATGGTCCACAAGGCCATCAAGATTGAACAGCAACTCAAGAGGAGGGGTAACATCCGTGCAGCCCTAAGCTTGAGTTCTACTCTTTGGAAGCCGAGTTATGTAAAACGAGACGAGAGCCCACAAGCATCTACTGCACCTAAGCCAAGATCTTAGCCCTCTAAGCACAATTCACAAGGTAACACCGTGACTTCTACAATTAGGAATCGTGACATTAAGTGTTTTAAATGTCAAGGCAGGGGGCATATCGCAAGTGAATGTGTGAATAAAAAAGTTATGATATTGCGGTACAATGGTGAGATTGTAACGGAAGAAAATGAGATGCCAACAATAGAGGACGTCGAAGATGAATAGTATATAGCATCTGGGAATTGACTTTAATAGTTAAGAGAGCATTGAGTGTGCATGTAAAGGAAGACGAAGCAGTGCAATGGGAAAACATTTTTCATACTAGGTGCTATGTTCAAGACAGAGTATGTAGTATGATTATTGATGGAGGAAGTTGTACTAATGTTGCTAGTACTATCATGGTAGAGAAATTAAGGCTTCCGACACTTAAACACCCACAGCCATACAAACTACAGTGGTTAAATGACAGTGGTGAGGTGAAAGTGAACAAGTAGGTATTAATGACTTTTCGAATTGGCAAGTATGAAGATAAGGTACTATGTGATGTAGTACAATGTAGGCTAGACACTTGTTACTTGGGTAGCCTTGGCAATTCGATAGATGTGTGAAGCATGATAGCTTTACCAATAAATATTCATTTGTATTTAGTCAACGCAACATCACTCTTTTTCCATTGACACTAAAACAGGTTTATGGAGACCAAGTGAGCCTACAGAGAGAGAGTGTGATGCGAATCCCTCAATGAAACTTTGAAACCTACTCTTAATTTAAAGTTTAACTTCTCAAGAAAGTTCTAAAACAGATGTAAGACAAACAAAACCTTGACCCAATGCTTAAAAAAACATGAACCAAAGTATAGAGAATGATATTGACGCCACACTCAAGAAATAGATAAGAAGGTGAGTGATAAGTCTAAATTTGAAACACCACAAGAATGCAAATTCTTGATAAGTTCACTAGTTCTCAAAAGAACCAAAGAAAGAATAATCTTTCAAATTCAAATAAGATTAAATAGGCTAATAAAAACCCAAGATCCTAAAAATACAAATGGAAACAATGGAACAACCCTCTAAGCATAGGTTCGTCAAACGATGCTTCAAAAGTCTTCACCAACCCACCATAATTAATGCTATCATTGACAAACTTAATAGTAGCCTACCATGTTTAATGCTATCATTGACAAACTTAATGTTAGCCCACCATCATTGATGGTAGACTTACCTTACACATTGACAAACTTCAAACAAAACAAACAAATGAATCGTTGAAAATCCTAAGTCTGAACAAGCTGCAATGAATTGGTCATAATTCCTTTTAGATAACTCCAAATCTAGCTCTGTAAAATGAATTGGAAAGCTAACTTAATTATCTTTCCAATGGTATATAGATTGAATATTAACTTTGGCTCAATCAATACCAGTTTTATTCTGAAAATGACCTTTCTACATTTGATCCAAATTGTGTATTTGGCAGCCCAATAGCATGAATAATGCCTTGTCTTCTCTTCAAGCCCAATTCATGATGTCTTGCATCTTGAATTGCATTTTCAATCCATATTTTCTCAATTAATCCATTTAAAGTAGCTTTCATCTTTTTGGCTCTAGCTCTTGTAATTGGGCCTTCATGAATGTGCAAAGGATCACTTGAAGCTTTAATAGTATTCTTTTGATGGTTCTCATCAGAGTGAGCAAAAGAATACTATTAAAGAGAGTGAAATTAAAAAAGAGGCCAAAAAAAATGTGAGAGAAAACAAAAGAATGAAAACAAAAGAATTTCTATGCGAGAGCGAGTGAGATAAAAAAAGTATTATTTTCACATCAGCCGATGATTGTACTTTAGTACAAAGAGGCATTTTAAAATACTAACAAATTTGACCTTAGTTTTCCTAGTTCTGTCTTTTGCGGAAATATGAGGATGTCTTTCCGGAGGAAACACCACATGGTTTATCTCCAATATGAGGGATTGAGCATCAGATTGATTTTGTGCTTGGTGCAACCATTCCAAATAAACCAACTTGTAGGAGCAACCCAAAGGGTTTTAGACTAAGGTCTAGAAAAAGAAAGTTTTGTAAGTACGAAAAAAAGAAAAGGAAGTTTTTAAGAAAAAATTAAGGAGAAAGACTTTTCTCTATGGCCTTCTAAATCTTCTCTTCTTCCTAGAAACCTAAAGAAAACCAATCTCGTAATAGTTCATTCTTCACTTGTGATAAGTATGCTCTGCACTTGCCTCATACGAGGATCCTGTGCGTCAGAAAGTTTAAGGTGAAGTTTTTTGGACCTTAGTCTTAAACCTTTTGTTCATCTCCATCTCGGAGGAGTAATATTAATTCTGACCTTATATAGAAGGAAAGGATTACCTGTCATAGCCAGAATTACTATGCTAGACACCAGGTTTAAATAGTATCAAGATGCTGTTATTGGTACTGTTCTCACCACTCTTCATGCAGGAAGTGTTCTCCTCACCTTTTACCCACATTTCAACCTTTCTCTTCAAGATACCAATCTTTCCACAACCTTGAAAGTCCAAGTATAAATCCAAGGTGCAGAACAAATCTTTTCTGCAAAGATTGCAACACTTCATCATCAGCTAGTCTATAGGCTTCAAAACCATGCCTTAGACCTTCCCACACTTGAGCACCACTCTGACACCCTTATGGTGTTAGCAGAATCAGATCAGATACCCACCATCATCCAAATTCCAAGACAGATCCCTAGACATGAGCTCATAAAACTCATGCCCTTAGAATGAATTTCAAATTATGAAAAGTTTCATAACCCATTGGTATTCAGTTCTTCCGAATTACCTATTCAGACATCGGAACGTATGTTCGAAAGGAAACCAGATGGAACAGTTAGAATGACTTTCAGACCTCCACCAACAGCACCAGAAGAGCCTCCAAGGCTCTCATTCACCTATTCAGCAATGATCACAGCTGTTCAGACAGCACAAGAAAAGTTGCCAATAACAGGATTCAATTCAGAAGGATATCCTATCTACCCAGCTAAACTTAATGGCCACTTTCTTTGGGATATACCAAGATCAGGAAACTGTGACCCAGATTGTCCCTGTTAGGATGATTGGCAAGAAGAGGACGATTATGATTCAAAACAGAGAAGGAAGCTAAAAAAAAAAAATACCCAAATCTTCGTGTTCACACAATCAACCCAAACCATTACATAATCCTCCACCTCCACCAGCTCCTTTACCCATTTACAAAAAAGAACTTAAATGGATTGCAAAGAACTACAAAACTGAAGTTCTTCCACCAGTTCAAAATACCATACCTACCATACAACCCATGACTTGCATGATATTTTAATCAACATCACAAGATTATTCCTCCAATTTTCCTATTCTAGAAACACATGCCGACTCACAAAGAAAAGTTGTAACCAAACCCTTTATTCCTTCAGCCATCACTCCTATAGGTCACTTAGAAGACCCCAAACCTTTTGAAGCCGTTCTCAACTAGCAAACACAAAATGCCAGAGCCCAAAATGAAACCCTGGTCGATATTCATAAAAAGGTGAATCATATCAGTTTACGAACTGATCATAGATTCAGCAGATCTATCAGAATCTCCAATCCAGAATCTCTCAACTGGATTCAGAGTTACGAGCCATGCTTAGTCAAAGGTACTACGGCCCAGAATTTGACCAAAAAGAAAAGGAAATCGGGAAATTAAAAGCAGAGCTTGAACAGATTGAGTCAGAAAGGCAAAGGCCAACATTATTCACCACATCACCACCTTTACCTACCATCAGCCCAACTTTCCATCCTTTTGCACCTATGGCTCTGATTCCCATATTAGTACGTGGCGTTGTTTACAAGGAAAGTAAAACTCTGGTATGGCTCTGATACCATATTAGTACGTGGTGTTGTTTACACCAGATCTATAATAGTTAAAATTGTACTTTGGGCCAATAGCCCGCAAGTTCTGGTTTCCAGTCGATATACTTCTATGAGCATCAAAAACTTAAAACATTTTTCCAGGTTTTACAATCCAAAACAGACTTTCCTCTTAGTCTAAAGCAGGGTACCAAACTAGATAAAAACTAATTAAGTTTTCTGATGCATAGGATCCTTGCATAAGGCAAGTGCAGAGCATACTTCCTTGAGATATCAAAATGAACAGATTTAAACTTTCTTAATTTTCTTTGAAGCCTTAGAGCTTCATTGACAGAGAGAGAGAGAGAATTTTAGAAAGCCATGGATAATGAGAATAGGATTTTTATTTTTCCAAAAACCCGATATCTTACAACTGAAGGAAACTTCCTTATATAAGGAAGAAACTTAACTAGTTCTTGATAAGACAAGTTCTTATCAAGATATTATCCAAAAGTAAAACAAGCATTATTATAAACGAAAAAAGCTTTAATAGCTGACATGACTTTTGACAAAATTAACATGACTTTTGACAAAAGCTAAAGCTTTAAAGAAAAACAATACGCTTAATAATTATACAAAGAAAAAGTATTTATTACAACAAGACAAACTACTTTATAGGGAGTTGAGATTCATGTAGTCGTCTTCGGATGAGCTATCTGTTTCATCTGAATCATGATTGTTATCTTTTGGGAAAAATGTCTTGGAGAGCCTTGGATGTTTGCAACGGGGACCACGGCAAGGTGGATAAGGGCAATCCCTTCAGTAACCTGGTGGTAATTGCTTTGGTGACGTCTGGGTTGCTTTGTCCTTTTTTTGAGGCTGAGGCTGAGATGATGATCCTAGTTCATGCATGGTTGGTTGTGGAAATTGTTGGAGATGTTGACTGAGTGGAAGAAATTCTTCCCATGGGTCTTATGAGTCTTGGTAGAGGAAATCAGTGAAATCTGGTTTTTCTTCTTTGATTATGATGCTTGTGGTTTTTGGTTTGGATATGGCAGATGGAGTTAGGATCATAACGAGGTCGTGTTGTGGACCCAGAGAGGTGTGAGCAATGTCTTTGTGCGGAGCAGTTTCATGATTTAATTCACAAAGATAATTGTAGAGATTTTTCTGTATTCCGCTATCTTGTTCAAGGAGGGCTGGATGTGGTAAAGTCAACCAATCATATACTTGGTTTTAAGTCCAGAATGAGCTGGTGTCTGGATGTTAGAAGTATGGCCTATGAATAATGAACACGGATGTGAACATTTTTGCTTCGGGTGGTGGCATATGTTCCAAATTATAAACTTCTGACAACTGTTGGAGCTTTTTTCTCCACCTAGGAATTGGAGAAAACCATTCAAGGAGTGTCCAGGTTAATGAAGTGGATTTGTCTGGATTAAGTAGGTATTCCAAAGTGAGAGTGATAGGGACTATCAATTTAGTGGCATAGAGGACAGTTAGGCACCAGATGTACTATAACTCATCTTCTGAGATATCCCTAGAAGGGTCTAGGGTCAAGCCTGTAAGGAACAGGTTTTCTGGATGGAAGGTTGAAAATGGAAATGAGTCTGATAAGAGACAGGCTTTTATGAAGAACCTAAAAATAACTTTCTTAGCAAACTCTTGTATAGCAAAGACTGTGGTGAAGGTTTTTTCAAGAGGAAAATATTTTTTGGTTATGGCTTGTGATGGGAGTGAAGTAGCCATGAAAATGATAGGAAAATGATTTTGAGAGGATATGAAAAACAAGGATTTTTCTGATTTTGCAAGTCTTGAGAGCATATCAGGGATGAGGTTATGTTCTCCTTTTATATGCTTCACAGAGAAGTCATATTTCGAAAACCAGTCTTTTAACCTTAGTAACATCTTTTCAGGAATATTTTTACCTTTGAAATTCATGATGTTAGGAAAGGCTGAATTGTCTATTCTGACAAGAAAGTGGTAGCCGATAAGATGATACTCAAATTTCTGAATACCATTCTTGACTGCTAAAATTTCTTTGAACACACTGTGGTAATGGACTTGTGTGTAAGAGAAGTGTCCACTAGCATAGACAATAAAGTTTTCTTTGCCCTCTGCTTCTTCAAGGAGGATAGCCCCCCAAGATTCGTCACTTGCATCAGTTTGCAGTATCCGTCTACTATCTGTGATAAGTTTTAAAGGTAGCGAATTTTGCGCAATTTGCTTTAAAGTTGTGACAGCAAGTGTGTGGTTGTTGTTCTACAGTGGTGGATTCCTTTTCAACAGGGCTGACAGCTGGCGGGTGTGATTATCAACATGAGGACTAAAGTCCCTGATGTAGTTGATAATACCAAGAAATTGCTGAATTTGTCTTTTGGAAAAGCCTTGATCTGGAAAGTGGATAAGTTCTTGGGCAATGTGCTTCCCTGGTTGGTAGTGTCCGTCTTTGATCGTCATTCCAAGGAATTCAATGTTATTGGTGGCAATTGTGTTTTTCTTAGCTGATAACATGATTCCATGAGTTTGGATTATATCAAAGAATCGATCTAACAATTGGCAATGTTCATCATGTGTACCTGAAAATAATAAAATATTGTCAATGTAAATCAATGCACTATGCAGGATAAGTTGGAAAATGGATGGTGTTGTTTTAAGACCAAAGGGTAAAACCGTCCATTGATAATGGGCATTTGGAATGTAAAAGACGATTTTGTATCTTTCTGAAGGTTTGATGCCAAGTTGCCAAAATCCGGATTTAAGATCAAATTTTGAAAAGATTTGGGCATTTTTGAGGAAAGTGAACATGCTCTGTCGTTTTGGCAAAGGGAATTTGTTATCTTGTAAAAACATGTTTAGAGGCTGATAGTCAATGACTAATCTTTTTTTCCCTCTAATAATTTTGGAATGTTTTTCAACATAAAAGGCTTGGCAAGCCCATTGAGAATTGGTAGGTTCTATGAGACCTTGGGCTAGAACTAAGTCTGAGGGACTCATTCCTGGATGGGTGGCTTTGGTTGGGTTGACATCTTCATTCAGTTTAAATGGTAACTGAACAAAGAAATGCAGATTTTTCCACAAAGGATTTGGATGGTGGAAATCAGCATGAGACTCAGGACAATATTTCAAAAACTTTGTGGAAATGTCTTGGAAGGACTAAGGGGTTTAAGCTAGACCATAAAGTTTAAGAATATTGGTGAAAGGTTTGAACATGGACTAGACTCGAATTCTAGTAGGAATGATTTGGAGGTGTTTTATCTGGTGAATTATATCAAATCCTAACAAGATATCCTTATTAGGAAGATGAGAACCGATGACTTTTGTCCAGATAACACAGTTTGGAAAGATTTGAATACCAATAGGTTTTTTGGTAATCAATTTGGTGGTGAAGAATTTTCCATTGACTGCTTTGAAATTTTCTTCATAATGTTGCCATAACTGAGGTGGAAGAATGTCTGGGTTTAATATACTTCTTTGAGCACCTGTATCAAGAAGTCCAATGGCAGGAATTGGTCTTTGGGATTTTGAAGGTAAGATTTGGAGTTTTATGGATGGAATGGGAATAGTGGTGTCTAAGGACAGAAGTTGTTGGTGAAAAACAGTTTGAAACTCATTGTTTTCAGAATCATCAGATGAGTTTTCCAGTGCGAACACTGTTTCATCAGTAGGCTTCTCTTGTTCTGAGAAGTAGAACTCAATTTCATCTTTGTGAGGAGAGTAATCAGTGGTGGCCCTGTAGATGTTCAAGTAAACGGATTGCCTTATCTTTTTTGTTGGGACAATCTTTGGCATAATGGCCTTTTTTTTTGCAGACGAAACATCGGCTTGATTTTCTCCTTTGCTGTTCTTTGGAAGAACTGGATCTTTTTCTGAAGAACCTGTACGATCTTCTCCGGGCCTTTGATATAGGAAAATCTGGATTTCTAAATTTTTTAAAATGCTTTTTCTTTTTGGTGCTACACTCACAATCTTTCTTTTTCTTGCATTTGATCTGGAAGTAAGGCTTTTTGCAAGTACTTCGAAAAGGCTCTTTATCTTTTAGCAATTCTTTGAAGAATTGTTTCTGTTCACAGAGTTTCTCCAAACATCCTTTGGCAATTTGAAAGATTTTCCCCAAAAAAATATTGTCAATTTGGAGATTAAGAGATGTGAGTTGCCTTTGTATATCTGGCTGTAATTCTTCAAGTAATGACGTTAGAAAAATATGTTTAAGAGTAAGATCATTGAATCCATTAAGCTTGTAAAACAGAATTGACATCCGTTTGTAATGGAAATCAAGATCTTTAGCATTGAGGGAGCATCATTTCATGTTGAGATAGTCACATCTTGCAACTTCAAACACTGCTGCAGATTCTCTAATGAATTGTTCATGGATAACGGCAAGAGCACTTAAGACATTAGGAAGTTGCACAAACTGTAGTTGTCTGTACTCTCCTAAAGTATTTAACCAATCTCTTAGAGTTCCCGTAAAACGGGTAGCAAGTTCTCTAAGAACAGAGGTTGTTGTTGCATTTGCCCTTAACATTTGGAGATTTGTCCAGGCGGCCATTTCTGATAGTCGTTCTCTCCATTTGGCTGTAGGTATATCATCAAAAGTAAACCATGGGCCATTTGATGGTTTATGATCATTGTGAGCTTGAGGCTGAGTAGGCCGGTTTGTGGCTGAGGTTCCTTCAGGTGGATCTTCCTCAATATCTGAGGGTATTTCAAAGAATGGATTTGTTCTTGATGATTGGCCAGGTTCAGTTTCTTCAGGTTGGGCCATGAGAATTTTGGTGATATCAGCATAGGACTTTTCAGAGTCACTAGTTGATATTGAAGATTAAGGGGAAGATTCTTTCTCAGATTCTGATGGGCTTTCTGAAACAGCTAGGTTTGAATCAGAAATTGGATTATCTGTATTAGATGGATCTAGGACCATTTGGGCACTGAATTGTTGCATGGGTGCTTTATCTTTGGTTTGGGCTGATGGTGCTTGTGTAGGTAGAGATGTATAAGGAAGTGATTGGTATTCTGGAATTGACAAAGATGGTTGAGGTATTTTTTCTAGTTGAGGTCGAGGTTGAGGTTTAGATCGAGATGGTTTTGGCAATGGATTGTTTCTGAATAAAATATGTGTCATGCCAAATAATTTGGATGGATCTTGTGGTTTAATGGGAGATAGCATAGGTGCAAAAGGATGGAAAGTTAGGCTGATGGTAGGTAAAGGTGGTGATGTGGTGAATAATGTTGGCCTTTGCCTTTCTGACTCAATCTGTTCAAGCTCTGCTTTTAATTTCCTGATTTCTCTTTCCTTTTGATCAAATTCTGGGCCACAGTACCTTTGACTAAGCATGGCTCGTAACTCTGAATCTAGTTGAGAGATTATGGATTGGAGATTCTGATAGATCTGTTGCATCTGTGAAGTAATTGAATCAACTTTGGATTCAATATGATCAGTTCGTAAACTGATATGATTCCCCTTTTTATGAATATCGACTAGGGTATCATTTTGAGCTCTGGCATTTTGTGTTTGCCAGTTGAGGATAACTTTAAAAGGTTTGGGGTCTTCTAAGTGACCTATAGGAGTGATGGCTGAAGGAATAAAGGGCTTGATTACAACTTTTCTTTGTGGGTCGGCATGAGTTTCTAAAATAGGGAAATTGGAGGAATAATCCTGTGATGTTGATGAAAACATCATGCAGGCCATGGACTGTATGGATTGATTGAAATTCTGGACAGGTGGAAGAACTTCAGTTTTGCAATTCTTTGCAATCCATTTAAGTTCTTTTATGTAAATGGGTAAAGGAGCTGGTGGAGGATGATATGGTGGTTTGGGTTGATTGTGTGAACATGGAGATTTGGATATTTTCTTTTTGGGCTTCTTTCTCTGTTTTGAATCATAATCGTTCTCTTCTTCCCAATCATCCTAACAGGGACAATCGGGGTCACAGTTTCCTGATCCTGGTATATCCCAAAGAAAGTGGCCATTGAGTTTAGCTGGGGGTAAACAGGATATCCTTCTGAATTGAATCCTGTAATTGACAGCTTTTCTTGTGCTGTCTGAACAGCTGTGATCATTGTTGAATAGGTGAATGAGGGCCTTGGAGGCTCTTCTGGTGCTGTTGGTGGAGGTCTGAAAGTCATTCTGACCGTTCCATCTGGTCTCCTTTCGAACATACTTTCTAATGTCTGAATAGGAGCAGTGTTGGTATGAAACTTTTCATAATTTGAAATCCACTCCAAGGGCATGAGTTTTATAAGTTCATGTCGAGGGATCTGTCTTGGAATTTGGATGATGGTGGGTATCTGATATGATTCTAATAACACCATAAGGGTATCAGAGTGGTGCTCAGGTGTGGGTAAGTCTAAGGCGTGGTTTTGAAGCCTATAGACAAGCTGATGGTGAAGGGTTGCAATCTTTGCAGAAGAGATTTGTTCTGCACCTTGAATTTGTACTTGGACTTTCAAGGCCGTGCAAAGATTGGTGTCTTGAAGAGAAAGGTTGAAATTTGGGTAGAAAGTGAGGAGAACACTTCCTACATGAAGGGTGGTTAGAACAGTACCAATAACAGCATCTTGATACTGTTTGAACCTGGTGTCTAGCATAACAATTCTAGCTGTGACTGGTAATCCTTTCCTTCCATGTAAGGTCAGGATTAATCTTACTCCTTCGAGAGGGAGATGAGTTTAACCTTCTCTTTTCTAGTTGGAAATTAACTCTGAAGGAATTTCTAGAGTAACATATTGTTTAGCTGTAATAGCCTGAAGTGTGCACTGATCCAATCTAGAAGACTGGATATATTCTTTTGGTTGTGGTCGTCTGGTAGTGATGAGAGTGCGGATGCTGCGAGTAAAGGAGTGTGGGCATTTGTAAAGTTGGTAAGGACTAATAAGAGGGAAAGATGACTCATTGATTTGTGCGGATTCAGGGATGTAGGAATATTCAACAAGGTTTTCTATTTTGTTGGCTCTTTGTTTAGTGCAGGATTTTAGGAGTGAGAGAGTAGAAGAAAGAGAGACTAGAGTGATTACAGAAGGAGTAGAAGATTCATTTGATGAAGTTGATGCCATATTTGGAAATTTCTCTCTGTCTTTGAAGTCTTTAGCTTAAAAATCATAAGAAAACTTCTATCATTCCATTTTGTGATTTGAAGAATAGAATTTTGAAAATAATTTTATTTTCAAGGAAAGTAAAACTCTGGTATGGCTCTGATACCATCAAACCACAAGATCCATTCAAACTATTTGGCATGACACACACTTTAATTAGAAATAATCCATTGCCAAAACCTACTAGATTTAAACCCCAACCTCGACCATTTTTGTCAATCTCAGAATACCAATCACTTCCTTATACATCTCTACCTATACAAGCACCACCAACCAAAGATAAAGCACTGCTGAGTGTTAGAAAGTGTATATTTATAAAGGAGAAAATCATCATTTTACACTTCAAGTCTCACTAACATCTCTAATTTTATTTATTTAAGTCCTTTATTATTTAATTATGAGTATTTTGTTTTAATTAAGTATTTTATGTATTTTAGAGGGATCATAGTCATTTCACAATGAACAAGATATTAGATAGCAAAACTGACGTCAATTTTGAACTCAGGATATCGAAAACCTTAAGAGGAGCATAAAAGGAAAAATGATACTGTTTGCGATACTGTTCATACCGCGTCACTGTTCAAACCGTGTTACTGTTCAAACTGCGTGGTCAAACCGCGTACTATTGACTGATGATGTGGCGTAATCCTGTGCGTCCAAACTGTTTTTAATCCGATGACCATGATTCACTCCATGTATCTATAAAAAGGGGGCCTCTCCCCTCTAATTTGATACCCCTGAATCCATTTTTGAGCTTAATTTTCTGTAATTCTTAGTTTCCAGTTCAATTTAATTCTGCTATTCCAATTTAAATTCTAGCATAGTTTAAATCAATTTTCCCCATAAATTCAATCACCCACTTATAAAATTAATTCTACACCTAATTAAAATCCGCCTCCTCATGGGATCGACACTCGACACCATTGATCTATTCTACAATAGATTCGTGCGTTTGCGAGTTCAACAAAATTTGTACAATAAGCACCCATGCAACAGTTCAGTGCCCAATGGTCCCAGATCCATCTGATACAGATAGTTTGATTTATGATTCAAACCTAGCTGTTTCAGAACACCCATCAGAATCTGAGACAGAATCTTCCCCTGAATCATCAATATCAACTAGTGACTCTGAAAAGTCCTATGCTAATATCACCAAAATTCTCATGGCCCAATCAGAAGAAACTGAACCTGCCCAGTCATCAAGAGCAGACCCATTCTTTGAAATACCCTCAGATATTGAGGAAGATCCACTTGAAGGAACCTCAGCCACAAACCGGCCTGCTCAACCTCAAACTCAAAATGATCATAAACCATTAATGGCCTATGGTTTACTTTTGATGATATCCCTGCAACCAAATGGAGAGAACGGCTATCAGAAATGGCCTCCTGGATAGATCTCCAAATGTTAAGGGCAAATGCAACAACAACCTCTATTCTTAGAGAACTTGCTACCCGTTTTATGGGATCTCTAAGAGATTGGTTTGATACTTTAAGAGAGTACAGACAACTACAGTTTGTACAACTTCCTAATGTCTCAAGTGCTCTTGTTGTTATCCATGAACAATTCATTGGAGAATCTGCAGCAGTGTCTGAAGCTGCAAGACATGACTATCTCAACATGAAATGCTGCTCACTCAAGGCTAAAGATCTTGATTTCCATTACAAACGGATGTCAATTCTGTTTTACAAGCTCAATGGATTCAATGATCCTACTCTTAAACATGTTTTTCTGGCGTCATTACCTGAAGAATTACAGCCAGATATACAAAGGCAGCTCACATCTCTTAATCTCTAAATTGACAATATTTTTTTGGGGAAAATCTTTCAAATCGCCAAAGGATGCTTGGAGAAACTATGTGAACAGAAACAATTATTCAAAGAACTGCTGAAAGATAAGGAGCCTTTCCGAAGTGCTTGCAAAAAGCCTTACTTGCAGATCAAATGCAAGAAAAAGAAAGATTGTGAGTGCAGCACCAAAAAGAAAAAGCATTTCAAAAAATTCAAAAATCCGGATTCTTTTCCTAGATCAAGGGCCCAGAGAAAATCGTACAGGTTCTTTAGAAAAAAAATCCAGTTCTTTCATAGAATAGCAAAGGAGAAAATCAAGCCGATGTTTCATTTGCAAAAAGAAAGGCCATTATGCCAAAGATTGCCCTAACAAAAAAAGATAAGGTAATCCGCTTACTTGAACATCTACAGGCCACCATTGATTACTCTCCTCACCAAGATGAAATTGAGTTCTACTTCTCAGAACAAGAGGAACCTACTGATGAAACAGTGTTCGCTCTGGAAAACTCACCTGATGATTCTGAAAACGATGAATTTCAAACTATTTTTCATCAACTTCTGTCCTTAAACGCCACCATTCCCATTCTATCCATAAAACTTCAAATCTTACCTTCAAAATTCCAAAGACCAATTCCTTCCATTGGACTTCTTGATACAAGTGTCCAAAGAAGTATGTTAAACCCAAACATTCTTCCACTCCGGTTTTAGCAACATTATAAAGAAAATTTCAAAGCAGTCAATGGAAAATTATTCACCACCAAATTGATTACCAAAAAATCCATTGATATTTAAATCTTTCCAAACTGTGTTATCTGGACAAAAGTCATTTGTTCTCATCTTCCTAATGAGGATATCTTGTTAGGATTTGATATCATTCAACAGATAAAACACCTTCAAATCATTTCTACTGGAATTCGAGTCAAGTCCATGTTCAAACATTTCACTAATATTCTTAAACTTTAGGCACCATATGTACCATAACTCACCTTCTGAAATTTCCCTGGAAGGGTCTAGGGTTAAGCTTGTAAGGAACAAGTTTTCTGGATGGAAGGTTGAAAATAGAAATGAGTCTGATAAGAGATAGCTTTCATGAAAAACCTAATAACAGCTTTCTTGGCAAACTCTTTGTATAGTAAAGATTGTGGTGAAAGTTTTCCCGAGAGGAAAATACTTTTTGGTAATGGCTTGTGAAGGAAGTGAAGTAGCCATGAAGATGATTTTGAGATGATAGGAAAATGATTTTGAGAGGATATGAAATGCAAGAATTTTTCTGGTTTTGCAAGTCGTGAGAGCATATCAGGGATGAGGTTATGTTCTCCTTTTATATGCTGAAACAGAGAAGTCGTATTTTGAAAACCAGTCTTTTAACCTTAGCAACATCTTTTCAGGAATATTTTTACCTTTGGTTCGCCAAATATGACTTCACAGTTCAGCACATCAAAGGTAAACAGAGCGTTATCCCTAATTTCCTTACCCATCCGTCTATAAATAAACCTTCACTCATTTTCTCCATCCAAACTATCTCAGTCATTGCCATGAATCGATCACTTCCCTTCAAAGCTCTTAACCAAAGATCCTTTCCCATGAATATCCCTTTTCAATCAACTTTCCAAATCCAGGACTTTGCAAAGAAATTCATGATATTAGGAAAGGCTGAGTTGTCCATTCTGACAAGAAAGTGGTAGCCGATAAGATGATATTCAAATTTTTGAATACCAATCTTGATTGCTAAAATTTCTTTGATCACATTGTGGTAATGGACTTGTGTGTCAAAGAAGTGTCCACTAGCATCTTCAAGGAGGATGGCCCCGCAAGGTTCGTCACTTGCATCAGTCTGCAGTATCTGTCTACCATCTGTGATAAGCTTTAATGGTGGCGGATTTTGCGCAATTTGCTTTAAAGTTGTGACAGCAAGTGTGTGGTCGTTGTTCCATGGTGGTGGATTCTTTTTCAACAGGGTTGGCGGGTGTGATTATTAACATGAGGAATAAAGTCTCTGATGTAGTTGATAATACCAAGAAATTGCTGTATTTGTTTTTTGGAAAAGTCCTGATGTGGAAAGTGGATGAGTTCTTGGGCAATGTGCTTTTCTGACTGGTAATATCCGTCTTTGATAGTCAGTCCAAGGAATTCAATGTTATTGGTGGCAATCGTGCTTTTCTTAGTTGACAAAATGATTCCATGAGTTTGTATTATACCAAAGAATTGATGTAACAATTGGCGATGTTCATCTTGTGTACTTGAAAATAACAAAATATCGTCAATATAAATCAATGCACTATGCAGGATAGGTTGGAAAATTTGGACCATGGATTTTTGGAAAATGGATGGTGCTGTTTTAAGACCAAAGGGTAAAACCGTCCATTGATAATAGGCATTTGGAATGCAAAAAGCGGCTTTGTATCTTTCTGAGGGTTTGATGCCAAGTTGCCAAAATCCAGTTCTAAGATCAAATTTTGAAAGGATTTGAGCATTTTTTATGTAAGTGAACATGCTCTGTCTTTTTGGTAAAGGGAATTTATCATCTTGCAAAAACATGTTTAGAGACTGATAGTCAATGACTAATCATTTTTTTTCCTCTAACAATTTCGGAATGTTTTTCAACATAAAAGGCTTGGCAAGCCCATTGAGAACTGGTAGGTTCTATGAGACCTTGGACTAGCAACTGAGAACATTCTTTTTGAGCTAGGACTAAGTCTGAGGGACTTATTCCTGGATGGGTGGCTTTGGTTGGATTGACATCTTCATTCAGCTTGAATGGTAACTAAACAAAGAAATGCGGATTTTTCCACAGAGGATTTGGATGGTGGAAATTAGCATAAGACTAAGGACAATATTTCAAAAAATTTATGGAAATGTCTTGGAAAGACTGAGGGGTTTCAGTTAGACCATAAAGTTTAAGGATATTGGTGAAAGGTTTGAACATGGATTTGACTTGGATTCTAGTAGGAATGATTTAGAGATGTTTTATCTAGTGAATGATATCAAATCCTAACAAGATATCCTGATTAGGAAGATGAGAACCGATGACTTTCGTCCAGATAACACAATTTGGAAAGATTTGAATATCAATGGGTTTTTTGGTAATCAATTTGGTGGTGAAGAATTTTCCATGGACTGCCTTGAAATTTTCTTCATGATGTTGCCAAAACTGGGGTGGAAGAATGTCTGGGTTTAACATACTTCTTTGGGCACCTGTATCAAGAAGTCCAATGGCAGGAATTGGTCTTTGGAATTTTGAAGGTAAGATTTGGAGTTTTATGGATGGAATGGGAATGGTGGTGTCTAAGGACGGAAGTTGTTGATGAAAAATAGTTTGAAATTCATTGTTTTCAGAATCATCAGATGAGTAAGTGGATTGCCTTATTTTTTTTGTTGGGGTAATCTTTGGCATAATGGCCTTTCTTTTTGCAGATAAATATCGGCTTGATTTTCTCTTTTGGTACTCTCTGAAAGAACTGGATCTTTTTCTAAAGAACCTGTACGATTTTCTCCGGGCCTTTGATCTAGGAAAAGAATCTGGATTTCTGAATTTTTTGAAATGCTTTTTCTTTTTGGTGCTGCACTCACAATCTTTCTTTTTCTTGCATTTGATCTGCAAGTAAGGCTTTTTGCAAGCACTTCGGAAAGGCTCTTTATCTTTCAACAGTTCTTTCAAAACTGTTTCTGTTCACATAGTTTCTCCAGGCATCCTTTGGCGATTTGAAATATTTTTCCCAAAGAAATATTATCAATTTGAAGATTAAGAGATGTGAGCTGCCTTTGTATATCTGGCTGTAATTCTTCAGGTAATGACTCCAGAAAAACATGTTTAAGAGTAGGATCATTGAATCCATTAAGCTTGTAAAACAGAATTGACATCCGTTTGTAATGGAAATCAAGATCTTTAGGCTTGAGTTAGCAGCATTTCATGTTGAGATAGTCACGTCTTGCAGCTTCAAACACTGCTACAGATTCTTCAATGAATTGTTCATGGATAACAGCAAGGGCACTTGAGACACTAGGAAGTTCCACAAACTTTAGTTGTCTGTAAAATGGGTAGCAAGTTCTCTAAGAACAGAGGTTATTGTTGTATTTGCCCTTAACATTTGGAGATCTGTCCAGGCGGCTATTTCTGATAGTCGTTCTCTCCATTTGGTTGTAGGGATATCATCAAAAGTAAACCATGGGCCATTTGATAGTTTATGATCATTTTGAGTTTGAGGCTGAGCAGGCTGGTTTGTGGCTGAGGTTCCTTCAGGTGGATCTTCCTCAATACCTGAGGGTATTTCAAAGAATGGGTCTGTTCTTGATAATTGGGCAGCCTCGATTTCTTCTAGTTGGGTCATGAGAATTTTGGTGATATCAGCATAGGACTTTTCAGAGTCACTAGTTAATATTGAGGATTCAGGGGAAGATTCTGTCTCAGATTCTGATGGGTGTTCTAAAACAGCTAGGTTTGAATCAGAAGTTGGATTTTCTGTATCAGATGGATCTGGGACCATTTGGGCACTAAACTGTTGCATAGGTGCCTTATCTTTGGCTTGGACTGGTGGTGCTTGTGTAGGTAGAGATGTATAAGAAGGTGATTGGTATTCTGAGATTAACAAAGGTGGTTTAGAAGGTTGCTTTTCTGGTCTTGGTCGAGGATGGGGTTTAGATCTGGTAGGTTTTGCCAATGGATTATTTCTGAATAAAGTGTGTGTCATGCCAAATAGTTTGGATGGATCTTGTGGTTTGATGGGAGATAGCATAGGTGCAAAAAAATGGAAAGTTGGACTGATGGTAGGTAAAGGTGGTGATGTGATGAATAATGTTGGCCTTTGCCTTTCTAACTCACTCTATTCAAGCTCTGCTTTTAATTTCCTGATTTCCATTTCTTTTTGGTTAAATTATGGGCCATAGAACCTTTGACTAAGCATGGCTCGTAACTCTGAATCTAGTTGAGAGATTTTGGATTGGAGATTCTGATAGATCTGCTGCATCTGTGAAGTAATTGAATCAACTTTGGACTCAATATGATCAATTCGTAAACTGATATGATTCACCTTTTTATGAATATCGACTAGGGTTTTATTTTGGGCTCTGGCATTTTGTGTTTGCCAGTTGAGGACGGCTTCAAAAGGTTTGGGGTCTTCTAAGTGACCTATAGGAGTGATGGTTGAACTAATAAAGGGTTTGGTTACAACTTTTTATTGTGGGTCGGCATGTGTTTCTAGAACAAGAAAATTGGAGGAATAATCTTGTGATGTTGATGAAAACATCATGCAAGTCATGGGTTGTATGGTAGGTATGGTATTTGGAACTGGTGGAAGAACTTCAGTTTTGCAATTCTTTGCAATCCATTTAAGTTCTTTTTTGTAAATGGGTAAAGGAGCTGGTGGAGGTGGAGGATTATGTGGTGGTTTGGGTTGATTGTGTGAACACGGAGATTTGGGTATTTTCTTTTTAAGCTTCCTTCTCCGTTTTGAATCATAATCGTCCTCTTCTTCCAATCATCCCAACAGGGACAATCTGGGTCACAATTTCCTGATCTTGGTATATACTATATTAGTACGTGGCATTGTTTACACCAGGTCTACAACAGTTAGAACTGTACTTTGGGTCAGTAGCCCGCAAGTTCTGGTTTCCAGCCGATATACTTGTATGAGCATCAAAATACTTAAAACAATTTTGTAGGTTTTACAACCCAAAACAGACTTTCCTGTTAGTCTAAAACAGGGTACCAAACCAGATAAAACTTATCAAGTTTTCTGATGCACAGGATCCTTGCTGAAAGGCAAGTGCAGAGCATACTTCCTTGAGATTTCAAAATGAACAGATAAAACCTTTTTTCTTTTCTTTTCTTTAGAACTTCATTTGCAGAGAGAGAAAAGAGTTTAGAAAGTCATAGCTTATAGAAAACACAAGAGGTTTTTGATTGATATTCGATTGATTTCTTACAATGAGGAGACGAATCCTTTATATAAGGATTTCAAAGCCTAAAGATAGGACATGACCCCTATCTTTTGCTTTTTGAAAAGTAAAAGACATACTTATTACACTCCTTTAATTATTACAAGCGACAAAGACTTAAAGCATGACTTGGACATGACTTTTACAAAAGTAAAAGCTTAAAGTAAAAGCAAGCTTTAATGATAACAACAAGACAAAACCATAAAGCAAAAGCAAAACATAATTATTACAACAAGACAAACTACTTTATGGAGAGCGGATATTCATGTAGTCGTCTTCAGATGAGCTGTTTGTTTCATCTGGATCACGATCATTATCTTTTGGGAAAAATGTCTTGGAGAGTTTTGGATGCTTGCAACGGGAACCACGACAGGGTGGATAAGGACAATCCCTCCTGTAGCCTGGTGGTAATTGTTGAGGTGATGTCTGAGTTGCTTTGTCTTTTTTCTGAGGCTGAGGTTGAGATGATGATCCTGGTTCATGCATGGTTGGTTGTGGGAACTGTTGAAGGTGTTGGCTGAGTGGAAGGAATTCTTCCCATGGGTCTTGAGAGTCTTGGTAAAAGAAATCAGTGTAGTCTGGCTTTTTCTTCCTTGATGATGATACCAGTGGACTTTGGTTTGGATATGGCTGATGGAGTGGGAATCATAATCATGTCATGTTGAGGGCCAAGAGATGTATGGAAAATATCCTTATGCGGTGGAGTTTGGTGATTGAGTTGGGAAAGGTAATTGTTGAGGTTGGGTTGGAGTTCATTTTCAATGAGGGCAGGATAAGGAGTGGTGAAATATTCATATACCTGATCTTGAGTCCAGAAAAGGTTGGTGTCTGGATGTTGGAAATATGGCCGATGAATAATGAACACAGATGTGAACATTTTAGCTTCAGTTGCAGGCATGCGATCAAGATTGTATAATTCGGTTAATTATTGTAATTTCTTTCTCCACCAGGGAATTGGGGAGAACCATTCAAGAAGAGTCCAGATAAGAGAGGTGGATTTTTCTGGATTAAGGAGATGAGATAGGGTAGGATGGATTGGTAAAACCAATTTAGTAGCATATAAGACAGTTAGGCACCAGATGTACCATAACTCATCTTCGGTAATGTCATTGTCTGGATCGAGGGTTAAACCGGTAAGGAACATGTTTTCTGGATGGAAGGTTGAGAAAGGGAAGGAATCTGCTAAAAGGTAAGCTTTCATGAAGAATCAAAACATAGCCTTTTTTGCAAATTCTTGGAGGGCAAAGACAGTAGTGAAAGTCTTGCCAAGGGCAAATGTCTTTTTGGTGATAGCCTCAGAAGGAAGGGAAGTAGCCATGAGAATGATTGGGAATTGGTACTTGGTGGAAACAAGGGCTAGAGGTTGTTCAGATTTTGAGAGTCGAGATAGCATATCAGGGATGAGGTTTTGGGATCCTTTTATATGTTTGACAAAGAAATCATATTTGGAGACCCAATCTTTTAACCTGAGTAACATCTTTTCGGGAACAGTATTACCTTTGAAATTAAAGATATTGGGAAAGGCTGAACTGTCCATTCGGATGAGAAAATGATGTCCAATGAGAAGAAACTCAAATTTTTTGATGCCATTCCTTACCGCTAAGATTTCTTTGAAGACGCTATGGTAGTGCTTCTGTGTGTCAGAAAATTGTCCACTAGCGTGAGCGATAAAGTGTTCTTGTCCATTGATTTCTTCAATAAGGATGGCACCCCATGATTCATCACTAGCATCTGTTTGCAATATGCGTCTGCCATCTGTAATCAGCTTTAATGGTGGCAGATCTTGCGCAATTTGCTTTAGAGTAGTGACAGCATTCGTGTGGTCTGAATTCCACTCTGGTGGCTTCTTTTTCAATAAAGCCGAAAGGTGGTGAGTGTAATGATCGACATGTGGGATAAATCTCTGATGTAGTTGACAATGCCAAGAAATTGTTGGACTTGCTTTTTAGAAAGTTGCTGATCTGGAAAGTGAAGTAATTCTTGGGCAATGTACTTTCCTGGCTGGCAGTGTCCGTCTTTAATGATCATATCAAGGAATTCAATATTATCTATTGCAATGGTGCTTTTCTTTGCTGACAGCATGATGCCATGAGTTTGGATAATATCAAAAAATTAATTTAACAGCTGGCGATGTTCATCATGTGTTCCTGAAAACAATAAAATATCGTCAATGTAAATCAATGCATGATGCAAGATAGGTTCAAAGATTTTGACCATGGATTTTTGGAAAATGGAAGGGGCTGTTTTGAGACCGAAGGGTAAAAATGTCCATTGGAAATGAGCATTAGGAATACAAAAGGCAGTTTTATACCGTTCAGAAGGTTCAATACCTAATTGCCAAAATCCTGATTTTAAATCAAATTTGGAAAAAATCTGGGCATTTTTTAGAAAAGTAAACATGCTTTCTCTTTTGGACAATGGGAATTTATCGTCTTGTAAAAACATGTTTAATGGCTGGTAGTTAATGACTAAGCGTTTCTTTCCTCGGACAATCTCAGAATGTTTTTCAACATAAAAGGCTGGGTAAGCCCATTGAGAATGGGTAGGTTCTATAAGACCTTGGGCTAACAATTGAGAACACACTGTTTGAGCTAGGACTAAGTCAGAAGGACTCATTCCTGGATGAGTGGCTTTTGTGGGATTGGTATCTTCATTGAGTTTGAAGGGTAACTTAATGAAGAAAGACTGATTTTTCCAAAGTGGGTTTGGATGGGTGAACTCAGAATGGGATTCTAGACAATATGGTAAAAGCTTGGTTGAAATGTCATGGTAAGATTGGGGTGTTTCAGACAAATTGTAAAGCTTCAAAATGTCTGTGAAAGGTTTGAACATGGATTTGACTCGAATGCCATTGGGAATGATCTGAAGGTGTTTGATCTGGTGAATTATGTCAAAACCTAACAAGATATCCTTATTAGGCAAATTTGAACCGATAGCTTTGGTCCAAATGACACAATTTGGGAAAATTTGAATACCAATGGGTTTTTTGGTAATCAATTTGGTAGTGAAGAATTTTCCACTAGCAGCCCTAAAATGTTCTTCATAATGGGTCCAGCTTTAAAGGGGAAGAATGACTGGATTTAACATACTTCTCTGGGCTCCAGTATCTAACAGACCAATTGCTAGAATGGGCCTGTGGAATTTTGAAGGCAAAATTTGGAGTTTGATGGAAGGAATGGGAACAGAAGTGTCTAAAGACAACAACTGTTGATGAAAAATGTTTTGAGGCTCATCATTTTCTGAATCACTAGATGAGTCTTCCAGTGCGAACACTGTTTCATCAGTAGGTTCTTCTTGTTCAGAGAAATAGAATTCAAGCTCTTCCTTTTCAAGAGAATAATTAGTGGTGGCCTGAAGGTGTTCAACTAGCCGAATAGATTTTTCTCGTTTATTGGGACAATCTTTGGCATAGTGACCTTTTTTCTTGCAGATAAAACATCTGCTTGATTTTCTCCGTTTCTGATCTCTGGATGAACCTGATTTTTTCTTGAAGAATCTGTAAGGCTTTCTGGATCTGCGAGGCTTTGAAGAATATTCTGAATTGTTGAATTTCCGGAAATGCCTTTTCTTTTTGGAACTGCAATCACAATCCTTTTTCTTTTTGCACTTGATCTGGAGATAAGACTTTTGCCAGCACTACAGAATGGCTCTTTGTCTTTTAACAGTTCTTTGAAAAACTGTTTTTGTTCACAAAGTTTATCAAGGCATGTCTTAGCAATCTGAAAGATTTTGCCAAGAGATATAACATCAAGACTGAGATTGTGAGTTTTGAGCTGCCGTTGGATGTCTAGTTGTAGTTCATCTGGTAGGGAAGCCAGAAAGACATGTTTCAATGTAGGTTCATTGAATCCATTAAGCTTGTAGAACAAGAGAGACATTCGTTTGTAATGGAATTCAAGATCTTTAGCATTGGGAGAACAGCATTTTATATTAAGATAGTCTCTGTGTGCAGCTTTAAAAACTACAGCTGCATCGCCTAGAAACTGATCATGAATAACTGCAAGAGCGTTTGAGACTTCTGGTAATTGAACAAATTGAGTTGTCTGTACTGGCCTAATGAATCAAACCAATCTCTTAGGGCACCCGTAAAACGAGTAGCAAATTCCCTAAGGACGGAATGAGTAGTTGCTCCTGGTCGTAACATTTGGAGATCAATCCAGGTAGACATTTCAGTAAGCCTGTCTCGCCACTTATGAGATGGAATATCATCAAATGTAAACCATTGACCATTGGATGGTTTTTCATTGGTTTGACCTCGAGGGGGTTGAGTTGTGGCAGAAGATTCAGCTGGAGGTTCGTCCTCAATATCTGAGGGAATGTCAAAATATGACTCAGGTGGTCGAGATGGTTGGCCTTGCTCTGGTTGATTGTCAGCCATGAGGATTCTGGTAATATCAGCATAAGACTTTTCAGAATCACTGGTTGTGGTTGGTGAAGAAGAGGCTGTGTCAGTAGAAGTTTCTGAAGCAGCTAGGTTTGAATCGGAAGTGGACTCATCAATTTCTGGAGATGGGTTGGTTATTTGATCACTGTATTGATGCATAGGTGTTTTATCTTTGGACTGTGTTGGTTATGAAGGCTGTGGTGATGTTGGTGGATAGGTTGGGGAGTGGTGCTCTGGAATAGTTAATGATGATTTGTAGGTTCTGACCGGAGGAGGAGGCTGAGGTTTGGATTTTGGTTTTGACTTTGGTTTTGGTGCTGGTGGAATATGATGGTCTCTGAATAGAGTATGGGTCATGCCAAATAGTTTGGATGGATCATAAGATCGAATTGGAGAAAGAAAAGAGGCAAATGGGTGATAGGTTTGACTCATAGTGGGTATGGGTGGTGATGTGGTAAACAAGGTAGGTCTTTGCTTTTCTGATTCAATTTGGGCAAGTTCAGTTTGTAAATGCCGGATCTCCCGTTCTTTTTGGTCAAACTCTGGACCATAATATCGTTGAGCCAGCATGGTTCGGAGTTCTGAATCTAACTGAACAATTTTGGATTGAAGATTTTGGTAGATCTGCTCTATTTGAGCTGTAATTGAGTCAACTTTTGTCTCAATCTGTTCAGTTCGTAAACTGATCTTGTCAACCTTAGAATGGATATGCAACAAGGTATCATTTTGTGCTCTGGCATTTTGGGTTTGCCAGTTGAGGACTGATTCAAAGGGTTTAGGAGGTTCAAGATGACCGGTTGAGGTAATGGCTGAAGGAATGAAGGGTTTAGACACAACATTGCATTGTGAATCAGTATGAGTGTCAAGAGAAGGAAAATATGAAGAAAAGTCAGAGGAGGTAGAAGAAAACATCATACAAGCTAATGGTTGTACGGTAGGTGTGGAGTTGTGGAATTTGAAGGAATTTCAGTTTTGCAATTTATTGCAATCCATTTGAGTTCTTTTTTGTAAATGGGTAGTGGACTTGGTGGAGGTGGAGGGTCTTTTGGTGGTTTGGGTTCACAGTGTTTACATGGGACAGGTGGTTTTTTCTTTTTAGGTTTTCTTTTTCTGTTGGTGTCATAATCATCGTCCTCTTCCCAATCATCCCAACAAGGACAATTTGGGTCGCACATACCTGATCCAGGGACATCCCATAAGAAATGGCCATGTTGTTTGGCTGGATAGACAGGGTAACCATCAGAATTGAACCCTGTGATTGGCAGATCTTCTTGGTCCAAACGAGCATTTGTGATCATTGAGGAATAAGTGAAAGAGTGCCGAGGAGGCTCTTGTGGAGCACTTGGAGGTGGTTTGAAAGTCATACGAACTGTTCCATCTTGTCGTCTTTCAAACATACTTTTGGATGTTTGAATAGGAGCTGTATTATTATGGAACTACTCATAGTTTGAGATCCATTCAAGAGGCATAAGCTGTATAAGCTCATGTCGAGGAATTTGTCTTGGGATCTGGATAATGGTTGGGATCTGATCTGATTCTGCTAACACCATGAGGGTGTCAGAGTGATTTTCAGGTGTGGGTAGATCTAAGGCATGATTTTGAAGCCTATAGACCAATTGATGATGGAGAGTAGCAATTTTGGCTGAAGAAATTTGTTCTGCACCTTGAATTTGGACTTGAACTTTTAAAAATTTCTTTGAAAGGTTGGTATCTTGAAGAGAAAGGTTGAAATTTGGATAGAAAGTGAGTAGAACACTTCCTGCATGAAGGGTTGTGAGGACAGTACCTATAACAGCATCTTGGTACTGTTTGAATCGGGTATCTAGCACAGCAATTCGGGCTGTGACCGATAATCCTTTTCTCCCATGAAGGGTGAGGATTAATCTTACTCCTCCCAGATGGAGATGAGTATAACCTTCTCTTTTCCAGTTTGAGATTAACTCTGAAGGGATTTCTAGAGTTACATATTGCTCAGCAGTGGTTGCTTGGAGGGAACACTGGTCAAGTCTAGAAGACTGGATGTATTCTTTTGGGTGAGGCCTTTTAGTGGATATGAGAGTTCTGATACTTTAGGTAAAAGAACTGGGTCGTTTGTACAACTGGTAAGGACTGATAAGAGGGCAGGAAGATTCATTAATTTGAGCAGATTCAGGAATATAGGAGTATTCAACAAGATTTTCGATTTTATTGGTAGTGTGAGAAGTGCAAGATTTGGGTAAAGAAAGGGTAGAAGAAAGAGTAATAGGGTTCGAAGGAGTTGAAGATGAAGATGATGCCATGATTTAGAAATTCTCTATGCTCCTGAAGTCTATTGATCAAAATTGAATAAAAGATTTGAATCATACCATTTTGGTGAAATGAAGAACAAGATTTTGAAAATAAAGTATTTTCAAGGTAAGTAAAACTCTGATATGGCTCTAATACCATATTAGTACGTGGCGTTGTTTACACCAGGTCTACAACAGTTAGAACTGTACTTTGGACCAGTAGCCCGCAAGTCCTGGTTTCCACCAAGTACCAATTCCCAATCATTCTCATGGCTACTTCCCTTCCTTCTGAGGCTATCACCATTAAATTTAACTGGGTAGACAGGATATCCTTCTGAATTGAATCCTTTTATTGGGAGCTTTTCTTGTGTCTTCTGAACAGCTGTGATCATTGCTAAATAGGTGAATGAGAGCCTTGGAGGCTTTTCTGGTGCTGTTTGTGGAGGTCTGAAAGTCATTCTGACAGTTCCATCTGGTCTCCTTTCGAACATGCTTTTCGATATCTGAATAGGAGCAGTGTTGGTATGAAACTTTTCATAATTTGAAATCCATTCCAAGGGCATGAGTTTTATGAGTTCATGTCGAGGGATCTATCTTAGAATTTAGATGATGGTGGGTATCTAATCTGATTCTGCTAACACCATAAGGGCGTCAGAGTGGTGCTCAGGTGTGGGAAGGTCTAAGGCATGGTTTTGAAGCCTATAGATTAGCTGATGATGAAGTGTTGCAATCTTTGCAGAAGAGATTTGTTCTGCACCTTGGATTTGTTCTTGGACTTTCTTGAAGAGAAAGGTTGAAATTTGGGTAAAAGGTGAGGAGAACACTTCTTGCATGAAGAGTGGTGAGAATAGTACCAATAACAGCATCTTGATATTGTTTGAACCTGGTGTCCAGCATAGGAATTCTGGCTGTGATAATTTGGGTAAAAGGTGAGGAGAACACTTCCTGCATTAATCTTATTCCTCCGATATGGAGATGAGTATAACCTTCTCTTTTCTAGTTAGAGATTAACTCTGAAGGAATTTCCAAAGTAACATATTGTTCAGCTGTAGTAGCCTGAAGTGTGCACTGATCTAATCTAGAAGGCTGGATATATTATTTTGGCTGTGGTCATCTGGTGGTGATAAGGGTGCGGATGCTGCGGGTAAAGGAGTGTGGGCGTTTGTAAAGTTGGTAAAGAGTAATAAGAGGGAAAGATGTCTCATTGATTTGTGCGGATTCAGGGATGTATGAATATTCAACAAGGTTTTCTATTTTGTTGGCTGTTTGTTTAGTGCAGGATTTTGGGAGTGAGAGAGTAGAAGAAAGAGAGACTGGAATGATTACAAAAGAAGTAGAAGATTCGTTTGATGAAGTTGATGCCATATTTGGAAATATCTCTCTGTCTATCATACCATTTTGTGATTTGAAGAACATAATTTTGAAAATAATTTTATTTTCAAGGATAGAAAAACCCTGGGATGGCTATGATACCATAATTTTGAATATTACTATTTGTCGACGAAAAGTCAAAACATCCACAAAAATTAGAGGGGATAAGAAAGTAAATTTATCAAATAAAACCTATGACACATGTTGAGACTTCCCCTTCAAACCCAAGTTTGAAAGAAAATTAACTACTCATAATTGAACTAGGGGCAAAATGGAAATTTATTAAAATACGTAGAAAATATAAGATAGAGAAAGAATTACAGAAAAGTAAGCTCAAAAATGGATTCAGAGGTGTCGAAATAGGAGGGAGAGCCCCCCTTTTTATAGAATTACTGAATAAATCATGGCCATCGGATTAAAAATAATTCGGACGCTCAATAATGCACCACGTCATCAGTCAATAGTATGCGATTTGACCACGGGTTTGACCACGCGGTTTAAACAGTAACACAGTTTGCACACAGTTTGAACAAAGGACGTATGAAACAAAGTGTCATGAAACGATCATGAACATGACTGCATACATGTGATATGTGCCATATGTGTGAGCAGTGTCATTTTTTCTTTTATGCTCCTCCTAAGGTTTTTGACCATCTTAAGTTCAAAAGTGATGTCCGTTTTGCTATCCGATCTCTCGTTTATTGTGAAATGACCATGATGCCCTTATTAGTACGTGGCGTTGTTTACACCAGGTCTATACATAATTAGAACTGTACTTTGGGCCAGTAGCCCGCAAGTCCTGGTTTCCAGCCGATATACTTCTATAAACATCAAAATACTTAAAACAATTTTGTAGGTTTTACAACCCAAAACAGACTTTCCTTTTAGTCTAAAACAGGGTACCAAACCAGATAAAAGTTATCAAGTTTTCTGATGCACAGGATCCTTGCTGAAAGGCAAGTGCAGAGCATACTTCCTTGAGATTTCAAATGAACAGATAAAATCTTTATTCTTTTCTTTTCTTTAGAACTTCATTTGCAGAGAGAGAGAAGAGCTTAGAAAGTCATAGCTTAGAAAACACGAGAGTTTTTATTGATGATTTTCTATATCTTACAATGAGGAGAGAAATTGTTTATATAAGGATTCCAAAGTGTAAAGATAGGACAGGACCCCTATCTTTTTCTTTTGGAAAAGTAAAAACATACTTATTACACTCCTTTAATTATTACAAGCGACAAAGACTTAAAGCATGACTTGGACATGACTTTTACAAAAGTAAAGCTTAAAGTAAAAGCAAGCTTTAATGATTACAACAAGACAAAGTTATAAAGCAAAAGCAAGACATAATTATTACAACAAGACAAACTACTTTATGGAGAGCGGAGATTCATGTAATCGTCTTCAGATGACCAATCTGACCAGTCTGGGTCACCTTCTGGTGGGGGAGATGGCTTAGAGCGCCTGGAATACTTTCTGTAGGGACCAGGAGTAGGTGGATGGGGTCTGTAGCCTGTTGGTAGGGTCTTGGGTGATGATGACTTGGATCTGGGGCTTGGTATTTGGGTTGCTTTGTCAATTTTTGAAGGTTGGGATGATGATCCTGGTTCATGCATGGATGGTTGTGGAAACTGTTGAAGGTGTTGGCTGAGTGGAAGGAAGTCTTGCCATGGGTCTTGAGAGTCTTGGTAAAGGAAATCAGTGTAGTCTGGTTTTTCTTCCTTGATGATGATGCCGGTAGACTTTGGTTTGGATATGGCTGATGGAGTGGGAATCATAATCATGTCATGTTGAGGGCCAAGAGATGTATGGAAAATATCCTTATGCGGTGGAGTTTGGTGATTTAGTTGGGAAAGGTAATTGTTGAGGTTGGGCTGGAGTTCATTTTCAATGAGGGCAGGATGAGGAGTGGTAAAATATTAATAGACCTGAGCTTGGGTCCAGAAAAGGTTGGTGTCTGGATGTTGGAAATATGGCCGATGAATAATGAACACAGATGTGAACATTTTAGCTTCAGATGCAGGCATACGATCAAGATTGTATAATTCTGTTAATTGCTGTAATTTCTTTCTCCACCAGGGAATTGGTGAGAACCACTCGAGAAGGGTCCAGATAAGAGAGGTGGATTTTTCTAGATTAAGGACTTGCGGGCTACTGGCCCAAAGGACAGTTCTAACTATTGTAGACCTGGTGTAAACAACGCCACGTACTAATATGGTATCAGAGCCATATCGGAGCATTCTTTACCTTGAAAATACCTTTGTTTTCTAAACTTTGTTCTTCATTTCACCAAAATGGTATGATTAAAATCTTTTATTCAATTTTGCTCAATAGACTTCAGGCGCAGAGAGAATTTCTCAATCATGGCATCATCTTCATCTTCATCTTCCACTCCTTCGAACCCAATTACTCTTTCTTCTACACTTTCTTTACCCAAATCTTGCACTTCTCACACTACCAATAAAATAGAAAATCTTGTAGAATACTCCTATATTCCTGAATCTGCCCAAATCAGTGAATCCTCCTACCCTCTTATCAGTCCTTACCAGTTGTACAAACGACCCAGTTCTTTTACCCGAAGCATCCGAACTCTCATATCCACTAAAAGGCCTCACCCAAAAGAATACATCCAGTCTTCTAGACTTGATCAGTGTTCACTTCAAGCAACCACTGCTGAGCAATATGTAACTCTGGAAATCCCTTCCGAGTTAATCTCAAACTGGAAAAGAGAAGGTTATACTCATCTCCATCTCGGAGGAGTAAGATTAATCCTCACCCTTCATGGGAGAAAAGGATTAATGGCACACGCCCGAATTGCTATGTTGGATACCCGGTTCAAACAAGCATCAAGATCTTATAGGTACTGTCCTCACAACCCTTCATGCAGGAAGTGTTTTACTCACTTTCTATCCAAATTTCAACCTTTCTCTTCAAGATACCAACCTTTCAACAGCCTTGAAAGTCCAAGTTCAAATTCAAGGTGCAGAACAAATTTCTTCAGCCAAAATTGCTACTCTCCATCATCAATTGGTCTATAGGCTTCAAAATCATGCCTTAGATCTACCCACACCTGAACATCACTCTGACACCCTCATGGTGTTAGCAGAATCAGATCAGATCCCAACCATTATCCAGATCCCAAGACAAATTCCTCGACATGAGCTCATACAGCTTATGCCTCTTGAATGGATCTCAAACTATGAGCAGTTCCATAATAATACAGCTCCTATTCAGACATCAGAAAGCATGTTTGAAAGACGACCAGATGGAACAGTCAGAGTCGACTTTCAAACCACCTCCAAGTGCTCCACAAGAGCCTCCTCGCTCTCTTTCACTTATTCCTCAATGATCACACTGCTCGCATACCAAGAAGATCTGCCAATCACAGGGTTCAATTCTGATGGTTACCCTGTATATCCAGCCAAATACAACGGACATTTCTTATGGGATGTCCCTGGATCAGGCATGTGCGACCCAAATTGTCCCTGTTGGGATGATTGGGAAGAGGACGATGATTATGACACCAAAAGGAAAAGAAAACCCAAAAAGAAAACCTTACCTGTCCCATGTAAACACTGTGAACCCAAACCACCAAAAGACCCTCCACCTCCACCAAGTCCACTACCCATTTACAAAAAAGAACTCAAATGGATTGTAAGAAATTGCAAATCTGAAGTTCCTTCCATTTCTCACAACTCCACACCTATCGTACAACCATTAGCTTGTATGATGTTTTCCTCCACCTCTTCAGACTATTCTTCATCTTTTCCTTCTCTTGATACCCATACTGATTCACAACGCAACGTTGTGTCTAAACCTTTCATTCCTTCAGCTATTACCTCAACCGGTCATCTTGAATCTCCTAAACCTTTTGAATCAGTTCTCAACTGGCAAACCCAAAATGCCAGAGCACAAAATGATACCTTGTTGAATATCCATTCCAAGGTTGAAAAAATCAGTTTACGAACTGAACAGATTGAGACGAAAGTTGACTCAATTACAGCTCAAATGGAGCAGATCCACCAGAATCTTAAATCCAGAATTGTTCAATTGGATTCCGAGCTCCGAACCATGCTTGCTCAAAGATACTATGGCCCAGAGTTTGACCAAAAAGAAAGAGAGATCAGACGCTTACAAACTGAGCTTGCCCAGATTGAATCTGAAAAACAAAGACCTACCTTGTTTACCACATCACCACCCATACCCACCATAAGTCCACCTTACCACCCATTTGCTTCTATGCTTTCTCCAATCCGATCTTATGATCCATCCAAATTATTTGGCATGACCCATACTCTATTCAGAGACCACCCTATTCCACCAGCACCAAAACCCAAATCAAAACCAAAACCCAAACCTCAGCCTCCTCCTCCACTCAGAACCTACAAATCCTCAATAACTATTCCAGAGCACCACTCTCCAACTCACACCCCAACATCACCACAGCCTCCACCACCAACACAGTCTAAAGATAAAACACCTATGCATCAATACAGTGCTCAAGTAGCCGATCCATCTTCCGAACCTGATGAATCCACTTCTGATTCAAACCTAGCTGTTTCAGAACCTTCTACTGACACAGCCTCTTCTTCACCATTTACATCCAGTGATTCTGACAAGTCTTATGCTGATATTACCAGAATCCTCATGGCTGACAATCCACCCGAACAAGGCCAAACCTCTAGACCACCCGAACCATATTTTGATATTCCCTCAGATATTGAGGATGAACCTCCAGCTGAACCTTCTGCCACAACTCAACCCCCTCGTGGTCACACCAGTGAAAAACCATCCAATGGTCCATGGTTTACATTTGATGATATTCCATCTCATAAGTGGCGAGACAGACTTACTGAAATGTCTGCCTGGATTGATCTCCAAATGTTACGGTCGGGAGAGCAACTACTCATTCCGTTCTTGGGAATTTGCTACTCGTTTTACGGGTGCCCTAAGAGATTGGTTTGATTCATTAGGGCGAAGACAGTAAATCGCAATTTGTTCAAATACTGAAGTCTCAATCGCTCTTGCAGCTTATTCATGATCGGTTTTAGGCGATCCACTGCGTTTTTAGCTAAGTCGCACGCAGAGACTATCTCAATATGAAATGCTGCTCTCTCAATGCTAAAGATCTTGAATTCCATTACAAAAGAATGTCTCTCTTGTTCTACAAGCTTAATGGATTCAATGAGCCTACATTGAAGCATGTCTTTCTGGCTTCCCTACCAGATGAACTACAACCAGACATCCAAAGGCAGCTCAAAACTCACAATCTCAGTCTTGACACTATATCTCTTGGCAAAATCTTTCAGATTGCTAAGACATGCCTTGATAAACTTTGTGAGCAAAAACAGTTTTTCAAAGAACTGTTAACAGACAAAGAGCCATTCCGTAGTGCTTGCAAAAAACCTTATCTCCAGATCAAGTGCAAAAAGAAAAAGGATTGTGATTGCAGTTCCAAAAAGAAAAGGCATTTCCGGAAATTCAGCAATTCAGAATATTCTTCAAAGCCTCGCAAATCCAGAAAGCCTTACAGATTCTTTAGGAAAAAATCGAGTTCATTCAGAGATCATAAACGGAGAAAATCAAGCAGATGTTTTATCTGCAAGAAAAAAGGTCACTATGCCAAAGATTGTCCCAACAAACGAGAAAAATCTATTCGGCTAGTTGAACACCTTCAGGCCACCACTGATTATTCTCCTGAAAAAGAAGAGCTTGAATTCTATTTCTCTGAACAAGAAGAACCCATCGATGAAAACAAGTGTTCGCAGACCGGAAGACTCATCTAGTGATTCGTAAAATGATGAGCCCCAAAGCATTTTCCATCAACAGCTTGTTGTCTCTCGACACTGCATTCCTATTCCTTCCATTAAACTCCAAATTTTGCCTTCAAAATTCCACATGTGCCCATTCCAAAGAATTGGTCTTTTAGATACTAGAGCCCAGAGAAGTATGTTAAATCCAGCCATTCTTCCCCCTGAAAGCTGGACCTACTACGAAGAACATTTCAGGGTTGCTAATGGAAAATTCTTCACTACCAAACTGATTACCAAAAAACCCATTGGTATTCAACTTTTTCCTAATTGTGTCATTTGGACCAAAGTTATCGGATCCAATCTGCCTAATAAGGATATCTTGTTAGGTTTTGACATAATTCATCAGATCAAACACCTCCAGATCATTCCCAATGGCATCCGAGTCAAATCCATGTTCAAACCTTTCACAAACATCTTGAAACTTTACAATTTGTCTGAAACACCCCCATCTTACCACGACATTTCCACCAAGCTTTTACAATATTGTCCGTAATCCCATTCTGAGTTCACCCATCCAAACCCACTTTGGAAAAATCAGTCTTTCTTCATTAAGTTGCCCTTTAAACTAAATGAAGATATTAATCCCACAAAAGCCACTCATCCAGGAATGAGTCCTTCTGACTTAGTCCTAGCCCAAACAGAGTGTTCTCAATTGTTAGCCCAAGGTCTTATCGAACCTACCCATTCTCAATGGGCTTGCCAAGCCTTTTATGTTGAAAAACATTCTGAGATTGTCCGAGGAAAGAAACGCTTAGTCATTGATTACCAGCCATTAAACATGTTCTTACAAGATGATAAATTCCCATTGCCCAAAAGACAAAGCATGTTTACTTTTCTCAAAAATGCCCAGATCTTTTCCAAATTTGATTTAAAATCAGGTTTTTGGCAATTAGGCATTGAACCTTCTGAACGGTACAAAACTGCTTTTTGTATTCCCAATGCTCATTTCCAATGGACAGTTTTACCCTTCGCTCTCAAAACCGCCCCTTCTATTTTCCAAAAATCCATGGTCAAAATCTTTGAACCTATCTTGCATCATGCATTGATTTACATTGACGATATTTTACTGTTTTCAGGAACACATGATGAACATCGCCAGTTGTTAAATCAATTCTTTGATATTATCCAAACTCATGGCATCATGTTATCAGCAAAGAAAAGCACCATTGCAACAGATAATATTGAATTCCTTGGTATGATCATTCAAGACGGACACTACCAGCCAGGAAAGCACATTGCCCAAGAATTGCTTCACTTTCCAGATCAGCAACTTTCCAAAAAGCAAGTCCAACAATTTCTTGGCATTGTCAACTACATCAGAGACTTTATCCCACATGTCGACCATTACACTCATCACCTTTCGGCTTTATTGAAAAAGAAGCCTCCAGAGTGGAATTCAGACCACACAAGTGCTGTCACTACTCTAAAGCAACTTGCGCAAGATCTGCCACCACTAAAGTTGATCACAGATGGCAAACGCATATTGCAAACAGATGCTAGTGATGAATCATGGGGTGCCATCCTTCTTGAAGAAATCAATGGAAAAGAACACTTTATCGCTCACGCTAGTGGACAATTTTCTGACACACAGAAGCACTACCATAGCATCTTCAAAGAAATCTTAGCGGTAAAGAATGGCATCAAAAAGTTTGAGTTTCATCTCATTGGACATCATTTTCTTATCCGAATGGACAGTTCAGCCTTTCCCAATATCCTCAATTTCAAAGGTAATACTGTTCTCAAAAGATGTTACTCAAAGTTAAAAGATTGGTTTTCTAAATATGATTTCTCTGTCAAGCATATAAAAGGATCTCAAAACCTCATCCCTGATATGCTATCCCGACTCTCAAAACCAGAACAGCCTCTAGCCCTTGTTTCCACCAAATATCACTTCCCAATTATTCTCATGGCTACTTCACTCCCTTCAAGCTATCACCAAAAAGACATTTCCCTTGGCAAAACCTTCACCTCGTCTTTGCCCTCCAAGAATTTGCAAAAAGGCTATGTTCGATTCTTCATGAAAGCTTACCTTTTAGCAGATTCATTTCCTTTTCAACCTTCCATCCGTAAAACATGTTTCTTAATGGTTTAACACTTGATCCACCCAATGAAATTACAAAGATGAGTTATGGTACATCGGTGCCTAATCTGTCTTATATGCTACTAAGTTGGTTTTACCATTCATTCAACCTTGTCCCATCTCCTTAATCCGAAAAATCCACCTCTCTTATCTGGACCCTTCGAGTGGTTCTCCCCATTCCTGGTGGAGAAAGAAATTACAAGCAATTAATCAAGTATACAATCTTGATCGAATGCCCGATTCAAGCCAAAATGTTCACATCTGTGTTCATTATTCACCGGCCATATTTCCAACATCCAGACACCAACCTTTTCTGGACTCAAGATCAGGTATATGAATATCTCACCACTCCTCATCCTGCTCTCATTGAAAATGAATTCCAGCCCAACCTCAACAATTACCTTTCCCAACTCAATCACCAGACTCCACCTCATAAGGATATCTTCCACACATCCCTTGGCCCTCAACATGACATGATTATGATTCCCACTCCATCGGCCATCTCCAAACCAAAGTCTACAGGTATCATCATCAAGGAAGAAAAACCAGACTACACTGATTTCCTTTACCAAGACTCTCAAGACCCATGGGAAGAATTCCTTCCACTCAGCCAACACCTTCAACAATTTCCACAACCGTCCATGTATGAACCAGGAACATCATCTCAACCTCCGCCTCAGAAAAAAGACAAAGCAACCCAAATACCAAGCCCCAGATCCAAGTCATCATCACCCAAGACTTTACCAAAAGGCTACAGGCCCCATTCACCTACTCATGGTCCCCACAGGAAGTTTCCTAGGCGCTCCAAGCCATTTTCCCACAGAAGGTGACCCGTGATCCAGTCGATTGGTCATCTGAAGATGACTACATGAATCTCCGCTCTCCATAAAGTAGTTTGTCTTGTTGCAATAATTAAAGTAGTTTGTCTTGTTGTAATAATTATGTTTGCTTTATGATTTTGTCTTGTTGTAATCATTAAAGCTTGCTTTTACTTTAAGCTTTTACTTTTGTAAAAGTTATGTCCAAGTCATGCTTTAAGTCTTTGTCGCTTGTAATAATTAAAGGAGTGTAATCAATATGTGTAATAAGTATGTCTTTTACTTTTCAAAAAGCAAAAGATAAGGGTCCTGTCTTATCTTTACGCTTTGGAATCCTTATATAAAGGATTTCTCTCCTCCTTGTAACATAGATCGAATCATCAGCTACCAAGCATTATCAATAAAAACTCTCGTGTTTTCTAAGCTATGACTTTCTAAACTCCTCTCTCTCTCTCTACAAATGAAGTTCTAAAGAAAAGAAAAGAATAAAGATTTTATCTGTTCATTTTGAAATCCCAAGGAAGTATGCTCTGCACTTGCCTTTCAGCAAGGATCCTGTGCATCAGAAAACTTGATAAATTTTATCTGGTTTGGTACCCTGTTTTAGACTAAAAGGAAAGTCTGTTTTGGGTTGTAGAACCTACAAAATTGTTTTAAGGATTTTGATGCTCATACAAGTATATCGGCTGGAAACCAGGACTTGCAGACTCTTGGGACGATTCTAATCTTGTTGTAGACCTGGTGTAAACAACGCCACGAGAAAATCAAGCAGATGTGATACCATATTAGTACGTGGCGTTGTTTACACCAGGTCTACAACAGTTAGAACTGTCCTTCGGGCCAAGAGTCGCAAGTCCCGGTTTCCACCGATATACTTGTATGAGCATCAAAATCCTTAAAACAATTTTGTAGGTTCTACAACCCAAAACAGACTTTCCTTTTAGTCTAAAACAGGGTACCAAACCAGATAAAATTTATCAAGTTTTCTCGATGCACAGATCTCACGAAAAGGCAAGTGCAGAGCATACTTCCCGAGATTTCAAAATGAAATGAGAAAATCTTTATTCTTTTCTTTTCTTTAGAACTTCATTTGCAGAGAGAGAGAAGAGTTTAGAAAGTCATAGCTTAGAAAACACGAGAGGTTTTTATTGATAATGCTTGATAGTTGATGATTCGATCTGTGTTACAAGGAGGGGAGAAATCCTTTATATATGATTCCAAAGCGTAAAGATAAGACAGACCCTTATCTTTTGCTTTTTGAAAAGTAAAAGACATACTTATTACATATTGATTACACTCCTTTAATTATTACAAGCGACAAAGACTTAAAGCATGACTTGGACATAACTTTTACAAAAGTAAAAGCGTAAAGTAAAAGCAAGCTTTAATGATTACAACAAGACAAAATCATAAAGCAAACATAATTATTACAACAAGACAAACTACTTTAATTATTGCAACAAGACAAACTACTTTATGGAGAGCTTGAGATTCATGTAGTCATCTCGCAGATGACCAACTGACTCATCTGGGGTCACCTTCCTGGGGGAAATGGCTTGAGCGCCTAGGAAACCCTGTGGGGACCATGAGTAGGTGAATGGGGCCGTAGCCTTTTGGCAAAGTCTGGGTGATGATGACTTGATCCGGGGCTTGGTATTCGGGTTGCTTTGTCTTTTCGAGGCTGAGGTCGAGATGATGATCCCGGTTCATACATGGGTTGGTTGTGGAAATTGTCAAGGTGTCAATGAGTGGAAGGAATTCTTCCCATGGGTCTCGGAGAGTCTGGTAAAGGAAATCGCCAGAAGTCCTGGTTTTTCTTCCTCGATGATGATACCGAGACTTTGGTTTCGAGATGGGTCATGGAATGGGAATCATAATCATGTCATGTCGAGGCCGGGCGGATGTGGAAGATATCCTTATGAGGTGGAGTCCTGGGTGATCGAGTTGGGAAAGGTAATTGTCGAGGTGGCCGAATTCATTTTCAATGAGAAGCAGGATGGCGAGTGGTGAGATATTCATATACCGATCTCGAGTCCGTAAAAGGTCGGGTGTCCTGGATGTTGGAAATATGGCGATGAATAATGAACACGATGTGAACATTTTGGCTTCGATGCGTGCATTCGATCAAGATTGTATACTTCGCTTAATTGTCAGAATTTCTTTCTCCACCTGAATGGGGAGAACCACTCGGAAGGGTCCAGATAAGAGAGGTGGATTTTTCCGATTAATGAGATGGGACAAGGTCAATGAACTGCAAAACCAACTTAGTAAAGATATAAGACAGCTTAGGCACCGATGTACCATAACTCATCTTCTGTAATTTCATGGGTGGATCAAGTGTTAAACCAAGAAGAAACATGTTTTCCGGATGGAAGGTCGAGAAAGGAAATGAATCGCTAAAAGGTAAGCTTTTGTTGAAGAATTTAAACATAGCCTTTTTTGCAAATTCTGGAGGGCAAAGACCGAGGTGAAGGTTTTGCCAAGGGGAAATGTCTTTTTGGTGATAGCTTCGTGGGAGTGAAAGAGCATGAGAATAATCGGGAAGTGATATTTGGTGGAAACAAGGGCTAGAGGGTCGCTCGGGTTTTGAGAGCCTGGATAGCATATCGGACGAGGTTTTGAGATCCTTTTATATGCTTGACAGAGAAATCATATTTAGAAAACCAATCTTTTAACCCGAGTAACATCTTTTCGGGAACAAGATACCTTTGAAATCGAGGATATTGGGAAAGGTCGAACTGTCCATTCTGATAAGAAAATGATGTCCAATGAGATGAAACTCAAATTTTTTGATGCCATTCTTTACTGCTAAGATCTTTCAAAACGCTATGGTAGTGCTTCCGCGTGTCGAAATTGCTCACTAGCGTGAGCTTATAAAGTGTTCTTTTCCATTGATTTCTTCAAGAAGGATGGCACCCCATGATTCATCACTAGCATCCGCTTGCAATATGCGCTTGCCATCCGTGATCAACTTTAATGGTGGCGATTCTTGCGCAAGTTGCTTTAAAGAGTAGTGACAAAGACTTGTGTGGTCCGAATTCCACTGAGGCTTCTTTTTCAATAAAGCCGAAAGGTGATGAGTGTAATGGTCGACATGTGGGATAAAGTCTCGATGTAGTTGACAATGCCAAGAAATTGTTGGACTTGCTTTTTGAAAGTTGTCGATCCGGAAAGTGAAGCACCCCTTGGGCAATGTGCTTTCCGGCTGGTAGTGTCCGTCTTGAATGATCATACCAAGGAATTCAATATTATCGCTGCAATGGTGCTTTTCTTTGCCGATAACATGATGCCATGAGTTTGGATAATATCAAAGAATTGATTTAACAATTGGCGATGTTCATCATGTGTTCCCAAAAAATAAAATATCGTCAATGTAAATCAATGCATGATGCAAGATAGGTTCAAAGATTTTGACCATGGATTTTTGAAAATAGAAGGGGCGATTTTGAGACCGAAGGGTAAAATGGGCCCATTGAAATGAGCATTGGGAATACAAAAAGCGATTTTGTACCGCTCGTAAGGTTCAATGCCTAATTGCCAAAAACCTGATTTTAAATCAAATTTGGAAAAGATCGGGCATTTTTGAGAAAAGTAAACATGCTTTGTCTTTTGGGCAATGGGAATTTATCATCTTGTAAGAACATGTTTAATGGTTGGTAATCAATGACTAAGCGTTTCTTTTCCTGACAATCTCAGAATGCTTTTCAACATAAAAGGCTTGGCAAGCCCATTGAGAATGGGTAGGTTCGATAAGACCTTGGGCTAACAATTGAGAACACTGCTTTGGGCTAGACTAAGTCGAAGGACTCATTCCTGGATGAGTGGCTTTTGTGGGATTAATATCTTCATTTAGTTTAAAGGGCAACTTAATGAAGAAAGACTGATTTTTCCAAAGTGGGTTTGGATGGGTGAACTCAGAATGGGATTCTGGACAATATTGTAAAAGCTTGGTGGAAATGTCGTGGTAAGATGGGGGTGTTTCAGACAAATTGTAAAGTTTCAAGATGTTTGTGAAAGGTTTGAACATGGATTTGACTCGGATGCCATTGGGAATGATCTGGAGGTGTTTGATCTGATGAATTATGTCAAAACCTAACAAGATATCCTTATTAGGCAGATTGGATCCGATAACTTTGGTCCAAATGACACAATTAGGAAAAAGTTGAATACCAATGGGTTTTTTGGTAATCAATTTGGTAGTGAAGAATTTTCCACTCGCAACCCTAGGAAATGTTCTTCAGAAGTGGTCCACTTTAGGGGAAGAATGGCTGGATTTAACATACTTCTGGCTCCAGATTCAAAAGACCAATTCTTGGAATGGGCTGTGGAATTTCAAGGCAAAATTTGGAGTTTAATGGAAGGGAATGAAGAAGGAAGTGTATGTCGAGAGACAACAATCGTTGATGGAAAATGCTTTGGGGCTCATCATTTCAATCACTAGAGTCTTCCGATGCGAACACGGTTTCATCGGTGGGTTCTTCTTGTTCAGAGAAATAGAATTCAAGTTCTTCTTTTTCGGAGAATAATGGTGCAAGGCTCAAGGTGTTCAACTAATTAATAGATTTTTCGTTTGTTGTCAGCAATCTTTGGCATAGTGACCTTTTTCTTCGAGATAAAACATCCGCTGATTTTCTCCGTTTCGATCTCTCTGAATGAACTTGATTTTTTCTCAAGAATCAGTAAGGCTTTCTGGATTTGCGAGGCTTTGAAGAATATTCAATCGTGAATTTCCAGGAAATGCCTTTTCTTTTTGAATTGCAATCACAATCCTTTTCTTTTTGCACTTGATCCGGAGATAAGGTTTTTGCAAGACTACGGAATGGCTCTTTGTCATTATAAATTCTTTGAAAACTGTTTTTGCTCACAAAGTTTATCAAGGCATGTCTTAGCACGAAAGATTTTGCCAAGAGATATAGTGTCAAGACCGAGATTGTGAGTTTGAGCAGCCTTTGGATGTCTCGGTTGTAGTTCATCTGGTAGGGGAAGCTTGAGAAAGACATGCTTCAATGTAGGTTCATTGAATCCATTGCTTGTAGAACAAGAGAGACATTCTTTTGTAATGGAATTCAAGATCTTTAGCATTGAGAGAGCAGCATTTCATATTGAGATAGTCTCTGCGTGTACTTAAAAAGCTATAGCATTTTGGATCACTAGAAATCGATCATGAATAAGCTGCGTGAAAAGAAAGCGGTTGAGACTTCGGTATTTGAACAAATTGCAGGTTGCACATCTGGCCTAATGAATCAAACCAATCTCTTAGGGCACCGTAAAACGAAAGTAAGCAAATTCCCTAAGAACGGAATGAGTAATTGCTTCCGATCAGTAACATTTGGAGATCAATCTAAAAGACATTTTAGTAAGTCTGTCTCGCCACTTATGAGATGGAATATCATCAAATGTAAAACCATGGATCATTGGATGGTTTTCTTCAGTTTGACCACGAGGGTTGAGTTGTGGCGAAGGTTCACCTGAGGTTCATCCTCACGTATTCGTGGAATATCAAAATATGGTTCGGTGGTCTAGAGGTTACGAAGTACAACG
>CM059835.1:30049530-30359530 GCA_030444775.1 Atalantia buxifolia
ACTACCATGTGATCTACAAAGAGATTTTGGCGGTAAAGTATGGAATTAAAAATTTGAATTTCATCTCATTAGCCATCACTTTTTATCAACATGGACAACTCATCTTTCCCAAGAATCTTTGACTTCAAGAACAAACTACTTAACAAGCAATTGCTCAGCCTTAAAAATTGGTTCGCTAAGTATGATTTCACTATACAACACATCAAAGGTAAACAGAACCTTATCCCTAATTTCATCACTCGTCCGTTTATAAATAGACCCTTACTCATCTCCTCCATGCAAACTATCCCAGTAATAGCCATGTATCGCTCACTTCTTTTCAAAGCTCTTAACAAAAGATCTTTTCCCATGAATATCCCTTTCCAGTCACCCTATCAAATCCAGGACTTTACAAAGAAATTCCTCTATCTGTAATTCTTCAATGTTGAAAGGAGAAAACCTGATCGTTTTCCTTCCCTTTGTTTGTAACACCTGTTCCTCACAGGTCTTACCCTCTCCAATCTGAACATCTCAGAAGATGAACTATGGTATATGTGGTGCATCAAACTCGTCCTCCCTGTCAAACCAGTCCTCAACCATATCACAACCCCTGATTTTGCATCTGACCTTCTATGGACACTCCTAGAATGGTTCTCGCCACTTACCTGGTGGCACAAACAACTAAAAAATCTGTGTACTTTTCACAGATTAGACAGAATCCCAGAACAAGAAGCCAATATGTTCACCACAGTCTTCATCATCCATAGGCCTTATTTCCAACACCCAGAAACCAAAAACTATTAGACACAGTATATGGCTTACAAATGGAGAACTTACCCTCATCCATTCCCACTCATACATGATACATCTGTTACATCCGTTCTCAAAGCCTACCTAATGGAAATCAACAATGTTCAACCTCCTGCCACCAACATTCACCACACATCCGTTGGACTAGCTCACACCCTCGAAATAATTCCCAAAACTCAAACTTGTACTCCAGGTTCGAGTTCCAGTTCTAAAGGAATCCTTGTTACAGAACATCGTCCTGATTATACCACCTTGTCCCTCTTCCAAGACGCCCGCATCCATATGAAGATTTCCAGTCACTTCTTCCATCACAATCTCAATACACTGTCACTGAGCCTGATCCTCCAAGTCAAAATAACAGCAAAGTTGCTACACCATCACGTGATCTTCCTGAAGCATCCTCCTCACAATACCCATCATTCGCAACACAACCTGAAGATTTTCCACATCCAGTTCTTCCACCATCACCAAAAAGTCAGAACAGCCCTTGGCCATGTGTTCCAGGGTGTTCTCATCCAGATCGTGATCCAGATGACACAGACTCCTCTAACGCAACCATTTCGCTTTCAGTTATTTGTCATGTCGTAATAATTAAGTTTTCTTTAGCTTTATCTTTACTTTTCCTAAAGTGTGCTTTTGATAAAGTAAAGTTTTTCGTAATAATTAAAGGATGCACAATCATGCTTTAATTATTAAAGTTTGTTTTATTACTTTTGCTTTTGTTAAGCATAAGGGTCCCACCTTATCTCTTTAGCTTTGTAATAATTAGCTTTGTAAAAGATAAGGGTCCCACCTTATCAGTCTGTCTTTCGGCCTCTATATAAAGGCCTTCCCCCTTATTTAAAATTCAGAACTGAATGAGAATAAGTTTTCCTATCTCTATGATGTCTCTTTAAATCCTCTCTTTCTTCTAGGAATCAAAGAAGTTATTTGAATTAATAAAGATACGTTCACCTCTATTTTCTATACTGAGTATGCTCTGCACTTGCCTTGGTGCCAAGGACCCTATGCACTAGAAAGGTCCTGATTTTATCCTCCAAAATCGATTTTTGTAAAACAAAATTGTTTTCTCACAACGTTCACTCTCTTTGAAGGCCGTGAGTGCCGTGTTTTCGGGTGGTATCGTGAAAAACTATTTTCAATATGACTTTCGGATTTGGTATTTGATGGATAAGTGTATATCGGTGAAATCGAGAACTTGCAGACTCTCTTTGGCCCCCTAGGGATCTTATGTACTTGTTGTAGATCGTGTAACAACGCCACGTACAACTACCCGAATGGTATCGAGCCACTTACAAGCTTTCTTTGGAAAAAGAGATGATGGTATAGTAAAAATGACCTTCCTCTTTTTCATACACATTCATGATTACTGCAGTATCCACTGCTCAAGAAAACATTCCCATTCATAGCTTTTCCTCAAAAGGCTATCCATCTATCCGATAAATTAGATGGACATTTTTTATGGGATGTTCCTGGTTCTCATATGTGTAATCCTAATTGTCCATGTCTTGCAAGTCATGTGGTGCAGGGATTTCTCCTTCTTTTCTTCTGAGTAATCCCTGGAGAAGATGACCAATCGACCGATCACTGGTCACCTTCGGTGATACCATATTAGTACGTGGCGTTGTTTACACTGTGGGCTACAACGATTAAAATCGTACTTTGGGCGAGTCCCGAAGTCCTGGTTTCCAGCCGATATACTTGTATGAGCATCAAAATCCTTAAAACAATTTTGTAGGTTTTACAACCCAAAACAGACTTTCCTTTTAGTCTAAAACAGTACCAAACCGGATAAAATTTATCAAGTTTTACGATGCACAGGATCCTTCTTTGAAAGGCAAGTGCGAGCATACTTCCTTGAGATTTCAAAATGAACAGATAAAATCTTTATTCTTTTCTTTTCTTTAGAACTTCATTTGCAGAGAGAGAAGAGTTTAGAAAGTCATAGCTTAGAAAACACGAGTTTTTATTGATAATGCTTGATAGTGATGATTCGATATATGTTACAAGGAAGAGAGAAATCCTTTATATAAGGATTCCAAAGCGTAAAGATAAGACAGGACCCTTATCTTTTGCTTTTGAAAAGTAAAAGACACACTTATGACACTCCTTTAATTATTACAAGCGACAAAGACTTAAAGCATGACTTGGACATAACTTTTACAAAAGTAAAAGCGTAAAGTAAAAGCAAGCTTTAATGATTACAACAAGACAAAATCATAAAGCAAACATAATTATTACAACAAGACAAACTACTTTAATTATTGCAACAAGACAAACTACTTTATGGAGAGCGGAGATTCATGTAGTCGTCTTGGATGACCAATCGACCCGACCGATCAGGTCACCTTCTGGTGGGGCAAATGGCTGGGAGCGTCTAGGAAACTTCCTGTGGGGACCATGAGTAGGTGAATGGGGCCTGTAGCCTGTTGGTACAGTTTTGGGTGATGATGACTTGGATCTGGGGCTTGGTATTTGGGTTGCTTTGTCTTTTTTCTGAGGCTGAGGTTGAGATGATGATCCTGGTTCATACATGGTTGGTTGTGGAAATTGTTGAAGGTGTTGGCTGAGTGGAAGGAAGTCTTCCCATGGGTCTTGAGAGTCTTGGTAAAGGAAGTCAGTGTAGTCTGGTTTTTCTTCCTTGATGATGATACCGGTGGACTTTGGTTTGGATATGGCTGATGGAGTGGGAATCATAATCATGTCATGTTGAGGGCCAAGGGATGTGTGAAAAATATCCTTATGCGGTGGAGTTTGGTGGTTGAGTTGGGAAAGGTAATTGTTGAGGTTGGGCTGGAATTCATTTTCAATGAGGGCATGAGGAGTGGTGATGATCTTGAGTCCAGAGGTTGGTGAGATATTCATGGATAATGAACAACGATCTTGAGTCGAGAAAAGGTTGGTGTCTGGATGTTGGAAATATGGGCGATGGATAATGAACACAGATGGTGAACATTTTGGCTTAAGACAAGATGCGGGATTCATTTGGATCGTTGCCATATCGGAGTTTTACTTACCTTGAAAAATTTTTGTTTTCAAAACTTTGTTCTTCATTTCACCAAAATGGTATGATTAAATCTTTTATTCAATTTTGATCAATAGACTTTTTGAGGGAAATGTCTTTTTGAGAGAGAGAGAATTTCTAAATCATGGCATCATCTTCATCTTCAACTTCAACTCCTTCAATCCTATTACTCTTTCTTCTACACTTTCTTTACCCAATCTTGCACTTCTCACACTACCAATAAAAAATCGAAAATCTTGTAGAATACTCCTATATTCCTGAATCTGCCCAAATCCGTGAATCCTCCTACCCTCTTATCAGTCCTTACCAGTTGTACAAACGACCCAGTTCTTTTACCCGAAGCATCGAACTCTCATATCCATTAAAAGGCCTCACCCAAAAGAATACATCCGTCTTCTAGACTTGACCGAGTGTTCACTCCAAGCAACCACTTCTTGAGCAATATGTAACTCTGAAATCCCCGAGTTAATCTCAAATTGGAAAAGAGAAGGTTATACTCATCTCCATCTCGGGAGGAGTACGATTAATCCTCACCCTTCATGGGAGAAAGGATTAGGTCCTTTGCCCAATGCTATGCTAGATACCGGTTCAAGCGGTACCAAGATCTTTGTTATAGGTCTTGTCCTCACAACCTCCATGCGAAGTGTTCTACTCACTTTCTATCCAAATTTCAACCTTTCTCTTGAAGATACCAACCTTCCAACAGACCTTGAAAGTTCAAGTCCAAATTCAAGGTGCGAAACAAATTTCTTGACCAAAATTGCTACTCTCCATCATCGGTTGGTCTATAGGCTCCAAAATCATGCCTTAGATCTACCCTTTGAACATCACTCGACACCCTCGTGGTGTTAGCGAGAATCGATCGGATCCCAACCATTATCCAGATCCCAAGACAAATTCCTCGACATGAGCTCATCCGAACATGCCTCTTGAATGGATCTCAAACTATGAGCGATTCCATAATAATCTGCTCTATTCGGACATCGAAAGCATGTTTGAAAGGCGACATGATGGAGCAGTTCGTATGACTTTCAAACCACCTCCAAGTGCTCCACAAGAGCCTCCTCGGCTCTCTTTCACTTATTCCTCCATGATCACAAATTTTTCGGACGGCTCGAAGAAGATCTACCAATCACGGGGTTCAATTACGATGGTTATCCTGTATATCGACCAAACACAACGGACATTTCTTATGGGATGTCCCTGGATCAGGCATGTGCGACCCAAATTGTCCCTGTTGGGATGATTGGGAAGAGGACGATGATTATGACACCAAAAGGAAAAGAAAACCCAAAAAGAAAACCTTCCCTGTCCCATGTAAACACTGTGAACCCAAACCACCAAAAGACCCTCCACCTCCACCAAGTCCACTACCCATTTACAAAAAAGAACTCAAATGGATTGCAAGAAATTGCAAATCTGAAGTTCCCTCATTTTCTCACAACTCCACACCAATCGTACAACCATTGGCTTGTATGATGTTTTCCTCCACCTCTTCAGACTATTCTTCATCTTTTCCTCCTATTGACACCCATACTGATTCACAACGTAATGTTGTGTCTAAACCTTTCATTCCTTGACTATTACCTCAACCGGTCATCTTGAACCTCACAAACCTTTTGAATCGGTTCTCAACGGCAAACCCAAAATGCGAGCCAAAATGATACCTTGTTGAATATCCATTCCAAGGTTGAAAAAATCGATTCTGGCCCAGCAGTTGAGGCGAAAGTTGATTCATTCTGGCTCAATGGAGCGGATCCACGAGAATCTTAAATCGAGAATTGTTCAATTGGATTGAGCTCGAACCATGCTTGCTCAACGATACAATGGCCCGAGTTTGACCAAAAGAAAGAGATCGGGCGCTTACAAGGCCAGCTTGCCCAGTTGAATCGAAAAACAAAGACCTACCTTGTTTACCACATCACCACCCATACCCACCATAAGTCCACCTTACCACCCATTTGCTTCATGCTTTCTCGATCGAGATCTTATGATCCATCCAAATTATTTGGCATGACCCATACTCTGATTCGAGACCACCTATTCCACCAGGCCCCAAAACCTAAATCAAAACCAAAACCCAAACCTCGGCCTCCTCCTCCAGGTCGGAACCTACAAATCCTCGTTAACTATTCCGAGCACCACTCTCCAACTCACACCCCCAACATCACCACAGCCTCCACCACCAACACGGTCTAAAGATAAAACCCACATGCATCAATACGATGCTCAAGTAGCCGATCCATCTTCCGAACTTGATGAATCCACTTGATTCAAACCTGTTTGTTGAAACCTGCTCTGACCATGACCTCTTCTTCACCATTTACATCCGGTGATTACGAAAAGTCTTATCTTTGATATTACCCGAATCCTCATGGTGACAATCCACCGAACAAGGCCAAACCTCTAGACCACCCGAACCATATTTTGACATTCCCTCGGATATTGAGGATGAACCTCCAGTGAATCTTACGCCTGACCAACCCCCTCGCGGTCAAACCGGTGAAAAACCATCCAATGGTCCATGGTTTACATTTGATGATATTCCATCTCATAAATGGCGAGGCAGACTTGCTTGAAATGTGCACTGGATTGATCTCCAAATGTTACGGTCGGGAGCAACTACTCATTCCGTCCTTGGGGAATTTCTTTTCGTTTTACGGGTGCCACTAAGAGATTGGTTTGATTCATTAGGCCATCTGAGCAAGCTGCAATTTGTTCAATTACGAAGTCTCAAGTGCTCTTGCGATTCATTCATGATCGATTTCTAGGCGATCCAGTGCGGTTTTTGAAGGCTGCGCGAACTATCTCAATATGAAATCTTTGCTCTCTCTCAATCTAAAGATCTTGAATTCCATTACAAAAGAATGTCTCTCTTGTACTACAAGCAAATGGATTCAATGAACCTACATTGAAGCATGTCTTTCAGCTTCCTGCCGGATGAACTACAACCCGGACATCCAAAGCGGCTCAAAACTCACAATCTTAGTCTTGACACTATATCTCTTGGCAAAATCTTTGATTGCTAAGACATGCCTTGATAAACTTTGTGAGCAAAAGCAGTTTTCAAAGAAGCTGTTAAAAGACAAAGAGCCATTCCGTAGTGCTTGCAAAAAACCTTATCTCGGATCAAGTGCAAAAAGAAAAAGGATTGTGATTGCGGTTCCAAAAAGAAAAGGCATTTAGGAAATTCAGCAATCGAATATTCTTGAAAGCCTCGCAAAATCCGAGAAAGCCTTCAGATTCTTGGGAAAAAATCAAGTTCATTCGAGAGATCGAAAGCGGAGAAAATCAGCGGATGTTTTATCTGCAAGAAAAAAGGTCACTATGCCAAAGATTGTCCCAACAAGCGAGAAAAATCTATTCGGCTAGTTGAACACCTTGAGCCACCACCGATTATTCTCACGAAAAGAAAAGAGCTTGAATTCTATTTCTGAACAAGAAGAACCCAGCTGATGAAACCGTGTTACCTTTGGAAGACTCATCTAGTGATTCGAGAAAATGATGAGCCTCAAAACATTTTCCATCAGATTGTTGTCTCTCGACATACATTTCCCATTCCTTCCATTAAACTCCAAATCTTACCTTGAAATTCCACGAGGCCCATTCCGGAATTGGTCTTTTAGATCTGGGCCAGTATGTTAAATCCAGCCCTTCTTCTCCCTGAAAGTTGGACCCATTATGAAGAACATTTCCGGGTTGCAGTGGAAAATTCTTCACTACCAAATTGATTACCAAAAAACCCATTGGTATTGACTTTTTCCTAATTGTGTCATTTGGACCAAAGTTATCGGATCAATTTGCCTAATAAGGATATCTTGTTAGGTTTTGACATAATTCACCCGGATCAAACACCTCAGATCATTCCCATGGCATCAGAGTCAAATCCATGTTCAAACCTTTCCACGGACATCTTGAAACTTTACAATTTATGCAAACACCCCCATCTTACCACGACATTTCATCAAGCTTTTACAATATTGTCGAGAATCCCGTTACGGTTCACCCATCAAACCCACTTTGGAAAAATCGGTCTTTCTTCATTAAGTTGCCGCTTTAAACTAAATGAAGATATTAATCCACAAAAGCCACTCATCCGGGAATGAGTCCTTGACTTAGTCTGCCCAAGCAGTGTTCCCATTGTTAGCCCAAGGTCTTATAGAACCTACCCATTCTCGATGGGCTTGCCAAAGCCTTTTATGTTGAAAAACATTACGAGATTGTCAGGAAAAAAGCGCTTAGTCATTGACTACCAGCCATTAAACATGTTTTTACAAGATGATAAATTCCCATTGCCCAAAAGACAAAGCATGTTTACTTTTCTCAAAAATGCCCAGATCTTTTCAAAATTTGATTTAAAATCAGGTTTTTGGCAATTAGGCATTGAACCTTACGAGCGGTACAAAGCGCTTTTTGTATTCCCGAATGCTCATTTCAATGGGCAGTTTTTACCCTTCGGTCTTAAAACAGCCCCTTCCATTTTCCAAAAATCCATGGTCAAAATCTTTGAACCCATTCTGCATCATGCATTGATTTACATTGACGATATTTTACTGTTTTCAGGAACACATGATGAACATCGCCAGTTGTTAAATCAATTCTTTGATATTATCCAAACTCATGGCATCATGCTGTCAGCAAAGAAAAGCACCATTGCAACGGATAATATTGAATTCCTTGGTATGATCATTAAAGCGGACACTACCAACCCGAGGAAAGCACATTGCCCAGAATTGCTTCACTTTCGGATCGACAACTTTCAAAAGCAAGTCCAACAATTTCTTGGCATTGTCAACTACATCAGAGACTTTATCCCACATGTCGACCATTACACTCATCACCTTTCGGCTTTATTGAAAAAGAAGCCTCCGGAGTGGAATTCAGACCACACAAGTCTTTGTCACTACTCTAAAGCAACTTGCGCAAGATTTGCCACCATTAAAGTTGATCACGGATGGCAAGCGCATTGCGAACGGATCTAGTGATGAATCATGGGGTGCCATCCTTCTTGAAGAAATCAATGGAAAGAACACTTTATCGCTCACGCTAGTGACAATTTCGACACGGAAGCACTACCATAGCGTTTTCAAAGAGATCTTAGCGGTAAAGAATGGTATCAAAAAATTTGAGTTTCATCTCATTGGACATCATTTCCTCATCAGAATGGACAGTTCAGCTTTTCCCATATCCTCAATTTCAAAGGTAATACTGTTCCCGAAAAGATGTTACTCAGGTTAAAAGATTGGTTTTCTAAATATGATTTCTCTGTCAAGCATATAAAAGGATCTCAAAACCTCATCACGATATGCTATCCCGGCTCTCAAAACCCGAAACCTCTAGCCCTTGTTTCCACCAAATATCACTTTCCCATTATTCTCATGGCTACTTCCTTCCTTCCTGAGCCATCACCAAAAAGACATTTCCCTTGGCAAAACCTTCACCTCGGTCTTTGCCCTCCAAATTTGCAAAAAAAGGCTATGTTTCGATTCTTCATGAAAGCTTACCTTTTAGCGATTCATTTCCTTTCTCAACCTTCCATCCAGAAAATATGTTTCTTACTGGTTTAACCCTTGATCCACCCAATGAAATTACTGAAGATGAGTTATGGTACATCTGGTGCCTAACTGTCTTATATGCTACTAAGTTGGTTTTACCAGTTCATTCACCTTGTCCCATCTCCTTAATCCAGAAAAATCCACCTCTTATCTGGACCCTTCTCGAGTGGTTCTCCCCCATTCCCTGGTGGAGAAAGAAATTACAGCAATTAACTGAATTATACAATCTTGATCGAATGCCTGCATCTGAAGCCAAAATGTTCACATCTGTGTTCATTATCCATCGCCCATATTTCCAACATCCAGACACCAACCTTTTCTGGACTCAAGATCAGGTATATGAATATCTCACCACTCCTCATCCTGCCCTCATTGAAAATGAATTCCAGCCCAACCTCAACAATTACCTTTCCCAACTCAACCACCAAACTCCACCGCATAAGGATATTTTTCACACATCCCTTGGCCCTCAACATGACATGATTATGATTCCCACTCCATCAGCCATATCCAAACCAAAGTCCACCGGTATCATCATCAAGGAAGAAAAACCAGACTACACTGACTTCCTTTACCAAGACTCTCAAGACCCATGGGAAGACTTCCTTCCACTCAGCCAACACCTTCAACAATTTCCACAACCAACCATGTATGAACCAGGATCATCATCTCAACCTCAGCCTCAGAAAAAAGACAAAGCAACCCAAATACCAAGCCCCAGATCCAAGTCATCATCACCCAAAACTGTACCAACAGGCTACAGGCCCCATTCACCTACTCATGGTCCCCACAGGAAGTTTCCTAGACGCTCCCAGCCATTTCCCCCACCAGAAGGTGACCCAGGCGTCGATTTGGTCATCCAAGAAGGCGACTACATGAATCTCCGCTCTCCATAAAGTAGTTTGTCTTGTTGCAATAATTAAAGTAGTTTGTCTTGTTGTAATAATTATGTTTGCTTTATGATTTTGTCTTGTTGTAATCATTAAAGCTTGCTTTTACTTTAAGCTTTTACTTTTGTAAAAGTCATGTCCACGTCATGCTTTAAGTCTTTGTCGCTTGTAATAATTAAAGGAGTGTAATAAGTGTGTCTTTTACTTTTCAAAAAGCAAAAGATAAGGGTCCTGTCTTATCTTTACGCTTTGGAATCCTTATATAAAGGATTTCTCTCCTCCTTGTAACATATATCGAATCATCAGCTATCAAGCATTATCAATAAAAACTCTCGTGTTTTCTAAGCTATGACTTTCTAAACTCTTCTCTCTCTCTCTGCAAATGAAGTTCTAAAGAAAAGAAAAGAATAAAGATTTTATCTGTTCATTTTGAAATCTCAAGGAAGTATGCTCTGCACTTGCCTTTCAGCAAGGATCCTGTGCATCAGAAAACTTGATAAATTTTATCTGGTTTGGTACGTTTTTAGACTAAAAGGAAAGTCTGTTTTGGGTTGTAAAACCTACAAAATTGTTTTAAGGATTTTGATGCTCATACAAGTATATCGGCTGGAAACCAGGACTTGCGGGCTACTGGCCCAAAGTACAGTTTTAACTGTTGTAGACCTGGTGTAAACAACGCCACGTACTAATATGGTATCACCAGAAGGTGACCCAGACTGGTCAGATTGGTCATCTTCTCCAGGGATTACTCAGAAGAAAAGAAGGAGAAATCCCAGACCCACAGCTTGCAAGACATGGACAATTAGGATTACACATATGAGAACCAGGAACATCCCATAAAAAATGTCCATCTAATTTATCAGGATAGATGGGATAGCCTTTTGAGGAAAAGCTATGAATGGGAATGTTTTCTTGAGCAGTGGATACTGCAGTAATCATGAATGTGTATGAAAAAGAGGAAGGTCATTTTTACTATACCATCATCTCTTTTTCCAAAGAAAGCTTCAGAAGTGGCTCTGATACCATTCTGGGTAGTTGTACGTGGCGTTGTTACACCAGATCTACAACAGTACAAGACTGTCCTTAGGGCCAGTAGCCCGCAAGTTCTGATTTCCAGCCGATATACACTTATCCATCAAATACCAAATCCGAAAGTCATATTGAAAATAGTTTTTCACGATACCACCCGAAAACACGGCACTCACGGCCTTCAAAGAGAGTGAACGTTGTGAGAAAACAATTTTGTTTTACAAAAATAGGTTTTGGAGGATAAAATCAGGACCTTTCTGGTGCATAGGGTCCTTGGCACCAAGGCAAGTGCAGAGCATACTCAGTATAGAAAATAGAGGTGAACGTATCTTTATTAATTCAAATAACTTCTTTGATTCCTAGAAGAAAGAGAGGATTTAAAGAGACATCATAGAGATAGGAAAACTTATTCTCATTCAGTTCTGAATTTTAAATAAGGGGGAAGGCCTTTATATAGAGGCCGAAAGACACACTGATAAGGTGGGACCCTTATCTTTTACAAAGCTAATTATTACAAAGCTAAAGAGATAAGGTGGGACCCTTATGCTTAACAAAAGCAAAAGTAATAAAACAAACTTTAATAATTAAAGCATGATTGTGCATCCTTTAATTATTACGAAAAACTTTACTTTAGGAAAAGTAAAGATAAAGCTAAAGCAAACTTAATTATTACAACATGACAAATAACTTAAAGCGAAATGGTTGCGTTAGAGGAGTCTGTGTCATCTGGATCACGATCTGGATGAGAACACCCTGGAACACATGGCCAAGGGCTGTTCTGACTTTTTGGTGATGGTGGAAGAACTGGATGTGGAAAATCTTCAGGTTGTGTTGCGAATGATGGGTATTGTGAGGAGGATGCTTCAGGAAGATCACGTGATGGTGTAGCAACTTTGCTGTTATTTTGACTTGGAGGATCAGGCTCAGTGACAGTGTATTGAGATTGTGATGGAAGAAGTGACTCGAAATCTTCATATGGATACTGGGCGTCTTGGAAGAGGACAGTGGTATAATCAGGACGATGTTCTGTAACAAGGATTCCTTTAGAACTGGAACTCGAACCTGGAGTACAAGTTTGAGTTTTGGGAATTATTTCGAGGGTGTGAGCTAGTCCAACGGATGTGTGGTGAATGTTGGTGGCAGGAGGTTGAACATTGTTGATTTCCATTAGGTAGGCTTTGAGAACGGATGTAACAGATGTATCATGTATGAGTGGGAATGGATGAGGGTAAGTTCTCCATTTGTAAGCCATATACTGTGTCTAATAGTTTTTGGTTTCTGGGTGTTGGAAATAAGGCCTATGGATGATGAAGACTGTGGTGAACATATTGGCTTCTTGTTCTGGGATTCTGTCTAATCTGTAAAAAGTACACAGATTTTTTAGTTGTTTGTGCCACCAGGTAAGTGGCGAGAACCATTCTAGGAGTGTCCATAGAAGGTCAGATGCAAAATCAGGGGTTGTGATATGGTTGAGGACTGGTTTGACAGGGAGGACGAGTTTGATGCACGACATATACCATAGTTCATCTTCTGAGATGTTCAGATTGGAGAGGGTAAGACTTGTGAGGAACAGGTGTTCCAAACAAAGGGAAGGAAAACGATCAGGTTTTCTCCTTTCAACATTGAAGAATTACAGATAGAGGAATTTCTTTGTAAAGTCCTGGATTTGATAGGGTGACTGGAAAGGGATATTCATGGGAAAAGATCTTTTGTTAAGAGCTTTGAAAAGAAGTGAGCGATACATGGCTATTACTGGGATAGTTTGCATGGAGGAGATGAGTAAGGGTCTATTTATAAACGGACGAGTGATGAAATTAGGGATAAGGTTCTGTTTACCTTTGATGTGTTGTATAGTGAAATCATACTTAGCGAACCAATTTTTAAGGCTGAGCAATTGCTTGTTAAGAAGTAGTTTGTTCTTGAAGTCAAAGATTCTTGGGAAAGATGAGTTGTCCATGTTGATAAAGAAGTGATGGCTAATGAGATGAAATTCAAATTTTTTAATTCCATACTTTACCGCCAAAATCTCTTTGTAGATCACATGGTAGTTCTTTTTTTAATCTTTGAATTGTTCGCTTGCATGTGCACAAAAATGATCTGAGCCGTCTATTCTTTCAAGAAGAATGGCACTTGTCCAGTTGTAGGAATTCTAAGTGGAGGAGGTGACTGGGCTATCACCTTTAGCTGTTTGACAGCTTCTGTCTAATCTGGGCCCCATGGCTAGCACTGTTTTTTGAGCATGCGTGACAGCTTACTTATGTGGATTGCAACTTTAGGAATGAAATCTCGATCATAATTAGCAATCCCGAGGAATTGTTGTATCTGCTTTTTGTTGAGATTGGCATCAGGAAACTTTAATAATTCAGTTGCAATGTGTGGACTAGGTTGATAGTGGTCGTTTGTGATTATCATCCCAAGAAAGTCAATTGACTCTTTTGCGATGTTGCTTTTCTTTTCTGAAAGCATGATTCCATGTGTCTGGATAATGCAATAGAAATCAAAGAGAAGTGTCTGGTGGCTATCATGATCAGATGAGAAAAGTAAAATATCATCGATGTACACCAGGGCATGATCGAAGATTTTGGTCATGGCTTTTTGAAAGAATGAATGAGCAACTTTAAGACCAAAAGGCATGACAGTCCACTGATAATGAGCATCAGGGATATAGAAGGCTGTTTTGGGATGGTCAACTGGTGAAATACCAAGTTGCCAGAAACCAACTTTTAGATCAAATTTAGAGAAGATACGAGCCCCTTGAAGATGGACAAATAGTAACTGTATTTTTGGAAGGGGAAACTTATCATATTTAAGAAATGAGTTAAGTGGCTGGTAATCAATAACTAACATTTTCTAACCACGAATTAATTCAGACCTTTTTTCAACATAGAAGGGTTGACAAGCCCAATCTAAATCAATGGGTTCAATAAGACCTTGCTGAAGCAATTGGGAACATTCTTGCTTAGCAAGTGAGAGGTCAATTGGAGACATACCCGGATGAGATGCTTTTGTGGGGTTTATGTCTTCATTGAGTTTGAAAGGAAGGTGGATGAAGAACTGTTCATTTTTTTAGAGAGGTGAGTGGTGGTGAAACTGTGAATGACTTTCTGGACAAAACTGTAGGAGTTTCTGGGAAATTTTTAAGTATGGAGAAGGTGTTTCAAACAATGTATATAGACGTAAAGTATCTGTATAGGGCAAAAACATTTGTTTGTAGCGAATTCCAGAGTTGGTGATGAATAGGTTTTTAACTAATTGGAGAATGTCAAAACCTATAAGCAAATCTTTGTCTGGAAGATGAGAGGCTACAATCTTTTTCCAAATACTGCAATTCAGATAGAACTGAATACCAATGGGTTTTTTAATAATCAAAGTGGTTTCAAAAATTACACCATTGACTGCTCTAAACATCTTTGAATGATTTTCCCAACATTCTCGAGGAAGAATAGAGGGATCAATCATACTGGTGTCTGATCCAATATCAACAAATCCGATAACATGAATAGGTTTGAGAAACTTTAAGGGAAGGACAGACACTTTAAGGGAAGGTTTATGTGTGGTGGAGATCTGATTGACACTTTGAACTGCAGAAATGACAGAAATATCATCAGAGTTAGAAGACTCTGCGATAATGAAAGTAGTTTGTTCATCTTGTTCTGACTGGTCTGAAAAATTTGACTCAACATCTTCATTTTCAAAAAGCATTGAGGAATGCTGGAGATGTTGGATAAGTCTAACAGCTTTTGCAGACTTTTAAGGGCAGTTTCGAGCAAAGTAACCGCGTTTCTTGCAAATGAAACAACAGTTGGATTTCTTTTTCTGATACTGGGAAGGGTCTTTCTTTGGTTTTTTGGATTTTTTATGGAAGTGTTTCTGGAAATGCTTTTTCTTTTTGGTTGAACAAACACACTTCTTGTCATCTTTGCACTCAATCTTGAGATAGGGTTTTTTACAGGCTAAGGCAAATGGCTGTTTATTTTCAATGAGATCTTTGAAAAATTCTTTCTGTTCACAGAGCTTATCCAAACCTGACATGGCCATTTGGAAAATCTTTCTAAGAGAAATGTTGGTTGTGTCGATAGTGGAGGCTGTGATCTGTCTCTGTAGCTCAGGTTGTAACTCAGAGGGAAGAGAAACTATAAAAACATGTTTGAAGGATGGATCATTAAATCCGCCTAATTTGTAAAATAGCAGACTCATTCTTTTGTAATGGGCTTCTAACATATGTCGTTTGAGAGAACAACATTTCATTTGGTGATATTCTTTCCTTGCTGCTTCAATGGATGCAGTTTTGTCACCAATAAATTGCTCATAGATAATGGAGAGAGTTGATCCAGTTGTGGTTTTGCATGAACTGGAGTTGTCTGTACTCCCATAAACTTTCTAACCAGTCTCGTAAAGAACCTGTTGTACGGGTCATGAATTCTCTGAGAACTGATTCTGATGTAACATTTGGCTTTGTCATTTGGAGATCAACCCATGCATCAAATTCTTGATATCTGGCAGGCCATTTGTGACGTGGAATGTCATCAAATGTAAACCAGGAAGCCGAAGATGGCTTTGTTGAACCATTTGAGGTTGGTGGAGGCATTGGTGGAACAGGCGGAACATGCCTGTTTGAAGATTCATCTGGATTTTATTCAATATCAGAGGGTACTTTATAGATTGGTTCTGTTCTTGATGATTGAGTAGGTTCTGTTTCTTCAGTTTAGGATGCCATGAGAATGCTAGAGATGTCAGCATATTTTGATTCTGAATCTGAAGAGGTATAATTAAAGTCTGTGGAGGATGATGAGGAGGATAAAGATGGTTCTAACTCAGAGGGATTAGACTCAGGATTAGTTTTTGGTTCAGATTCTGAAGATAAGACTTGGGTTTGAATACCATGATAATGGTATTGTTCAGCTGGTTGTTTGTCTTTTTTTGGAGGTTCAGGGGTTGCTATTGGTAAATCTTCTGGAGGAACAGAAGAGGAGGAAGTGGCCTTTGGTTTTGGATCTGAGATCTTCTCTTTGGATTTTGATTTCCTTGGTGAAGTGGGTTTTTATTGAGGAGTTGGTTGAGGTTGGAGGTGAGAAAAACCAAAGAATTGGTTATAAACCGATTGAGATCTAGATGGTGTATAAAAAGGTTGGTAGGTGTCAAACACTGGAGGAGGAATTGGGATAGACTGTGTCTTAGTAAAGAGTGAAGGTCGAGCCTTTTCAGCATCAATTCTGGCTAACTCAGTCTTGAGTTTTCTGATCTCTGCTTCTTTTCTGTTAAACTCTGGACCCCAGATGTGATTATTAATCATTCTTCTGAGATCTGTATCTAATTCAGAGATTCTCGCTTGCAGATTTATATAAATCTGATCAAGGCGACTGCTAATAGAATCAACTTTTGTTTCAGTCTGTGAGACTTGATTGGCAACATGCTTTTGACAGTTTTTTGGTAAAGAAAAAGTAGAAGACAGAGAGATATGAGAGGATGAAGAGGAAGAAGGAGATGAAGTCGAAGGGGTTGTTTCCATATTTTGAAATCTTCTTCTAGGAGTTCAAATAATGTTATCTGAAATTACTAATGATACCACCTCTGCAAATTTTAGTTTGGCTCTGAATTTTGATGGAATTTCTCATAATTTGAAAGCCATTCCATTGGCATTAATTTGAGAAGCTCCTGCTTTTGGATCTGTCTAGGGATCTGGACTATTGTGGGAGTAGTCTTTGTATCTGTAAGAATCATGAGAGCGTCTGAAGAAGTTTAGGGGCTTGGCAGATATAGTGCATGATTCTGTAACCTATACACTAGTCGATGATGGAGAGTGGCCATTTTAGCAGTAACGGCTTGTTCAGCTCCTTGAAGTTGGATTTGTACTTTAAAAGCAGTGGGTAGGTTTGGGTCTTGAAAAGACAGATTGAAACTTGGGTAGAAGGTAAGGAGAGCACTGCCAGCATGAAAAGTGGTCAAAACAGTACCAATTACAGCATGTTGGTACTCTTTGAATCTTGTATCAAGTAAAGCTAGTCTGGCTGTGACAGGAAGACCTTTTCGGCCATGGAGAGTTAAGATTAGGCGTAAACCACCAAGATGAAGGTGAGTGTACCCTTCTATTTGCCATTGTGTTATTAAATCTGTGGGAATTTCAAGCGTAACATATTGTTCCGCTTGTGTGGCCTGGAAAGCACATTGATCAAGACGGGAAGATTGGACATACTCTTTTGGAGTAGGCCTTTTTGTGGAAATCAGAGTTCTAGAGTTGGTATGGATTGATTAAGGGCATAGAAGATTCACTAACTTGGGCTGAATCTGGGACATAAGAGTATTCTACAAGATTTTCGATCTTGGAGGTTGCACATTGGTCTTGGCTAGGATGGTTTTGGTAATAGATTATTTCTGAAAAGGGTATGTGTCATCAAAAGGATGGTAGGCGGGACTGACTGTAGGTATGGAAGGTGATTTGGTGAAAAGTGTTGGCCTTTGCCTTTCTGACTCAATTTTGTCAAGCTTTGCTTTTAACCGTCTGATTTCCTTCTCTTTTTTATCAAACTCGGGACCATAGTACCTTTAACTGAGCATGGCTCGCAATTCCGAATCTAATTGACCGATTCTAGATTAGAGATTTTGATAAATCTGCTGCATCTATTCAAATATCGAATCAACTTTGGATTCAATATGATCAGCTCGTAAACTGAATTTATCAACTTTCTTGTGGATGTCTACCAATGTTTTATTCTGTGCCCTGGCATTTTGTGTTTGCCAGTTGAGGATTGATTCAAATGGCCTTGGTTCATCAAGATGGCCGGTGGAAGTAATGGCTGAGGGAATGAAAGGTTTTGTCACAACATTTTGTTGTGAATCTATTTGAATTTCTAAGGCTGGGAAATTGGAGGAATAATCTTTGGAAGTAGAAGAGAACATCATGCATGAGAGGTTGTACGAGAGGAACTGAATTTTGGACTGGTGGAGGAACTTCAGTTTTGCAATGCTTTGCAATCCAATTAAGTTCTTTTTTATAGATGGGTAATGGGCTTGGTGGAGGTGGAGGATTTTGAGGTAGTTTATGTTGGTTGTGTTTACATGGGAAATGGTGTTTTTTCTTTTTTGGCTTTCCTTTTCATTTTAAATCGTAGTCATCCTCTTCCTAATCATCCCAACAAGCACAATTTGGTTCGCACATTACAGAGCCTGGAACATCCCATAAGAAATGGCCGTTAATTTTGGCAAGGTATACTGGTATCCTGCTGAATTGAAGTTTGCAATTGGCAGCTTTTCTTGAGCTGTCTGAATAGCTGTGATCATGGAAGAATAAGTGAATAAGGTCGTCTTTCAAACATGCTTTCCGATGTTTGAATAGGAGCAGTATTGGTGTGGAACTTCTCATAATTTGAAATTCATTCCAAGGGCATGAGTTTTATGAGTTCATGTCGAGGGATTTGTCTTGGAATTTAGATAATGGTGGGGATCTGGTCAAATTCAGCTAACACCATGAGGGCGTCAGACTTTTTTTTCAGGTGTGGGAAGGTCTAAGGCATGGTTTTGAAGCCTATAGACCTTGAATTTGAACTTGAACTTTCAAGGTAGTTGACAAATTTGTGTCTTGAAAAGAAAGGTTAAATTTTGGATAGAAAGTGAGAAGAACACTTCCTGCATGTAAAGTGGTCAGAGCAGTGCCAATTACAGCATCTTGGTACTGCTTGAATCTGGTGTCTAACATGGCAATTATGGCTTTGACTGGTAATCTTTTCCTTCAATGTAAGGTTAGGATTAGTCTTACTCCTCTGAGATGGAGATGAGTATAACCTTCTCTTTTCCAATTTGAGATCAACTCTGGGGATATTTTCAGAGTGACATATTGTTCAGTTGTGGTAGCTTGAAGGGTACACTGATCCAATCTAGAAGACTGGATATATTCTTTTAGATGAGGTCTCTTGGTGGTGATGAGGGTTCGGATGCTTCGGGTTAGAGAGTGTGGTCTCTTGTAAAGCTGGTAAGGACGGATTCAGGTATATAGGAATATTCAACAAGATTTTCTATTTTATTGGCTGTTTGTTTGGTGCAAGATTTAAGTAGAGATAAAGTAGAAGAAAGTGAGATTGGAGAGGTAACAGAAGAAGTAAAAGCTTCGTTTGATGAAGTTGTTGCCATATTTGGAGATTTCTCTCTGTCTTTAAAGTCTTTAGCTATTAAAAATCACACGAAAACTTCTATCATACCATTTTATTAAATGAAGAACATGATTTTGAAAACAATTTTATTTTCAAGGACATTAAAAACTCTGAGTTGGCTTTGACACCATAATGTACCAACAAAGTACGTGGCGTTGTTATACCAAAGCAATGACGAATAAATCGCCCTTTGGACCAGTAGCCCGCATGCTTGGGTTTCCATCAAAGATGGACACTACCAGCTAGGAAAGCACATCACTCAAGAATTGATCCACTTTCCAGATCAGCATCTTTTGTAAAGCAAATACAGCAGTTCTTGGTATTATCAACTATATCATGGATTTTATTCTTCATGTCGACCACCACACAAGTCAGTTGTCAGCTTTGTTAAAAAAGAATCCAGCCCAGTGGAATGACAACCACACGCAAGCTCTTATCACTCTAAAAGAGATTGCGCAAAATCCGCCATCATTAAAGTTGATAACAGATGGCAAGCGGATACTGCAGACAGACACAAGTGATGAATCATAGGGAGCCATCCTCCTTAAAGAAATAGACAGAAAAGAGAACTTTATTGCACATGCTAGCGGACAATTCTCTAGCACACAAAAGCACTACCACAGTGTGTTCAAAGAAATTCTATTAGTAAAAAATGGCAGCAAAAGGTTTGAATATCATCTCATCGACCATCATTTCCTTGTCCGAATTGACAATTCAGCTTTTCCCAACATCATGAATTTCAAAGGGAAAACAGTTCCAGAAAAAATATTGCTCAGACTTAAAGGCTGGTTTTCAAAATATGACTTCTCTGTGAAGCATATAAAAGGAGTTCAAAACCTCATCTCGGATATGCTCTCATAGCCTCAACTTATCATTTCCCCATAATTTTCATGGCTACTTCACTACCATCGCAAGCCATTACCAAGAAAACCTTCCCTCTCAAAAAAACTTTCTCGACGATTTTTGTAATTGAAGAATTTGCAAAAAAAGCTGTTTTTAGATTTTTCATGAAAGCCTATCTCCTATCAGATTCATTTTTATTTTCAACCTTTCATCTAGAAAACTTGTTCCTTATAGGTTTAACGTTGGATCCCTCCAGAGATATTTTAGAAGGTGAGTTATGGTACATTTGGTGCTTGACCGTTCTCTATGCCACAAAACTAATTCTACCTGTGACATCCACTCTAAAACATCTATTGAATCCAGACAAGTCAATATCACTCATCTGGACACTCCTTGAATGGTTTTCTCCCCTTCCATGGTGGAGAAAGAAACTACAACAGTTGTCCGAAGTCTACAATTTGGAACGTATGCTAACACGTGATGGTGATGGTACAAGAGTGAAATTTGCATAGGGATCTTGGGAATCCTGAAACAGAAAGTCAGTATAATCTGGCTTTTCTTCCTTAATGATGATTCCACGGTTAGGAGGTTGGGAATGCAGTGATGGTGTTGGGACCATGAACATGTCGTGTTTAGGACCAAGGGATGTGTGAAGGATGGCAGGTTCGTCTAGTGGTATATGGTTAAGTTCCATGAGGAAGTTCTTTAAAGAAGACTTTATCTAGAAGTCTTGTTCAAGGCATGCGATGTGTGGGACAGTCATCCATTCATATGCTCATTCCTGTGTCCAAAAGTCTCTGGTGGGGGTGTTGGAAATAAGGACGATTGATGATGAAGATGGAGATAAACTGTTTTCCTTCTAGATCAGGGAGTTGTCTGAGCTGGTGTGTCTCAGCAATCTGTTGTAATTTTCTACGCCACCGAGGTAGCGGGGAAAACCATTCTAAAAGTGTCCAGGTCAAGGACATTGACATATCTGGATTGTTGAGTTTGTCGAGAATAGGCAAAACAGGGAAAACAATTTTGGTTGCATATAGGACTGTGAGGCACCATGTGTACCAAAGCTCATCTTTGGTAATGCCTCTGTGTGGTGTGACTGTTAATAATTGTGAGAAAGAGATGGTGAGGATGAAAAGATGGGAAGAACATAGGTTCTTTACTTGACATATAAATGTTCATAAAAACTTGAAAAGAAATTTTCTAGCAAAATCTTGTATTTGGTGTGGAGACTAGAAAGGTGTGTCAAAAGGGAAGGATTTTTTGTTAAGGGCTGTTTCAGGGAGTGAGGAGGCCATAAAGATTATGGGAAAGTGGTATTTTGAAGAGATGTAATGCAGAGATGATTCTGGCTTTGCAAGTCTTGAAAGCATGTTTGGAATGAGGTTTCGTGCTCTTTTATATGCTTCACAGAGAAGTCATATTTCGAGAACCAATCTTTAAGTCTGAGTAACATCTTTTCTGGAACTGCTTTTCCTTTGAAATTCATGATATTTGGAAATGCTAAGTTGTCCATTCGGATAAGAAAATGATGACTGATTAGATGGTATTCGAACTTTTTGATGCCATTTTTTACCGCTAAAATTTCTTTGTAGACATTGTGGTAATGTTGTTGCATGTCAAAGAATTGTCCACAAGCATAAGTGATAAAACTTTCTTTTCTGTTGTTTTCTTCGAGGAGAATAGCACCCTATGATTCGTCACTTGCATCCGTTTGGAGAATTCTCTTGCCATTTATAATCAACTTTAATGGCGGCGGATTTTGCGCATTCTTTTTTAAAGTAGCGACAGTAAGTGTGTGGTCATTGTTTTATTCTAGTGGCTTCTTTTTCAATAAAGCCAAAAGCTGACTGGTGTGCTGATCAACATATGGGATAAAGTCCCTGATATAATTGATAATACTAAGGAACTGTGCAAATCTATCTCTTAGTGAAATGCTGATCTAGAAAGTGAATCAATTCTTGGGCAATATGCTTTCCTGGCTAGTAGTGTCCGTCTTTGATGACCATACCGAGGAAATCAATATTTTCAGTTGCAATGGTGCTTTTGTTTGCTGACAACATTATTCTATGGGATTGGATGATATCAAAGAATTGATCTAACAACTAGCGATATTCTTTGTGTGTTCCTGTAAACAACAAAATATCATCAATGTAAATCAATGCATGATGCAGAATGGGTTGGAAGATTTTGACCATGGCTTTTTGGAAAATGGAAGAGGCAATTTTTAAACCAAAGGGTAAAATTTTCCACTGGTAATGAGCATTGAGAATGCAAAATGCGGTTTTGTATCTTTCTGAGGGTTCAATGCCTAATTGCCAAAAACCTGACTTAAGGTTAAATTCTGCAAAAATCTGGGCATTTTTTTTATAGGTGAAAATGCTCTATCTTTTTGGTAATGGGAACTTATCATCTTGTAGGAACATATTTAAGGGTTGGTAGTCAATGACTAATCTCTTTTTACCCCTAACAAGTTCAGAACGTTTTTCAACATAAAACGCCTGACAAGCCCATTGAGAGTTTGTGGGCTCGATAAGTCCTTGGGCAAAAAGTTGTGAACATTCTTTTTGGGCTAAGGCTAAGTAAGATGGACTCATTCCCGGATGGGTAGCCTTTGTTGGGTTGTCAGGCTACAACAGGTCTACAACAGTTAGAACTGTACTTTGGGCCAGTAGCCCGCAAGTCCTGGTTTCCAGCCGATATACTTGTATGAGCATCAATACTTAAAACAATTTTGTAGGTTTTACAACCCAAACAGACTTTCCTTTTAGTCTAAAACAGGGTACCAAATCAGATAAAACTGATTAAGTTTTCTGATGCACAGGATCCTTGCATAAGGCAAGTGCAGAGCATACTTCCTTGAGATTTCAAAATGAACAGATAAAACCTTTTTCCTTTTCTTTTCTTTAGAACTTCATTTGCAGAGAGAGAGAAAAGAGTTTAGAAAGTCATAACTTATAGAAAACACAAGAAGGTTTTTGATTGATAATTCTTGATTTTTTTTCCGATATCTTACAATGAGGAGAGAAATCCTTTATATAAGGATTTCAAAGCGTAAAGATAGGACAAGACCCCTATCTTTTGCTTTTTGAAAAGTAAAAAACATACTTATTACACATACTTATTACACTCCTTTAATTATTACAAGCGACAAAGACTTAAAAGCATGACTTGGACATGACTTTTACAAAAGTAAAAGCTTAAAGTAAAAGCAAGCTTTAATGATTACAACAAGACAAAATCATAAAACAAAAGCAAAACATAATTATTACAACAAGACAAACTACTTTATGGAGAGCGGATATTCATGTAGTCGTCTTCAGATGAGCTGTCTGTTTCATCTGGATCACGATCATTATCTTTTGGGAAAAATGTCTTGGAGAGCTTTGGATGCTTGCAACGAGGACCACGACAAGGTGGATAAGGACAATCTCTCCTGTAGCCTGGTGGTAATAGTTGTGGTGATGTCTGAGTTGCTTTGTCTTTTTCTGAGGCGGTGGTTAAGATGATGATCTTGGTTCATACATGGTTGGTTGTGGAAATTGTTGAAGGTGTTGGCTGAGTGGAAGGAATTCTTCCCATGGGTCTTGAGAGTCTTGGTAAAGGAAATCAGTGTAGTCTGGTTTTTCTTCTTTGATGATGATACCGGTGGACTTTGGTTTAGATATGGCTATTGGAGTGGGAATCATAATCATATCATGTTGTGGGCCAAGGGAGGTGTGGAAGATATCCTTATGTGGTGGAGTTTGGTGATTGAGTTGTGAAAGGTAATTGTTGAGGTTGGGTTGGAGTTCATTTTCAATGAGGTCGGGATGAGGAGTGGTGAAATATTCATATACCTGATCTTGAGTCCAGAAAAGGTTGGTGTCTGGATGTTGGAAATATGGCCGATGAATAATGAACACAGATGTGAACATTTTAGCTTCAGATGCAGGCATTCGATCAAGATTGTATAATTCTGTTAATTGCTGTAATTTCTTTCTCCACCAGGGAATTGGGGAGAACCATTCAAGAAGAGTCCAGATAAGAGAGGTGGATTTTTCTGGATTAAGGAGATGGGACAGGGTTGGATGGATTGGTAAAACCATATAAGACAGTTAGGAGATGGGTAGCATATAAGACAGTTAGGCACCAGATGTACCATAACTCATCTTTGGTAATGTCATTGTTTGCATCAAGTGTTAAACCGGTAAGGAACATGTTTTCTGGGTGAAAGGTTGAGAAAGGGAAGGAATCTTCTAAAAGGTAAGCTTTCATGAAGAATCGAAACATAGCCTTTTTTGCAAATTCTTGGAGTGCAAAGACAGTGGTGAAGGTTTTGCCAAAGGGAAATGTCTTTTTGGTGATAGCTTCAAAAGGAAGGGAAGTAGCCATGAGAATAATTGGGAATTGATATTTTGTAGAAACAAGGGCTAGAGGCTGTTCAGATTTTGAGAGTCAAGATAGCATATTAGGGATGAGGTTTTGGGATCCTTTTATATGTTTGACAGTGAAGTCATATTTGGAAAACCAATCTTTTAACCTGAGTAACATCTTTTCGGGAACAGTGTTACCTTTGAAATTGAAGATATTGGGAAAGGCTGAACTGTCCATACGGATGAGAAAATGATGTCCAATGAGATGAAACTCAAATTTTTTGATGCCATTCTTTACCGCTAAGATTTCTTTGAAGACGCTATGGTAGTGCTTCTGTGTGTCAGAAAATTGTCCACTAGCGTGAGCGATAAAGTGTTCATGTCCATTGATTTCTTCAAGAAGGATGGCACCCCATGATTCATCACTAGCATCTGTTTGCAATATGCGTTTGCCATCTGCAATCAGCTTTAATGGTGGCAGATCTTGCGCAATTTGCTTTAGAGTAGTGACAGCATTCGTGTGGTCTGAATTCCACTCTGGTGGCTTCTTTTTCAATAAAGCCGAAAGGTGGTGAGTGTAATGATCGACATGTGGGATAAAATCTCTGATGTAGTTGATAATGCCAAGAAATTGTTGGACTTGCTTTTTGGAAAGTTGCTGATCTGGAAAGTGAAGCAATTCTTGGGCAATGTGCTTTCCTGGTTGGTAGTGTCCTTCTTTAATGATCATACCAAGGAATTCAATATTATCCGTTGCAATGGTGCTTTTTTTGGCTGACAGCATGATGCCATGAGTTTGGATAATATCAAAGAATTGATTTAACAGTTGGCGATGTTCATCATGTGTTCCTGAAAACAATAAAATATCGTCAATGTAAATCAATGCATGATGCAAGATAGGTTCAAAGATTTTGACCATGGATTTTTGAAAAATGGAAGGGGCTGTTTTGAGACCGAAGGGTAAAACTGTCCATTGGAAATGAGCATTAGGAATACAAAAGGCAGTTTTATACCGTTCAGAAGGTTCAATGCCTAATTACCAAAATCCTGATTTTAAATCAAATTTGGAAAAAATCTGGGCATTTTTTAGAAAAGTAAACATGCTTTGTCTTTTGGGTAATGGGAATTTATCGTCTTATAAAAACATGTTTAATGGCTGGTACTCAATGACTAAGCGTTTCTTTCCTCTGACAATCTCAGAATGTTTTTCAACATAAAAGGCTTGGCAAGCCCATTGAGAATGGGTAGGTTCTATAAGACCTTGGGCTAACAATTGAGAACACTCTGTTTGGGTTAGGACTAAGTCAGAAGGACTCATTCCTGGATGAGTGGCTTTTGTTGGATTGATATCTTCATTTAGTTTGAAGGGCAACTTAATGAAGAAAGACTGATTTTTCCAAAGTGGGTTTGAATGGGTGAACTCAGAATGGGATTCTGGATAATATTGTAAAAGTTTGGTTGAAATGTCATGGTAAGATTGGGGTGTTTCAGACAAATTGTAAAGCTTCAAAATGTCTGTGAAAGGTTTGAACATGGATTTGACTCGGATGCCATTGGGAATGATCTGGAGGTGTTTGATCTGGTGAATTATGTCAAAACCTAACAAAATATCTTTATTAGGCAGATTTGAACCGATAACTTTGGTCTAAATGACACAATTAGGAAAAAGTTGAATACCAATGGGTGTTTTGGTAATCAATTTGGCAGTGAAGAATTTTCCACTAGCAACCCTGAAATGTTCTTCATAAGGGGTCCAGCTTTCAGGGGAAAGAATGGCTGGATTTAACATACTTCTCTGGGCTCCAGTATCTAAAAGACCAATCGCTGGAATGGGCCTGTGGAATTTTGAAGGTAAAATTTAGAGTTTGATGGAAGGAATGGGAACAGAAGTGTCTAGAGACAACAATTGTTGATGGAAAATGTTTTGAGGCTCATCATTTTCTGAATCACTAGATGAGTCTTCCAGTGCGAACACTGTTTCATCAGTGGGCTCTTCTTGTTCAGAGAAATAGAATTCAAGCTCTTCCTTTTGAGGAGAATAATCAGTGGTGGCCTGAAGGTGTTCAACTAGCCGAATATATTTTTCTCATTTGTTGGGACAATCTTTGGCATAGTGACCTTTTTTCTTGCAGATAAAACATCTGCTTGATTTTCTCTGTTTCTGATCTCTGGATAAACCTGATTTTTTCCTGAAGAATCTGTAAGGCTTTCTGGATCTGCGAGGCTTTGAAGAATATTCTAAATTGTTGAATTTCCGGAAATGCCTTTTCTTTTTAGAACTGCAATCACAATCCTTTTTCTTTTTGCACTTGATCTGGAGATAAGGCTTTTTACAAGCACTGCGGAATGGCTCTTTGTCTTTTAACAGTTCTTTGAAAAACTATTTTTGTTCAAAAAGTTTATCAAGGCATGTCTTAGCAATCTGAAAGATTTTGCCAAGAGATATAATGTCAAGACTGAGATTGTGAGTTTTGAGCTGCCTTTGGATGTCTGGTTGTAGTTCATCTGGTAGGGAAGCCAGAAAGACACGCTTCAATGTAGGTTCATTGAATCCATTAAGCTTGTAGAACAAGAGAGACGTTCGTTTGTAATGGAATTCAAGATCTTTAGCATTGAGAGAGCAGCATTTCATATTAAGATAGTCTCTGCATGCAGCTTCAAAAACTGCAGTTGGATCGCCTAGAAACTGATCATAATAACTGCAAGAGCGCTTGAGACTTCTGGTAATTGAACAAATTGTAGTTGTCTGTACTGGCCTAATGAATCAAACCAATCTCTTAGGGCACCCGTAAAACGAGTAGCAAATTCCCTAAGGACGGATTTAGTAGTTACTCTTGGCCATAACTTTTGGAGATCAATCCAGGCAAACATTTCAGTAAGCCTGTCTCGCCACTTATGGGATGGAATATCATCAAATGTAAACCATGGGCCATTGGATGGTTTTTCTTTGGATTGACTTTGATGGGGCTGGTTTGTGGCTGAAGATTCAGCTGGATATTCTTCCTCAATATCTGAGGGAATATCAAAATATGACTCAGGTGGTCGAGATGGTTAGCCTTGCTCTGGTTGATTGTCAGCCATGAGGATTCTGGTAATATCAGCATAAGACTTTTCAGAATCACTGGTTGTGGATGGTGAAGAAGATGCTGTGTCAGTAGAAGTTTCTGAAACAGCTAGGTTTGAATCAGAAGTGGATTCATCCATGTCTGGAGATGGGTTGGCTATTTGAGCACTGTATTGATGCATAGGTGTTTTATCTTTAGACTGTGTTGGTTGTGAAGGCTGTGGTGATGTTGGTGGATGGGTTGGGGAGTGGTGCTCTGAAATAGTTAATGATGATTTGTAGGTTCTGATCGGAGGAGGAGGCTGAAGTTTGGATTTTGGTTTAGTTGCTAATGGAATAGGATTGTCTCTAAATAGAGTATGGGTCATGCCAAATAGTTTGGATGGATCATAAGATCGAATTGGAGAAAGCATAGAGGCAAATGGATGATAGGTTGGACTTATAGTGGGTATGGGTGGTGATGTCGTAAACAAGGTAGGTCTTTACTTTTCTGATTCAATCTAGGCAAGCTCAGTTTGTAAACGCCGGATCTCCCGTTCTTTTTGGTCAAACTCTGGACCATAATATCTTTGAGCCAGCATAGTTCGGAGTTCTGAATCTAACTGAACGATTCTGGATTGGAGATTTTTGTGGATTTGCTCCATTTTGGGCCGTAATTAAGTCAACTTTCGTCTCAATCTATTCAGTTCGTAAACTGATTTTTTCGACTTTGGAATGGATATGCAACAAGGTATCATTTTGTGCTCTGGCATTTTGGGTTTGCCAGTTGAGGACTGATTCAAAGGGTTTAGGAGGTTCAAGATGACCAGTTGAGGTAATGGCTGAAGGAATGAAAGGTTTAGACACAACATTGCGTTGTGAATCAGTATGAGTTTCAAGAGGAAGAAAAGAATAAGAATAATCAGAAGAGGTAGAAGAAAACATCATACAAGCTAATGGTTGTACGATAGGTGTGGAATTGTGAGAACTGGAAGGAACTTCAGTTTTGCAATTTCTTGCAATCCATTTGAGTTGTTTGTTGTAAATGGGTAGTGGACTTGGTGGAGGTGGAGGGTCTTTAGGTGGTTTGGGTTCACAGTGTTTGCATGGGACAGGTGAGGTTTTCTTTTTTGGTTTTCTTTTCCTTTTGGTGTCATAATCATCGTCCTCTTCCTAATCATCCCAACAGGGACAATTTGGGTCGCACATGCCTGAGCCAGGGACATCCCATAAGAAATGGCCATGTTGTTTAGCTGGATAAACAGGATAACCATCATAATTGAACCCTGTGATTGGCAGATCTTCTTGAGCTGTCTGAACAACTGTAATCATTTCGGAATAAGTGAAAGAGAGCCGAGGAGGCTCTTGTGGAGCACTTGGAGGTGGTTTGAAAGTCATACGAACTGTTCCATCTTGTCGTCTTTCAAATATGCCTTCAGATGTCCGAATAGGAGTCAGATTATTATGGAACTGCTCATAGTTTAAGATCCATTCAAGAGGCATAAGCTTTATGAGCTCATGTCGAGGAATTTGTCTCGGGATCTGATCTGATTCTGCTAACACCATGAGGGTGTCTGAGTGATGTTCAGTGTGGGTAGCAATTTTGGAGCCTATAGACCAATTGATGATGAAGGGTAGCAATTTTAGTCAAGAAATTTGTTCTCGCACCTTGAATTTGGACTTGGACTTTCAAGGCTGTGGAAAGGTTGGTATCTTGAAGAGAAAGGTTGAAGTTTGGGTAGAAAGTGAGTAGAACACTTCCTGCATGAAGAGTTGTGAGAACAGTACCTATAACAGCATCTTGGTACTGTTTGAACCAAGTATCAAGCATAGCAATTCGGGCTGTAACCGGTAATCCTTTTCTCCCATGAAGGGTGAGGATTAATCTTACTCCTCCGAGATGGAGATGAGTATAACCTTCTCTTTTCCAATTTGAAATTAACTCTGAAGGAATTTCAAGAGTTACATATTGTTCAAGACATTAGTGGCTTGAGTGAACACCGATCAAGTCGGGAAGACTGGATATACTCTTTTGGTTGAGGCCTTTTAGTGAATATAAGAGTTCGGATGCTGCGGGTAAAAGAACTGGGTCGTTTGTACAACTGGTAAGGACTAATAAGAGGGTAGGAAGATTTATTAATTTGGGCAGATTTAGGAATATAGGAATATTCAACAAGATTTTCTATTTTATTGGTAGTGTGAGAAGTGCAAGATTAGGGTAAAGAAAGTGTAGAAGAAAGAGTAATAGGATGTGAAGGTAGAGTTGAAGATGAAAATGATGCCATGATTTAGAAGTTCTCTCTGCGTCAGAAGTCTAAGGAAAAAATTGAACAAAGATTTTAATCATACCATTTTGGTGCGGTGAAGAACAAGATTTTGAAAATAAAGGTATTTTCAAGGTAAGTAAAATTCCGATATGGCTCTGATACCATATTAGTACCTGAATAAAGAAAGACTTGTTTTTCCACAATGGGTTTGGATGGGTGAATTCCGAATGAAACTCTAGGCAGTAATTGAGAAGCTTGGTTGAGATTTCTTGGTAAGACTGTAGAGACTCGGACAGGCTGTAGAGTTTGAGGATTTCTATGAAGGATTTGAACATGTACTTGACTCTAATTCCTGAGGGAAGGCTTTGGAGATGTTTATTTGGTGAATAATGTCAAAACCTAACAAGATGTCCTTGTTAGGAAGTTTTGAACCAATGGTTTTTGTCCAGATAACATAATTTGGGAAGATTTGAATACCAATGGGATTTTTGGTGACCAAATCTACTGAGAACATTTTTCCGTCTGCTGTTCGAAAATGTTCTTTGTGATGGCTCTAGTATTGGGTTGGAAAAATGTCTGCGCTTATCATACTTCGTTCAGCACCAGTATCTATAAGTCCAATTGCTGGTGGAAGATTGTCTTAAACTCATCATTTTCTGAATCATCAGATGAGTTTTCCAGTGCGAACACTGTTTTATCAATAGGTGCATCTTGCTTAGAAAAGAACTCTACTTCTTCCTTTTCAGAAGAGTAATTGGTAACAGTTTGTAGATGCTTGATTAATCTGATTGCCTTGTCCTTTTTGTTCGGACAATCCTTTGCAAAGTGGCCTTTTCTTTTGCAAATAAAGCATCTGCTGGATTTTGCTCTTCTTTGATCTTTCGAAGAAGATGATCTTTTTTTGAAAAATCTGTATGGTTTTTTCCATCTGCAAGACTTTGATTTTGAAGAAGAATCTGGATGACTGCCTTTTTTGAAATGCTTCTTCTTTTTTGAATTGCAGTTACAGTCTTTTTTGTTTTTGCACTTAATCTGCAAATATGGTTTCTTACAAGTGCTTCTGAAAGGCTCTTTGTCTTTCATCAAATCTTTGAAAACCGCTTTCGTTCATAGAGCTTTTTAAACATCCTTTGGCTATATGGAAGATTTTACCTAAGGAAATATTGTCAATATTGAGGTTGTACGCTGTAAGCTGCCTTTGAATTTCTAGCTGGAGTTCATCAGGCAGAGAAGCAAGGAATACATGCTTCAAAGTAGAATCATTGAATCCATTAAACTTGACATTCTTTCGTAATGGAAATCAAGATCCTTTGAATTCAGAGAATAACATTTCATGTTGAGGTAGACTTTTCGTGCAGCTTCAAAAACTGCAGCTGGCTCTCCAATGAACTGTTCATGTAGGACTGCAAGAGCACCAGAGGTGTTTGGTAATTGCACAAATTGCAATTGTCCTGTAAGCGCCAAGACTCAAAACCAATCTCTTAGTGATCCCGTAAACGAGTAATGAATTCCCTAAGAACTAATTCTGTTGTTGCTCCTGCTCTTAGCATCAAGAGGTCTATCCAGGCTGACATTTCTGATAATCTCTCTCTCCACTTGGCTGGAGGAATTTCATCAAACGTAAACCATAGACCATTTGATGGCTTATGGTCATTTCGTGCCTGTGGTGGAGGAGGTGGTTGGTTTGAAGATTCAGCAGGCTCATCAACATCTGAGGGTATCTCAAAATACGATTCTGATTGTGATGTTTGAGCTTGTCCTGTTTCTTCAGGTTGTGCCATCAAAAGTTTGGTAATGTTTGCATACGATTTTTCTAAATCACTGGTGGAAAGTTCAGTCTTTATAGTAGGATATTAAGAATTTATGTACTAAACTCCCTTATTTGTCTATAATAAATCAAAATATGGATAAAATTAAATAGAAAATAATTTAAATATACACTTTCAAGCATTAATCAGACCAGTGGTATCTTCAGAATCATTGCAAAAAATTCCAAATAAGTATAATCTTTCCCTCGTGTCCTTACCTTTATCTAGTGAGAAACTTTTGCCTTCTATGATGCAGGCATCCACATTAGAGTATTTGAAATATCATGAACCAGTGAATCTTGATTAATATATAAGAGTGTATAAGTCAGGTTGATGACATGAAACCAAGTGTTACTTGAGAGGAAATCTAATGGAAAAGCACAAAATCAAATTTATTTTTCTTCATACTTTTTTTTTATTTTCAGTCATTTACTTTTTTGTTTATTCAATGTCTGTTTATGTTTCAGTGTTTGTTCTTCTTCCTCTATCTTTAATCCTCTCATTAGATGAGTTGGTTTCCATTAGGGACAATGTTAAGATTAAGTGTGGGATTGAATTACAAACAGAAATTCATGCCTATTTGGAATCGCATTTATAACCTTACCTTGTGTAGCTAATGACGACAATCGAAGCCAGAGGTAGCGAGAACAGAGATGGTAGAAGCTGGAATAAGGAAGCAAATCGAGAAGGGCTGGAAACTATAGTGTCGATACAATTGAACGAAAGTGATAATTGCGGTAGTGTAGGCATGGGCATTTGTTACTAGCAACTATGTTGTAAATTAGGCAGGGTGCATATGAGTGAAGTCATTTGTTCTCTCTCTTTCACGACAGAGAAGAAGAAGTCAAGGAAAAAAAGAAGAAGAAGAAAGAATTAGGGATTGCATTCTGGTTTTTTCCTTTTGTGTTTGTGTTATTCTTTAGGTTTTTTAATTCTTGTTCGGTTCAAACCTAACTGAAATAAAAACTTATCGATTTTTAAAATGGCTACCTATATTAATTAGTTCTTATCTCTTTTATATTAATTAGTTTCCATGGGCATCATAATAAAAAATAATTACCTATAACCCTTAAGATTGAAGCTATCCTCTGGTAATTTGGCCTATGTATCATCAATGTTTAGAGGATACTCTACCATGAGAAGAAGGCCACCTTAAGGGTCAAGTAAAAACTCTTAACTATTGAATGAAAAGAAAAGGGGGCAACCCCAAAGCAATGCATGTACTAAAAAGAAAGGAAAATGAAAAGAAAATGCACATTTATGATTGTGTCAAAAAAAAAAGAAAAGAAAAATATATACGAATCTTGAGGTCAAGAAGATAAGGTTAATTTGATATACTCTTCTTCTTATTCAAAGCAAATTCTGTGACATCGAAGATGTTGAGAAGAGATTTTGATTGAATTAATTCACACAAGCACACTATAAAAGTCTAATGTGAGATGAAGTCTTGATTGGGAGTTAAAACTTTTCCAATATTTGAATCTTTCTCTAAGTTGTGTACAAGTATGCAATCGTTGAGGCTGAATTTACTTTATTTTCTATTTATAGTTAATCAGTGTTGATGTTTGTGGGTAGATGGTATCAGAGCCAAACAAACAAGAAAAAGATGGTATCATTAGTAATTTCAGATAATAATATTTGAACTTCTAGAAGAAGATTAACAAAATATGGAATCAACTCCTTCGAATCCTTCGATTCCAGTTCCTTCTTCCTCTTCATCCTCTCATATCTCTCTGTCTTCTACTCTCTCTTTACCAAAAATCGTCAAAAGCATGTTGCCTCAAAATAAAAATTTAGTTGAATAGTCCCATATTCAAGAGTCTGCTCAAATCAATGAATCACAATTTCCTGTTATGAGTCCTTACAGTCTTTACAAACAAAAAACTTCCTTAACCAGAAGTATCTGTACCTTAATCTCCACTAGAAGACCACTCCCAAAAGAAAATATCCAAATCATCATGATTAGATCACAGTGCCCTCTAAGCCTCTCAAAGTGAATAATATGTCACTTTAGAGATTCCTTCCGATCTAGTAACCTCTCTAAACGAGAAGGGTATACACATCTTCATCTTGGTGGTGTTAGACTAATCCTCACTCTCCATGGCGTAAAAAACTTGCCTTACATACTAGAATTGTTCTTCTAGACACTCGGTTCAAGCAGTATCAACATTCTGTTATTGGAACCATTTTGACAACACTCCATGCTGGTAGTGTCTTGTTGACTTTCTACCCGAATTTCAACATGTCTCTAGAAGATCCCAACCTGCCAACAACTTTGAAAGTTCAAGTTCAGCTCCAGGAGCAGAACAAACACCTACTTCCAAAATTACAACCCCCCATCATCAAATAGTGTATAGATTACAAAATCATGCACTAAACCTTCCTACAGCCCAAACCACATCTGATGCCCTGATGATCCTTGCTGATATAGACACCATTCCAACCATAATCCAAATTCCCAAACAAATACAGAAACAAGATTTGCTCAAACTCATGCCTCTTAAATGGCTCACGAATTATGAGCACTTCCACCAAAATTCAGAACCAGTTCAAACCAAAAAAGGCACCTTTGAAAGAAGAATGGATGGACAGGTCAAACTGTCTTTTCAAAAACCTGAGACTAAACTGGTTTAAAAAACTCCAAAGCTTTTTTATACTGCAATGATCACTGCAGTCCAAACTGATCAAGAAAAGAAACTTCCGATACATGATTTTTCTTCAAAAGGGTATCTAGTATATCCTGACAAACTCAATGGTCATTTTCTATGAAATGTTCCTGAAGCTTATATGTGCAATCTAGATTGTCCTTGTTTGGATGATACGGATATAGATAAGGAAATCGAAATCATGAGAAGAAGAAAAAAGAAAAAGAAAAAGACACCTCATCCTAAAACACCTTGCAAACTGACTTTCCCTCAACCACCACCAGATCCAAAACCTCTTACACAAAATGTTAAACCCAAAATAAGATCGTGCCTAATGTTTTCAGGCTAATCTTATGATGAATCTTTTCCTCCTCTTGAAAGACAGATCGACCCACAAACTAATGTTGTGTCAAAACCATTTGTCCAAACTCCCATAACATCCTCTGGATAAATTGAAGAACCAAAACAGTATGAAGCTGTTTTGAACTGGCAAACAAAAAATGCTAGTGTCCAGAATCAAACACTCCACCAGTTAGGGAAAAAGATTGATCGAGTTGCCAACCAAGTCTCACAGACTGAAACAAAAGTTGATTCTATCAGTAATCGTCTTGATCATATTTATAAAAATCTGCAAGACAGAATCTCTGAACTGGACACAGATTTCAGAAGAATGAGTAACAGTCACATCTGGGGTGCAGAGTTCAACAGAAAAGAAGTAGAGATCAAAAAACTCAAAACTGAGTTAGCCAGAATTGATGCTGAAAAAGCTCGACCATTATTCTTTACCAAGACACAATCTATACCAATTCCTCCTGTGTTTGATACCTACAAAATTTTCTATATACCATCCCGATCTCAACCAGTTTATAACCAGTTCTTTAGTTTTTCCCACCTTCAACCTCTACAAATTCCTCAACAAAAACCTTCATCACCAAAGAAATCAAAATCCAAAGTCAAAATCTCATAACCCAAATCAAAAGCCACTTCTGAAGATTCACCAACTAACAACCCCGAACCTCTAAAAAATACAAAGAACCAGCTGAACAATACCATTATCATGGTATTCAAATCTCATCTTCCGAATCTAAACCAGAAACTAATCATGAGCTAAATTCTTCCTTATCTTCCTCATTATCCTTAATCGATTTGAATGTTACTTCTTTAGATTCAGAATCAGAATATGTAGACATCTCTGGTATACTCATGGCAATTAAAACTGAAAAACCAACTGCCTCAACATCAACACCAATTGTTGAGAGTTCTAACAATGAAAATAATGCTCATACTGAATAAACAGAACCTGTTCCACCAATGCCTCCACCAACCTCTAATGGTTCAACCAAACTATCATCATCCTCCTGGTTCACATTTGATGACATTCCTCGTCACAAATGGTCTGCTAGACATCAAGAATTTGTTACATGGATTGATCTCCAAATGAAAAAACCAAATGCTCAGTCAGAATCAGTTCTCATTGAATTTATGGCCCGTTCAACGGGTTCTTTGCAAGACTGGTTAGAAAGCTTGGGAGAATACAAACAACTCCAATTCATGCAAACCATAATTGCTACAGCTCTCTCTGTTATCCATGAACAGTTTATTGGTGAAAATGTTGTTCTCTCAAACGACATCTTTTGGAAACTCATTACAAAAGAATGAGTGTGCTGTTCTACAAGTTAGAGGGATTCAATGATCTAACCCTAAAAAATGTTTTCATAGCCTCTCTTCCCTCTGAACTACAGCTTGAACTACAAAGAGAACTCACAGCCTCTAATCTTGACATAGCCAACATCTCTCTTGGAAAGATTTTCCAAATGGCCACGTTATGCTTAGACAAAATTTGTGAACATGAAGAATTTTTTAAAAATCTCATGGAAAACAAACAACCATTCTCCTCAGCCTGTAAAAAACCCTACCTCAAAATTGAATGCAAAGATGACAAGAAGTGTGTTTGCCCAACTAAAAAGAAAAAGCATTTTCAGAAACACTTCCACAAAACATCCAGAAAACCTTTCCGTTACTTCAGAAAGAAAGACCCTTGCCAGTACCAAAAAAAGAAGCACAACCGTTGTTTCATTTGCAAGAAACGCGGTCACTTTACTCGAAATTGCCCACCCAAATCTACAAAAGATATTCGACTCATTCAACATCTCTAGTATTCTTCAATGTTTTCGGAAAATAAAGATGTTGAGTCCAATTTCTCAGAACAGTCAAAACAAGATGAACAGACTGCATTCATTATCACACCGTCCTCTGACTCTGATGATATTTCTGTGATTTCTACAATTCAAGAGGTCAATCAAGTCTCCAAAACTTTTAGACCTTCGGTAAAAATGTCAATCCTTCCTTCTAAGTTTCACAAACCTGTTCTTATTATTGGGTTTATTGATACTGGTGCAGACACTAGTATGATTGATCCTTCTATTCTTCCCTCAGAATGTTGGACAAACCATTCAATATTATTCAGAGCAGTCAATGGAGAAACTTTTGAAACCAAATTGATTACCAAAAAACCAATTGGTATTCAATTCCTTCCGAATTGTATTATTTGGAAAAAAGTTTTAACCTCTCATCTTCCAAACAAAGACTTGCTTATAGGATTTGATAACCCACTCTGAAATTCAGTACAAGCAGGTGTTCTTACCCTATACAGACACTTTACGTCTGTATACATTATCTGACACACCTTCTCCATACATACACATTTCCCAAAACTCCCGCAATTCTATCTAAAAATCATTCACAGCTTTCATCATCCCTCACCTTTCTAGAAAAATGATCGATTCTTCATTCATCTTCCTTTTAAACTCAACAAAGACATAAACCCCACAAAGGCATCTCATCCAGGCATGTTTCCAACTGACCGGTCTCATTAAACCCACTGATTTAGATTAGGCTTGTCAAGCCTTCTATGTTGAGAAAAGATCTGAATTAGTTCATGGTAAGAAAAGGTTAGTTATTGATTACCAGCCATTAAACTCATTTATTAAAGATGATAAGTTTCCCCTTCCAAAAATACAAATCACCATTTGTCCATCTCCAAGGGGGTCGTATCTTCTCTAAATTTGATTTAAAAGCTGGTTTCTGGCAATTTGGTATTTCGCTAGTTGACTGTCCAAAAACAGCCTTCATTATCAATGGACTATCATGCCATTTGTTTTCAAAGTAGCTCAATCCTTGTTTCAAAATGCAATGGTCAAGATCTTTTCTCCGATCCTCCATGATGTACTATTATTTTCACCAGACATTGAAACCCACAAACAACTTCTTTCTGATTTCTTTCACATTGTCCAGACATATGGAATCATGATTTCTGAAAAGAAAAGTAGTATAGGAAAGGAATCAATTGACTTTCTTGGCATGGTGATTAAAGACGGCCACTACCATCCGGGACCACACATTGCGGTATAATTATTAAAGTTCCTAGACACAAATCTCAACAAAAAGAAGATACAACAATTTCTTGGAATTGTTAATTATGTTCGTGACTTTATCTCCAAAGTTGCAGTCCACACCAGCAAGCTTTCACGTATGCTCAAGAAACAGTGTCGACCATGGGGATCGAATGCAAAGAAGGCATCGGACAACTAAAGGTGATAGCTCAGTCACCTCCTCCACTCAGAATTCCCACTAATGGCCAGCGCATCCTCCAGACTGATGCCAGCGATGATTACTGGAGTGCCATTCTCCTTGAAAGAATTGATGGATCATACCACTTTTGTGCTCATGCAAGCGAGCAATTCAAAGACTCAGAAAAGAACTACCATGTGATCTACAAACAAATCTTGGCGATAAAATATGGAATTAAAAATTTGAGTTCCATCTAATCAGCCACAAATTCCTCATCAACATGGACAACTCTTCTTTTCCAAAAATCTTTGACTTCAAGAACAAATTGCTTCCTGACAAGCAATTACTCAGTTTAAAAATTGGTTTGCCAAATATGACTTCACAGTCCTGTACATCAAAGGTAAACAGAACCTTATCCCTGATTTTCTTACCCGTTCATCTATAAATAAACTTTTACTCATTTCCTCAAGATGAGACCATACCCAATAGCCATGTATCGCTCACTTCCCTTCAAAACTCTCACCCAAAAATCCTTTCCCATGAATATCCCTTTCCAGTCAGCCTATCAAATCCAGGATTTTGCTAAGAAATTTCTTTATAGGTATTTCTTCAATGTTTAAAGCACTAAACTAGATTGTTTTCCTTCTATTTGTTGGGAACACCTAGTCCTTACAGGTCTTACTCTCTCCAACCTAACCATCTCTGAAGATGAGTTATGGTACATGTAATGTCTTACCACTCTCTATGCCACAAAACTAGTCATCCTTGTCAAACCAGTCCTCTGTCACATCATAACCCCTGAGTTTGCACTAGACCTTCTATGAACACTCCTATAATGGTTTTGACCACTCACATGGTGGCGCAAACAGTTGAAAAATCTGTGTACTTTTCACGGACTAGACAGATCCCTGACCAATAAGCCAACATGTTTACTACAGTCTTCATCGTCTATAGGCCTGATTTCCAATACCCAGAAACAAAAGATTACTGGACACAAGATATGGCCTACGAATGGAGAGCTTATCCTTATCCATTCCTACTCACACATGACCTATCTGTTACATCCATCCTAAAAGCCTACCTCATGGAACTCAACAATGTTTAACCCTCTGTCACTGACATACACCACACATCCATTAGACCATCTCACACCCTTGAAATAATTGCCAAAAGACAAACCTGTACTCCAGGTTCAAGCTCCACTCCTCAAGGAATCCTTGTTACGGAACAACGTCCTGACTATACCAACGTCCTGTTCCAAGACGCTTAGGATCCATGGGAAGATTTCCAATCACTCCTTCCAACATCACAGTCTCAATACAGCGTCATTGAACCTGATCCTCCAACTTAGAACAAAAGAAAAGAGCCCAGTGCTGAAGACGAAGACTATCTGACCCACCTACAGATAGCATGCGCAAGAAAGGAATATGAAAAAGACACTGGAGATGTGTCTCCATCACGATTCCCATCCACTCCGTGATGATCATCAAGAAACTTTATCTTTATTAAAGTTTGCTTTAATAATTTAGACAAGGGTCCTGTCTTGTCTAAAGTGTAGTGCGCTTTGTGTTTTGCTTTTACTTTTACTTTAGCTTTTGTCAAAGATAAGGACCCATAAGGGTCCCACCTTATCAGTTTGTCTCCAGGCCTATATATAATGGCCTTCCCTCTTATGTAAAAATCAAAAGTTTGAAATCGAATCAAGTTTCCTTATCTTTCATCATGTTTCTCTAAAATCTTCTCTTTCTTCTAGGAATCAAAGAAGTTATTTGAATTAATAATGATACGTTCATCTCTATTTTAATATACTGAGGATCCCCTTAAGCCTAAGGGGATCCCCTTTCCTTAAACCTTAAGCCTAAGGATCCCCTTTCCTTATTTTATCCTTCAAAACCGATTTTATAAAAAGAAATTGTTTTCTCACAATGTTGTATGACCTTGTTTTCTGGTGGTATCGTGAAAAACTGTTTATAATTATGATTTTCAGATTTGGTATTTGATGGATAAGTGTATATCTACTGAAACTGAATTTGTGGGCTATCGGCCTAAGGACGAACTTTGTCTTTGTTGTAGAGATCTGTGTAACACTCATGAGATTATAACTCATACACTGAGGCCATTTAGTTAGGATCTTATTTTCATTTGTTTATTCTTACTTTAATTTTGCTCGAGGAATAGCAAAAAAATAAGTGGAGGAATTTAATAAGTGCTTAATTTCAAATCATTTTTTATTTCTTTCTTTGCAATTATTTGATATTTTCATAAACTTCTTGAATCTTTATTTTTTGGGAGTTTTTTATCCAATGAAACAAAAAAGAGCAGAAAAGACTACAAATTAGTGTGAAGAATAGCTAGATTACGACTTCATGAATTTTGATTACTTCTTAGACAAATCTTTGGGTCTTTATTCACTTTATTGGGCTATATTAGACATGCACTAAGGTTAAGGATCGGATTTGGGCCATAAAATTGATTCTTGAAGGGCTAGTTGGAGTTATTTTTTCTATATTAAACCACCAATTTAAATGCCCTAAGAGGAGAAATAACATGAAGAATCAGTTGAGAAGAGCGTAAGTAAAAGAGTAGTGGGAAATTGGAGAGAAGACTTGGCTGCCATGGCTATAATTCAATCAATAACCTTTCTTTCTCTTGTCTTTTGCTTAGTTTTCTTTAATAAATTTGCTATTCCATAATTCGGCCATGTATGAGTACGAACTGACGAGACCCTAACCAAATTAGTTCCCAAGATCAAATCTAAACCCAGCAATGGAATGGAACCTTGACCCAATGCTTATTGGAAGCACGAACCTTGGTATGTGAAGACGCCACAATTAGCTATGGAAGGTCTGATTGATAAGTCAAGATATTGAACGCCACGGAAATCCGATAAGTTCAAAGAGTTCGTAAAGAACCAAAGAGAATTAACTCTCACAATTGCATAAAAAAAAAGCTTCTTTTCGTTTATTAGATACGAGTACATTATATAGGGTTGGTTACAAGAATTTAAACCAAATCAGAATCCTAATCTAAGTAAATAAGAAAGAATTTAAACCAAATCAGAATCCTATTTGGCTTTAAATGCCTTACATCAATTAACTGGAAACTAAGCAATTAAAATAGAGCTATCTGATTTGTTTTCCTAATAGCCTCTTTAAGAAATGAGAAAGGATCTGAAAAAGAAAAATAATATATTTTTCCGCCATAATGTGCAAACCAACTCCCTATTTCATGGAAGTGAATATTTAGAAACTTCAAAAGCCTGAATCATGCATTTATCATGAGCGATTCCTTCAAAGGGCCTCCATGAATTTGATTGAGCCCAAGTTGCTTGAATCAATCCATTAAGCGCTTCTTTGAATTTCTTTGCTCGAGCTCTCGTAACGGGTCCGATGGGAACTTGAATAGGATCTGAATATACCTCATCCCATGTGCTTGTGATAGTCTTATCCTTAATCTCATCATTCCCCTCCTCTTGAAGAGGATTTGTCCTCAAATTGACATTAAAGGACTTAAATCAGAAACATTAAAAGTAGCACTTACATTGTACTCAATAGGCAAATCCAGTTTGTATGCATTGCCATTGATCCGTTCCAAAACTTAGAATGGACCATCTGATACGAACCCCGTCAAGAACTGATGCGACCCTAACCAAATTAGTTCCCAAGATCAAATCTAAACCCAGCAATGGAATGGAACCTTGACCCAATGCTTATTGGAAGCACGAACCTTGGTATGTGAAGACACCACAATCAGATATGGAAGGTCCGATTGATAAGTCAAGATATTGAATGCCACGGAAATCCGATAAGTTCAAAGAGTTCGTAAAGAACCAAAGAGAATTAACTCTCACAATTGCATAAAAAAAAAAAAGCTTCTTCTCATTTATTAGATACGAGTACATTATATAGGGTTGGTTACAAGAATTTAAACCAAATCAGAATCCTAATCTAAGTACATAGGAAAGAATTTAAACCAAATTAGAATCCTAATCTAACTAAATAGAAAAGAATTTAAACCAAATCAGAATCCAATTTGGCTTTAAATACCTTACATCAATTAAATGGAAACTAGGCAATTAAAATAGAACTAACTGATTTGTTTTCCTAATAGCCTCCTTAAGAAATGGGAAAGTATCTGAAAAAGGAAAATAATATATTTTTCCGTCATAATGTGCAAACCAACTCCCTATTTGGAAACTTCAAAAGCCTGATTCATACATTTATCATGAGCGATTCCTTCAAAGGGCCTCCATGAATTTGATTGAGCCCAAGTTGCTTGAATCAATCCATTAAGCGCTTTTTTGAATTTCTATGCTCGAGCTCTCGTAAAGGGTCTGACGGGAACTTGAATAGGATTTGAATATACCTCATCCCATGTGCTTGTGATAGTCTTATCCTTAATCTCATCACCATCCCCTCGAGGTAATAGCTTAGATTTCCTTCGTTCTGGAAATCGCTCCTCGCGCATGTGTAACCACACCCAATCGCCAGGTTCAAAGACTAGCTTATGTCGCCTTTGTTGGCTTGTTTAGCATATTGCTCAGTTCTCTGCTCAATGTTGAACTTCGCCCTCTCGTGTATCTATTTAATAATTTCAGCCTTTTTCTTGCCATCTAAGTTAACACGCTCAGAAACAGGTAATGGAGTTAAATCTAATGGGGTTAAAGGATTAAAACCATAAACAATTTCAAACGGTGAATACTTAGTAGCAGAATGAACGGAACGATTATAAGCAAACTCAACATGAGGTAAACAATCTTTCCAAGTTTTAATGTTCTTTTTAATGATAGCTCGCAACAGAGTAGATAAAGTTCTATTCACAACTTCTGTTTTCTGTTTGACCATCAACAGGGTGACAAGTAGTTGAAAACAATAACTTAGTTCCTAACTTAGCCCATAAGGTTTTCCAAAAGTAACTTAAAAACTTAGCATTCCTATCAGAAACAATTGTCCTGGGTATACCATGCAACCTTATAATCTCCCTAAAGAATAGGTTAGCAACATTAGAAGCATCATCAGTTTTATGGCATGGAATAAAATGTGTTTGAAAATCTATCCACAACCACAAAAATTGAGTCTTTCCCAAATCGTCAATAGAAACTAGCAAGCTCATGAAAGCTTCTCACATTACTTACACTTGTGGGACTCCGCCACTCTTGGATTGCATGTACCTTTTCCTCATCTACTGTATACTCACACTCACAACAAATCCTAGAAACACAAGTTTGTTCTGTGCAAAAATGATGAGAACCATCAAGAAAATACCATTAAAGATTCAAGTGATCCTTTGCACATTCATGGAGGCCCTATTACAAGAGTTAGAGCAAAAAAGATGCAAGTTGCTTTAAATGGATTAATTGAGAAAATATGGATTGAAAATACAATTCAAGATGCAAGACATCATGAATTGGGCTTGGAGAGAAGATAAGGCATTGTGGCCATTATTCAAGCTATTGGGCAGCCAAATACACAACTTGGATCAAATGCAGCAAGGGCAACTTTGGAATAAAAATGGTATTGATTGAGCCCGAAGTAATATACAAGATATTTACCGTTGGAAAGATAATTAAGTTATCTTTATAATGCATTTTACAGAGATGGATTTGGAGTTCTCTAGAAAGAGTTATGACTAATTCATTACAGCTTGTTCAGACTTGGGATTTTCAACGACTCCTTTGTTTTCAATTTCATTTGTTTGTTTTGTTTCAAGTTTGTCAATGTGTAAGGTAAGTCTACCATCAATGATGGTGGGCTAACAATAAGTTTTTCAATGATAGCACTAATTATGTGATGCGAATCCCACAATGAAATTTTGAAACCCCCACTTAAATCAAGTTTCAACTTCCCAAGAAAGTTCTAAACAGATTTAAAACAAACAAAACCTTGACCCAATGCTTAGAAAACATGAACCAAAGGTATAGAGAATGATATTGCGCCACACTCAAGAAATAGATGAGAAGGTGAGTGATAAGTCTAAATTTGGAACACCACAAGAATGCTAATTCTTGATAAGTTCACTAGTTCTCAAAAGAACCAAAGAAAGAATAATCTTTCAAATTCAAAATAACATTAATTTCTAATTTTTTACATAGCAAGGTTGCTGGGTTTAAATAGGCTAAAAAAACTCAAGATTCTAAAAATAAAAATGGAAACATTGGAACAACCCTCCAAGTATAGGTTTGTCAAAGGATGCTTCAAAAGTCTTCACCAACCCACCATAATTAATGCTAGCATTGACAAACTTAATACTTACCTTATTTAATGTTATCATTGACAAACTTAATGTTAGCCCACCATTATTGATGGTAGACTTACCTAACACATTGACAAACTTGAAACAAAACAAATAAATGAAGTTGAAAAACAAAGGAGTCGTTGAAAATCCCAAGTCTGAAAAATCTGTAATGAATTGGTCATAACTCCTTCTAGAGAACTCCAAATCTAGCTCTGTAAAATTCATTGGAAAGCTAACTTAATTATCTTTCCAACGGTATATAGCTTGCATATTACTTCTGGCTCAATCAATACCAGTTTTATTCCGAAGTTGCCCTTCCTGCATTTGATTCAAGTTGCATATTTGGCTGCCCAATAGCTTGAATAAAGGCCACAATGTCTTGTCTTCTCTCCAAGCCCAATTCATGATGTCTTGTACCTTGAATTGTATTTTCAATCCATATTTTCTCAATTAATCCATTTAAAACAGCTTGCATCTTTTTGGCTCTAGCTCTTGTAATTGGGCCTCCATGAATGTGCAAAGGATCAATTGAAGCTTTAATGGTATTCTCTTGATGGTTCTCATCATTCCCCCTCTCCGAAAAGGATTCGTCTCGAATCTTCACCTACATCAAAAAGAGAAAGATCGAAACATTGAAAGTAGCACTCACATTATACTCACCAGAAGATCCAATTTGTAGGCATTGTCGTTGATTCGTGCAACCACTTGAAATGGACCATCTCCCCTTGGAAGCAACTTGGAACGCCTTTGTGCTGGAAACCTCTCCTTTCTCATATGCACCCAAACCCAATCTCCAGGCTGAAAACCACTTGCTTACGTCCTTTGTTGGCTTGAGTAGCATATTGTTCAGTTCTCTTTTCTATGTGTTGTCGCGTTCTCTCATGCAATTGCTTGACAAATTCAGCTTTCTTTTTACCATCCATACTAGCACGCTCATCAATAGGTAAAGGTCTTTGAAAGGCAAGTGCAGAGCATACTTCCTTGAGATTTCAAAATGAACAGATAAAATCTTTATTCTTTTCTTTTCTTTAGAACTTCATTTGCAGAGAGAGAAGAGTTTAGAAAGTCATAGCTTAGAAAACACGAGAGTTGTTATTGATAATGCTTGATAGCTGATGATGTCTCATTATAATGAGGAGAGAAATCCTTTATATAAGGATTCCAAGCGTAAAGATAAGACAGACCCTTATCTTTTGCTTTTGAAAAGTAAAAGACACACTTATTACACTCCTTTAATTATTACAAGCGACAAAGACTTAAAGCATGACGTGGACATGACTTTTACAAAAGTAAAAGCTTAAAGTAAAAGCAAGCTTTAATGATTACAACAAGACAAAATCATAAAGCAAACATAATTATTACAACAAGACAAACTACTTTAATTATTGCAACAAGACAAACTACTTTATGGAGAGCGAGATTCATGTAGTCGTCTTGATGACCAACTGACCACCGGGTCACCTTCTCAGTGGGGGAAATGGCTTGAGCGTCTAGAAACTTCTGTGGGGACCATGAGTAGGTGAATGGGCCTCTGTAGCCTAGTTGGTACAAAGTTTGGGTGATGATGACTTGGATCCGGGGCTTGGTATTTGGGTTGCTTTGTCTTTTTCCGAGGCCGAGGTTGAGATGATGATCCCGGTTCATACATGGTTGGTTGTGGAAATTGTCAAGGTGTTGGCCGAGTGGAAGGAAGTCTTCCCATGGGTCTTGAGAGTCTTGGTAAAGGAAGTCAAGTGTAGTCCGGTTTTCTTCCTTGATGATGATACCGGTGGACTTTGGTTTGATATGGCCGATGGAGTGGGAATCATAATCATGTCATGTTGAGGCCAAGGGATGTGTGAAAATATCCTTATGCGGTGGAGTTTGGTGGTTGAGTTGGGAAAGGTAATTGTTGAGGTTGGCTGAATTCATTTTCAATGAGGCGGGATGAGGAGTGGTGAGATATTCATATACCGATCTTGAGTCCGTAAAAGGTCAAAATCCGGATGTTGGAAATATGGGCGATGGATAATGAACACGATGTGAACATTTTGGCTTCGATGCAGTGCATTCGATCAAGATTGTATAATTCAGTTAATTGCTGTAATTTCTTTCTCCACCAGGGAATGGGGGAGAACCACTCGAGAAGGGTCCAGATAAGAGAGGTGGATTTTTCTGGATTAAGGAGATGGGACAAGGTTGAATGAACTGGTAAAACCAACTTAGTAGCATATAAGACGCTTAGGCACCGATGTACCATAACTCATCTTCTAATTTCATTGGGTGGATCAAGTGTTAAACCAAGAAAAACATGTTTTCTGGATGGAAGGTTGAGAAAGGAAATGAATCTGCTAAAAGGTAAGCTTTCATGAAGAATCGAAACATAGCCTTTTTTGCAAATTCTTGGAGGGCAAAGACTGAGGTGAAGGTTTTGCCAAGGGGAAATGTCTTTTTGGTGATGGCTTCAGAAGGAAGGAAGTAGCTATGAGAATAATGGGAAAGTGATATCCGGTGGAAACAAGGGCTGAGAGGTCAGCCGGTTTTGAGAGTCCTGGATAGCATATCAGGGATGAGGTTTTGAGATCCTTTTATATGCTTGACAGAGAAATCATATTTAGAAAACCAATCTTTTAACCTGAGTAACATCTTTTCTAGGGAACAAGATACCTTTGAAATCGAGGATATTGGGAAAAGCTGAACTGTCCATTCTGATGAGGAAATGATGTCCAATGAGATGAAACTCAAATTTTTTGATACCATTCTTTACCGCTAAGATCTCTTTGAAAACGCTATGGTAAAGCTTCCGTGTGTCGAAATTGTCCACTAGCGTGAGCGATAAAGTGTTCTTTTCCATTGATTTCTTCAAGAAGATGGCACCCCATGATTCATCACTAGCATCCTGCTTGCAATATGCGTTGCCATCTCGTGATCAACTTTAATGGTGGCAAATCTTGCGCAAGTTGCTTTAGAGTAAAGGATGACTTGTGTGGTCCGAATTCCATTCTGAGGCTTCTTTTTAAATAAAGCCGAAAGGTGATGAGTGTAATGGTCGACATGTGGGATAAAGTCTCCATGTAGTTGACAATGCCAAGAAATTGTTGGACTTGCTTTTTGAAAGTTGCTGATCCGAAAGTGAAGCAATTCTTGGGCAATGTGCTTTCCGGGTGGTAGTGTCCGCCTTTAATGATCATACCAAGGAATTCAATATTATCCGCTGCAATGGTGCTTTTCTTTTGCGACAACATGATGCCATGAGTTTGGATAATATCAAAGAATTGATTTAACAACCGCGATGTTCATCATGTGTTCTCAAAACAATAAAATATCGTCAATGTAAATCAATGCATGATGCAAGATAGGGTTCAAAGATTTTGACCATGGATTTTTGGAAAATGGAAGGGGCTTTTAAGACCGGGGTAAAACTGCCCATTGAAATGAGCATTAGGGATACAAAAAGCGCTTTGTACCGCTCGTAAGGTTCAATGCCTAATTGCCAAAAACCCGATTTTAAATCAAATTTTGAAAAGATCTCGGCATTTTTGAGAAAAGTAAACATGCTTTGTCTTTTGGGCAATGGGAATTTATCATCTTGTAAAAACATGTTTAATGGCCGGTAGTCAATGACTAAGCGCTTTTTCCTGACAATCTCGAATGTTTTTCAACATAAAAGGCTTGGCAAGCCCATCGAGAATGGGTAGGTTCTATAAGACCTTGGGCTAACAATCGGGAACACTCTGTTTGGGCTAGACTAAGTCGGGCGACTCATTCCCGATGAGTGGCTTTTGTGGGATTAATATCTTCATTTAGTTTGAAGGGCAACTTAATGAAGAAAGACTGATTTTTCCAAAGCGGGTTTGATGGGTGAACTCGAACGGGATTCTCGACAATATTGTAAAAGCTTGATTGAAATGTCGTGGTAAGATGGGGGTGTTTCGATAAATTGTAAAGTTTCAAGATGTCCAGAAAGGTTTGAACATGGACTTGACTCGGATGCCATTGGGAATGATCTGAGGTGTTTGATCCGGTGAATTATGTCAAAACCTAACAAGATATCCTTATTAGGCAAATTGATCCGATAACTTTGGTCCAAATGACACAATTAGGAAAAAGTCAATACCAATGGGTTTTTGGTAATCAATTTGGTAGTGAAGAATTTTCCACTTGCAACCCTAAATGTTCTTCGTAGGGTCCAAATTTTCGGGGAAGAATGGCTGGATTTAACATACTTCTCTGGCTCCAGATTCAAAAGACCAATTGGCTTGAATGGGCCTGTGGAATTTTGAAGGTAAGATTTGGAGTTTAATGGAAGGAATGGGAACAAGTGTCGAGACAACAACAATCGTGATGGAAAATGTTTTGAGGCTCATCATTTTCTCAATCACTAGATGAGTCTTCCAAAGGCGAACACGGTTTCATCAAATGGGTTCTTCTTGTTCGAGAAATAGAATTCAAGCTCTTCTTTTTCGTGAGAATAATCAGCTGGTGGCTCAAGGTGTTCAACTAGCCGAATAGATTTTTCTCGCTTTGTCGGGACAATCTTTGGCATAGTGACCTTTTTTTCTGCAGATAAAACATCTCGCTGATTTTCTCCGCTTCGATCTCTCGAATGAACTTGATTTTTTCCCCGAAGAATCTGTAAGGCTTTCTCGATTTGCGAGGCTTTGAAGAATATTCTCGATTGCTGAATTTCCTAAATGCCTTTTCTTTTCGAACCGCAATCACAATCCTTTTTCTTTTGCACTTGATCCGAGATAAGGTTTTTGCAAGCACTACGAATGGCTCTTTGTCTTTTAACAGCTTCTTTGAAAACTGTTTTGCTCACAAAGTTTATCAAGGCATGTCTTAGCAATCAAAGATTTTGCCAAGAGATATAGTGTCAAGACCGAGATTGTGAGTTTTGAGCTGCTTGATGTCCGGTTGTAGTTCATCCGGGTAGGGAAGCCGAAAGACATGCTTCAATGTAGGTTCATTGAATCCATTAAGCTTGTAGTACAAGAGAGACATTCTTTTGTAATGGAATTCAAGATCTTTAGATTGAGAGAGCAAGATTTCATATTGAGATAGTCTCTGCGCGCACTTCAAAAACCGCACTGGATCGCCTAGAAATCGATCATGAATAATCAAAGAGCAATGAGACTTCGTATTTGAACAAATTGCAGCTTGCCTCAGATCGCCTAATGAATCAAACCAATCTCTTAGGGCACCCGTAAAACGAGTAAAAAATTCCCAAGAACGGAATGAGTAGTTGCTCCCGACCGCAACATTTGAGATCAATCCAGCAGTGACATTTCAAGTCTGCCTCGCCATTTACGAGATGGAATATCATCAAATGTAAACCATGGACCATTGGATGGTTTTTCACCGTTTGACCGCTGAGGGGGTTGAGTCAGGGCGTAAGATTCACCGAGGTTCATCCTCAATATCCGAGGGAATGTCAAAATATGGTTCGGGTGGTCTAGAGGTTTGGCCTTGTTCGGTGGGATTGTCACCATGAGGATTCTGGTAATATCAAAGATAAGACTTTTCAATCACCGGATGTAAATGGTGAAGAAGAGGTCAGTGTCGGTAGGTTCTCAAAAAAAAGGTTTGAATCGTAGTGGATTCATCAGTTCTAAGATGGATCGGCTACTTGAGCAATCGTATTGATGCATAGGGGTTTTATCTTTAGACCGTGTGTTGGTGGTGGAGGCCGGTGATGTTGTCAGTGAGTTGGAGAGTGGTGCTCGGAATAGTTAAGAGGATTTGTAGGTTCTGACCGGAGGAGGAGGCTGAGGTTTGGGTTTTGGTTTTGATTTAGGTTTTGGTGCTGGTGGAATAGGGTGGTCTCTGAATAGAGTATGAGTCATGCCAAATAATTTGGATGGATCATAAGATCTGATTGAGAAAGCATAGAAGCAAATGGGTGGTAAGGTGGACTTATGGTGGGTATAGGTGGTGATGTGGTAAACAAGGTAGGTCTTTGTTTTTCAGATTCAATCTGGGCAAGCTCAGTTTGTAAGCGTCTGATCTCTCTTTCTTTTGGTCAAACTCGGGCCATTGTATCGCTGAGCAAGCATGGTTCGAGCTCAATCCAATTGAACAATTCTGGATCTAAGATTCTGGTGGATCTGCTCCATTTGAGCTGTAATTGAATCAACTTTCGTCTCAATCTGCTCAAAGAACTGATTTTTTCAACCTTGGAATGGATATTCAACAAGGTATCGTTTTGTGCTCTGGCATTTTGGGTTTGCCAGTTGAGAACTGATTCAAAAGGTTTAGGAGGTTCAAGATGACCGGTTGAGGTAATAGCTGAAGGAATGAAAGGTTTAGACACAACATTGCGTTGAATCAGATGGGTGTCAAGAAGGAAAAGATGAAGAATAGTCTGAAGAGGTGGAGGAAAACATCATACAAGCCAATGGTTGTACGATTGGTGTGGAGTTGTGAGAAACTGAGGGAACTTCAGATTTGCAATTTCTTGCAATCCATTTGAGTTCTTTTTTGTAAATGGGTAGTGGACTTGGTGAGGTGGAGGGTCTTTTGGTGGTTTGGGTTCACAAAGTTTTACATGGGACAGGGAAGGTTTTTTTTTGGGTTTTCTTTTCCTTTTGGTGTCATAATCATCGCCCTTTCCCAATCATCCCAACAGGACAATTTGGGTCGCACATTCTCGATCCAGTGGACATCCCATAAGAAATGTCCATTTTGTTTGGCCGATATACAGGTGATAACCATCGAATTGAACCCCGTGATTGGCAGATCTTCTTGAGCCGTCTCAACAAACAGATCATTGAGAATAAGTGAAAGAGAGCCGAGGAGGCTCTTTGGAGCACTTGGAGGTGGTTTGAAAGTCATACGAACTGCTCCATCATGTCGCCTTTCAAACATGCTTTCGATGTCCGAATAGAGCAGATTATTATGGAACTGCCATAGTTTGAGATCCATTCAAGAGGCATAAGTCGGATGAGCTCATGTCGAGGAATTTGTCTTGGGATCTGATAATGGTTGGGATCTGATCTGATTCTCGCTAACACCACGAGGGTGTCGAGTGATGTTCAAAAAGCGTGGGGTAGATCTAAGGCATGATTTTGGAGCCTATAGACCAATCGATGATGGAGAGTAGCAATTTTGGTCAAGAAATTTGTTCTCGCACCTTGAATTTGGACTTGAACTTTCAAGGCTCATGGAAGGTTGGTATCTTGAAGAGAAAGGTTGAAATTTGGATAGAAAGTGAGTAGAACACTTCCCGCATGGAGGGTTGTGAGGACAAGACCTATAACAAAGATCTTGGTACGCTTGAACCGGTATCTAATATAGCAATCGGGCCGTGACCGGAATCCTTTTCTCCCATGAAGGGTGAGGATTAATCGTACTCCTCCGAGATGGAGATGAGTATAACCTTCTTTTTCCAGCAGATTAACTCGGGGGATTTCCAGAGTTACATATTGCTCAAAGAGTGGTTGCTTGAGTGAACACTCGATCAAGTCTAAAGACCGATGTATTCTTTTCGGGTGAGGCCTTTTAGTGATATGAGAGTTCTGATGCTTCGGGTAAAAGAACCGGGTCGCTTGTACAACCGGTAAGGACCGATAAGAGGGTAGGAGGATTCACCGATTTGGGGCGTATTCAGAATATGAGTATTCTACAAGATTTTCGATTTTATTGGTAGTGGAGAGTAAAGGCAAGATTTGGGTAAAGAAAGTGTAGAAGAAAAGTAATAGGGTTAGAAGGAGTTGAAGTCAAGATGAAGATGATGCCATGATTTAGAAATTCTCTCTCTCCCCTGAAGTCTATTGATCAAAATTGAATAAAAGATTTAATCATACCATTTTGGTGAAATGAAGAACAAAGTTTTGAAAACAAAAATTTTCAAGGTAAGTAAAACTCCGATATGGCTCTGATACCATATTAGTACGTGGCGTTGTTTACACCAGGTCTACAACAGTTAAAATCGATTTGGGGCCAAGAGTCTGCAAGTCCTGGTTTCCAGCCGATATACTTGTATGAGCATCAAAATCCTTAAAACAATTTTGTAGGTTTTACAACCCAAAACAGACTTTCCTTTTAGTCTAAAACAGGGTACCAAACCAGATAAAATTTATCAAGTTTTCTGATGCACAGATCCTCTTGAAAAAGGCAAGTGCAGAGCATACTTCCTTGAGATTTCAAAATGAACAGATAAAATCTTTATTCTTTTCTTTTCTTTAGAACTTCATTTGCAGAGAGAGAGAAGAGTTTAGAAAGTCATAGCTTAGAAAACACGAGAGTTTTTATTGATAATGCTTGATAGCTGATGATGATTATGTTATGTTAAGGAGGAGAGAAATCCTTTATATAAGATTCCAAAGCGAAAGATAAGACAGACCCTTATCTTTTGCTTTTGAAAAGTAAAAGACACACTTATTACACTCCTTTAATTATTACAAGCGACAAAGACTTAAAGCATGACTTGGACATAACTTTTACAAAAGGAAAAGCTTAAAGTAAAAGCAAGCTTCAATGATTACAACAAGACAAAATCATAAAGCAAACATAATTATTACAACAAGACAAACTACTTTAATTATTGCAACAAGACAAACTACTTTATGGAGAGCGAGATTCATGTAGTCGCCTTCGATGACCAATCTGACTCACATCCGGGTCACCTTCATGGGGGAAAATGGCTCGAGAGCGCCTAGAAACTTCAAACGGGGACCATGAGTAGGTGGATAAGGGCCTCAAGCCTCTCCCGTAAAGTCTGGGGTGATGATGACTTGATCCGGGGCTTGATTCGGGTTGCTTTGTCTTTTTCCGAGGCGAGGTCGAGATGATGATCCCGGTTCATACATGGTTGGTTGTGGAAATTGTCAAGGTGTTGGCGAGTGGAAGAAGTCTTCCCACGGGTCTCGGTAGTCTTGGTAAAGGAAGTCAAGATAGTCCGGTTTTTCTTCCTTGATGATGATACCGGGACTTTGGTTTGATATGGCCGATGGAGCGGGAATCATAATCATGTCATGTCGAGGCCAAGGGATGTGTGGAAAATATCCTTATGAGGTGGAGTCCGGTGATTGAGTTGGGAAAGGTAATTGTCGAGGTCAATGAATTCATTTTCAATGAGGGCAGATGAGGAGTGGTGAGATATTCATATACCCGATCTTGAGTCCGTAAAAGGTCAGGTGTCCTGGATGTTGGAAATACGGGCGATGGATAATGAACACGATGTGAACATTTTGGCTTCGATGCAGTGCATTCGATCAAGATTGTATAATTCGCTTAATTGTCAGAATTTCTTTCTCCACCAGAACGGGGAGAACCACTCGAGAAGGGTCCAGATAAGAGAGGTGGATTTTTCTCGATTAAGAGATGGGACAAGGTCAATGAACTCGGTAAAACCAACTTAGTAAAGATATAAGACAGTTTAGGCACCGATGTACCATAACTCATCTTCTGTAATTTCATTGGGTGGATCAAGTGTTAAACCAAGAAGAAACATGTTTTCTGGATGGAAGGTCGAAAGGAAATGAATCGCTAAAAGGTAAGCTTTCATGAAGAATCAAACATAGCCTTTTTTGCAAATTCTTGAGGGCAAAGACCGAGGTGAAGGTTTTGCCAAGGAAATGTCTTTTTGGTGATAGCTTCGTAAGGAAGGAAGAAGAGCCATGAGAATAATCGGAAAGTGATATTTGGTGGAAACAAGGGCTGAGGTCGCTCGGGTTTTGAGAGCCGGATAGCATATCGTGATGAGGTTTTGAGATCCTTTTATATGCTTGACAGAGAAATCATATTTAAAAACCAATCTTTTAACCCGAGTAACATCTTTTCGAACAAGATACCTTTGAAATCGAGGATATCGGGAAAGGCTGAACTCGTCCATTCTGATGAGAAAATGATGTCCAATGAGATGAAACTCAAATTTTTTGATACCATTCTTTACCGCTAAGATTTTTTGAAAACGCTTACGGTAAAGGCTTCCGTGGTCGAAATTGTCACTAGCGTGAGCGATAAAGTGTTCTTTTCCATTGATTTCTTCAAGAAGGATGGCACCCCATGATTCATCACTAAGATCTGCTTGCAATATGCGCTTGCCATCCGTGATCAACTTTAATGGTGGCAAATCTTGCGCAAGTTGCTTTTTAGTAGTGACAAAGACTTGTGTGGTCCGAATTCCACTTCGAGGCTTCTTTTTCAATAAAGCCGAAAGGTGATGAGTGTAATGGTCGACATACGGGATAAAGTCTCTCATGTAGTTGACAATGCCAAGAAATTGTTGGACTTGCTTTTGAAAGTTGCGATCCGAAAGTGAAGCAATTCTTGGGCAATGTGCTTTCCCGGCCGGTAGTGGTCCGCCTTTAATGATCATACCAAGGAATTCAATATTATCCGCTGCAACGGTGCTTTTCTTTGCCGACAACATGATGCCACGAAGTTTGATAATATCAAAGAATCGATTTAACAACCGCGATGTTCATCATGTGTTCCCAAAACAATAAAATATCGCAATGTAAATCAATGCATGATGCAAGATGGGTTCAAAGATTTTGACCATGGATTTTTGGAAAATGGAAGGGGTCGCTTTTAAGACCGGCGGTAAAACTGCCCATTGAAATGAGCATTGGGATACAAAAAGCGCTTTGTACCGCTCGTATGTTCAATGCCTAATTGCCAAAACCCGATTTTAAATCAAATTTTGAAAAGATCTCGGGCATTTTTGAGAAAAGTAAACATGCTTTGTCTTTTCGGGCAACGGGAATTTATCATCTTGTAAAAACATGTTTAATGGCCGGTAGTCAATGACTAAGCCGCTTTTTCCTGACAATCTCGTAATGTTTTTCAACATAAAAGGCTTTGGCAAGCCCATCGAGAATGGGTAGGTTCTATAAGACCTTGGGCTAACAATCGGGAACACTGTTTGGGGCTGTGACTAAGTCGGGGACTCATTCCCGATGAGTGGCTTTTGTGGATTAATATCTTCATTTAGTTTAAAGGGCAACTTAACGAAGAAAGACTGATTTTTCCAAAGCGGGTTTGATGGGTGAACTCGTAACGGGATTCTCGACAATATTGTAAAAGCTTGATTGAAATGTCGTGGTAAGATGGGGGTGTTTCGCATAAATTGTAAAGTTTCAAGATGTCTCAGAAAGGTTTGAACATGGATTTGACTCTGATGCCATCGGGAATGATCCTGAGGTGTTTGATCCGTGAATTATGTCAAAACCTAACAAGATATCCTTATTAGGCAAATTGATCCGATAACTTTGGTCCAAATGACACAATTAGAAAAAGTCAATACCAATGGGTTTTTTGGTAATCAATTTGGTAGTGAAGAATTTTCCACTTGCAACCCTAAATGTTCTTCGAAATGGGTCCAAATTTTCGGGGGAAGAATGGCCGGATTTAACATACTTCTCTGGCTCCAGATCTAAAAGACCAATTGCGAATGGGCCTCGTGGAATTTCAAGGTAAGATTTGGAGTTTAATGGAAGGAATGGGAACAAGTGTCGAGAGACAACAACCGCTGATGGAAAATGTTTCAGGCTCATCATTTTCTCAATCACTGATGAGTCTTCCAAAGGCGAAACACGGCTTCATCAAATGGGTTCTTCTTGTTCGTAGAAATAGAATTCAAGCTCTTCTTTTTCAGAGAATAATCAATCTGGTAGCTCAAGGTGTTCAACTAGCCGAATAGATTTTTCTCGCTTGTCGGGACAATCTTTGGCATAGTGACCTTTTTTCTCGCAGATAAAACATCTCGCTTGATTTTCTCCGCTTTCGATCTCTCTCGAATGAACTTGATTTTTTCCCAAGAATCAGAAGGCTTTCTCGGATTTGCGAGGCTTTCAAGAATATTCTGATTGCAATTTCCTAAATGCCTTTTCTTTTCGGGAACCGCAATCACAATCCTTTTTCTTTTTGCACTTGATCCGAGATAAGGTTTTTTGCAAGCACTACTGGAATGGCTCTTTGTCTTTTAAACAGCTTCTTTGAAAACTGCTTTTGCTCACAAAGTTTATCAAGGCATGTCTTAGCAATCAAAGATTTTGCCAAGAGATATAGTGTCAAGACCGAGATTGTGAGTTTTGAGTCGCCTTGATGTCCGTCAGAGTTCATCCGGCAGGGAAGCCGAAAGACATGCTTCAATGTAGGTTCATTGAATCCATTAAGCTTGTAGAACAAGAGAGACATTCTTTTGTAAATGGAATTCAAGATCTTTAGATTGAGAGAGCAAAGATTTCATATCGAGATAGTCTCTGCAAGCAGCTTCAAAAACCGCACTGGATCGCCTAGAAATCGATCATGAATAATCGCAAGAGCAGCTTGAGACTTCGTATTTGAACAAATTGCAGCTTGCTCAGATCGCCTAATGAATCAAACCAATCTCTTAGTGGCACCCGTGAAACGAAAGCAAATTCCCCAAGACGAATGAGTAGTTGCTCCCGACCGTAACATTTGGAGATCAATCCAGCAGCATATTTCAAGAAGTCCTGCCTCGCCATTTATGAGATGGAATATCATCAAATGTAAACCATGGACCATTGGATGGTTTTTCACCGGTTTGACCGCTGGGGGTTGAGTCAGTGCGTAAGATTCACTGAGGTTCATCCTCAATATCCGGGGAATGTCAAAATACGGTTCGGTGGTCTAGAGGTTTGGCCTTGTTCGGGTGGATTGTCACCATGAGGATTCGGTAATATCAAGATAAGACTTTTCAATCACCGGATGTAAATGGTGAAGAAGAGGTCAGGTCAGGAGGTTTCAAACAAACAGGTTTGAATCAGAAGTGGATTCATCAGGTTCGGAAGATGGATCGGCTACTTGAGCACTGTATTGATGCATAGGGGTTTTATCTTTAGACTGTGTTGGTGGTGGAGGCTGTGGTGATGTTGGGGTGTGAGTTGGAGAGTGGTGCTCTGGAATAGTTAATGAGGATTTGTAGGTTCTGACTGGAGGAGGAGGCTGAGGTTTGGGTTTTGGTTTTGATTTGGGTTTTGGTGCTGGTGGAATAGGGTGGTCTCTGAATAGAGTATGGGTCATGCCAAATAATTTGGATGGATCATAAGATCTGATTGGAGAAAGCATAGAAGCAAATGGGTGGTAAGGTGGACTTATGGTGGGTATAGGTGGTGATGTGGTAAACAAGGTAGGTCTTTGTTTTTAAGATTCAACTGGGCAAGCCTCGGCTTGTAAGCGTCCTCCATCTCTTTCTTTTTGGTCAAACTCTGGGCCATTGTATCGTTGAGCAAGCATGGTTCAGAGCTCTGAATCCAATTGAACAATTCTGGATTTAAGATTCTGGTGATCTGCCCATTTGAGTCAGAATTGAGTCAACTTTCGCCTCAATCTGCTCAGCCAGAACTCGATTTTTTCAACCTTGGAATGGATATTCAACAAGGTATCGCTTTTGTGTTCGCATTTTGGGTTTGCCAACGAGAAACGATTCAAAAGGTTTAGAGGTTCAAGATGACCTATTGAGGTAATAGCCAAGGAATGAAAGGTTTAGACACAACATTACGCTGTGAATCGCATGGGTGTCAAGAGGAGGAAAAGATGAAGAATAGTCTCAAGAGGTGGAGGAAAACATCATACAAGCCAATGGTTGTACGATTGGTGTGGAGTTGTGAGAAAATGAGGAACTTCAGATTTGCAATTTCTTGCAATCCATTTGAGTTCTTTTTGTAAACGGGTAGTGGACTTGGTGGAGGTGGAGGGTCTTTTGGTGGTTTGGGTTCACAAAGTGTTTACATGGGACAGGAAGGTTTTCTTTTGGGTTTTTTTTCCTTTTGGTGTCATAATCATCGCCCTTTCCCAATCATCCCAACAGGGACAATTGGGTCGCACATTCTCGATCCAGGACATCCCATAGAAATGTCCATTTTGTTTGGTCGATATACAGGTAAACCATCGAATTGAACCCCGTGATTGGCAGATCTTCTCGAGCCGTCCTCAACAAATGTGATCATTGAGAATAAGTGAAAGAGAGCCGGGAGGCTCTTGTGAGCACTTTGAGGTGGTTTGAAAGTCATACGAACTGCTCCATCATGTCGCCTTTCAAACATGCTTTCGATGTCCGAATAGAGTCGATTATTATGGAATCGCCATAGTTTGAGATCCATTCAAGAGGCATAAGTCGGATGAGCTCATGTCGAGGTATTTGTCTTGGGATCTGGATAATGGTTGGGATCTGATCCGATTCTCGCTAATACCACGAGGGAGTTAGAGTGATGTTCAAAGTGGGGTAGATCTAAGGCATGATTTTGGAGCCTATAGACCAACCGATGATGGAAGAGTAGCAATTTTGGTCAAGAAATTTGTTTCGCACCTTGAATTTGGACTTGAACTTTCAAGGTCATTTAAGGTTGGTATCTTGAAGAGAAAGGTTGAAATTTGGATGAAAGTGAGTAGAACACTTCCCGCATGGAGGGTTGTGAGGACAAGACTCTATAACAAAGATTCGCACGCTTGAACCGGTATCTAGCATAGCACTGGCAAAGGACCTAATCCTTTTCTCCCATGAAGGGAGGATTAATCGTACTCTCCGAGATGGAGATGAGTATAACCTTCTCTTTTCCAGTTTGAGATTAACTCGAGGGATTTCCAGAGTTACATATTGCTCGCAAAGGGTTGCTTGAGTGAACACCGGTCAAGTCTAAGACCGATGTATTCTTTCTAAAGTGAGGCCTTTTAGTGGATATGAGAGTTCTGATGCTTCGGGTAAAAGAACTGGTCGCTTGTACAACCGGTAAGACCGATAAGAGGGTAGGAGGTTCACCGATTTGGGCAGCGTTCGGAATAGGAGTATTCTACAAGATTTTCGATTTTATTGGTAGTGTGAGAAGTGCAAGATTTGGGTAAAGAAAGTGTAGAAGAAAGAGTAATAGGATTAGAAGGAGTTAAAGTTGAAAATGAAGATGATGCCATGATTTAGAAATTCTCTCTGCTCCTGAAGTCTATTGATCAAAATTGAATAAAAGATTTAATCATACCATTTCTAAATATGATTTCTCTGTCAAGCATATAAAAGGATCTCAAAACCTCATCCCTGATATGCTATCCCGACTCTCAAAACCGTAATGCCTTCCTAGCCCTTGTTTCCACCAGATATCACTTTCCCATTATTCTCATGGCTACTTCCCTTCCTTCTGAAGCCATCACCAAAAAGACATTTCCCCTTGGCAAAACCTTCACCTCAGTCTTTGCCCTCCAAGAATTTGCAAAAAAGGCTATGTTTCGATTCTTCATGAAAGCTTACCTTTTAGCAGATTCATTTCCTTTCTCAACCTTCCATCCATAAAACATGTTTCTTACGGGTTTAACACTTGATCCACCCAATGAAATTACCAAGATGAGTTATGGTACATCCGTGCCTAACTCCTTATATGCTACTAAGTTGGTTTTACCAGCTTCATTCAACCTTGTCCCATCTCCTTAATCCAGAAAAATCCACCTCTTTATCTGGACCTTCTTCGAGTGGTTCTCCCCATTCCTCGGTGGAGAAAGAAATTACAAAGAATTAACCGAATTATACAATCTTGATCGAATGCCTCGCATCTCAAGCCAAAATGTTCACATCTCGTGTTCATTATCCATCGCCCATATTTCCAACATCCAGACACCAACCTTTTCTCGACTCAAGATCAAGTATATGAATATCTCACCACTCCTCATCCCGCCTCATTGAAAATGAATTCTAGCCCAACCTCAACAATTACCTTTCCCAACTCAATCACCAAACTCCACCGCATAAGGATATTTTTCACACATCCTCGGCCCCTCAACATGACATGATTATGACTCCCACTCCATCACCATATCCAAACCAAAGTCCACCTAGATCATCATCAAGGAAGAAAACCAGACTACACTCGACTTCCTTTACCAAGACTCTCAAGACCCATGGGAAGACTTCCTTCCACTCACCAACACCTTCAACAATTTCCACAACCAACCATGTATGAACCAGGATCATCATCTCAACCTCAGCCTCAGAAAAAAGACAAAGCAACCCAAATACCAAGCCCCAGATCCAAGTCATCATCACCCAAAACTCGTACTAACAGCTGAGGCCCCATTCACCTACTCATGGTCCCCACAGAAGTTTCTAGACGCTCCCAAGACATTTCCCCACCGTAAGGTGACCCAGATCGTCGGGATTGGTCATCCAAGACGACTACATGAATCTCCGCTCTCCATTAAAGTAATTTGTCTTGTTGTAATAATTATGTTTGCTTTATGATTTTGTCTTGTTGTAATCATTAAAGCTTGCTTTTACTTTAAGCTTTTACTTTTGTAAAAGTCATGTCCACGCTCATGCTTTAAGTCTTTGTCGCTTGTAATAATTAAAGGAGTGTCATAAGTGTGTCTTTTACTTTTCAAAAGCAAAAGATAAGGGTCCTGTCTTATCTTTACGCTGGGAATCCTTATATAAAGGATTTCTCTCCTCCTTGTAACATATATCGAATCATCACTATCAAGCAATAAAACCTCTCGTGTTTTCTAAGCTATGACTTTCTAAACTCTTCTCCCTCTCTCGCAAATGAAGTTCTAAAGAAAAGAAAAGAATAAAGATTTTATCTGCTCATTTTGAAATCTCAAGGAAGTATGCTCGCACTTGCCTTTCAAAGAAGGATCCATGCATCGAAAAACTTGATAAATTTTATCTGGTTTGGTACCTGCTTTTAGACTAAAAGGAAAGTCTGTTTTGGGTTGTAGAACCTACAAAATTGTTTTAAGGATTTTGATGCTCATAAAGTATATCGGCTGAAACCCGGGACTTGCGGCTATCGCCCAAAGTACGCTTTTAATCATTGTAGACTGTGTAAACAACGCCACGTACTAATATGGTATCGAGCCATATCGAGTTTTACTTACCTTGAAAACCCTTTTTGTTTTCAAAACTTTGTTCTTCATTTCACCAAAATGGTATGATTAAAATCTTTCTTCCATTTTGATCAATAATTAAAGTAGTTTGTCTTGTTGTAATAATTATGTTTGCTTTATGATTTTGTCTTGTTGTAATCATTAAAGCTTGCTTTTACTTTAAGCTTTTACTTTTGTAAAAGTCATGTCCACGTCATGCTTTAAGTCTTCGTCGCTTGTAATAATTAAAGGAGTGTCATAAGTGTGTCTTTTACTTTTCAAAAAGCAAAAGATAAGGGTCCTGTCTTATCTTTACGCTTTGGAATCCTTATATAAAGGATTTCTCTCCTCCTTGTAACGATATCGAATCATCATCTATCAAGCAATAAAACCTCTCGTGTTTTCTAAGCTATGACTTTCTAAACTCTTCTCTCTCTCTGTAAATGAAGTTCTAAAGAAAAGAAAAGAATAAAGATTTTATCTGTTCATATGAAATCTCAAGGAAGTATGCTCGCACTTGCCTTTCAAAGCAAGGATCCTGTGCATCGAAAAACTTGATAAATTTTATCCGGTTTGGTACCTGCTTTTAGACTAAAAGGAAAGTCTTTTTGGGTTGTAGAACCTACAAAATTGTTTTAAGGATTTTGATGCTCATAGAAGTATATCGGCTGGAAACCAGGACTTGCGGCCAAAGAACCCAAAGTACGCTTTTAATCATTGTAGACCATTTGTAAACAACGCCACGTACTAATATGGTATCGAGCCATATCGGAGTTTTACTTACCTTGAAAACCCTTTTTGTTTTCAAAACTTTGTTCTTCATTTCACCAAAATGGTATTATTAAAATCTTTCTTCCATTTTGATCAATAATTAAAGTAGTTTGTCTTGTTGTAATAATTATGTTTGCTTTATGATTTTGTCTTGTTGTAATCATTAAAGCTTGCTTTTACTTTAAGCTTTTACTTTTGTAAAAGTCATGTCCACGTCATGCTTTAAGTCTTTGTCGCTTGTAATAATTAAAGGTGTGTCATAAGTGTGTCTTTTACTTTTCAAAAGCAAAAGATAAGGGTCCAACGTCTTATCTTTACGCTGGGAATCCTTATATAAAGGATTTCTCTCCTCCTTGTAACATACATCGAATCATCAGCTATCAAGCAATAAAACCTCTCGTGTTTTCTAAGCTATGACTTTCTAAACTCTTCTCTCTCTCGGCAAATGAAGTTCTAAAGAAAAGAAAAGAATAAAGATTTTATCTGTTCATTTTGAAATCTCAAGGAAGTATGCTCTGCACTTGCCTTTCAAAGAAGGATCCTGTGCATCAGAAAACTTGATAAATTTTATCTGGTTTGGTACCCTGTTTTAGACTAAAAGGAAAGTCTGTTTTGGGTTGTAAAACCTACAAAATTGTTTTAAGGATTTTGATGCTCATACAAGTATATCGGTGAAACCAGGGACTTGCATGCTCGCCCAAAGTACATTTTAATCAACAACAATGTAGACCTGGTGTAAACAACGCCACGTACTATTATGGTATCAGAGCCATATCGGAGTTTTACTTACCTTGAAAACCCTTTTGTTTTCAAAACTTTGTTCTTCATTTCACCAAAATGGTATGATTAAAATCTTTATTCAATTTTGATCAATAATTAAAGTAGTTTGTCTTGTTGTAATAATTATGTTTGCTTTATGATTTTGTCTTGTTGTAATCATTAAAGCTTGCTTTTACTTTAAGCTTTTACTTTTGTAAAAGTCATGTCCACGTCATGCTTTAAGTCTTTGTCGCTTGTAATAATTAAAGGAGTGTCATAAGTGTGTCTTTTACTTTTCAAAAGCAAAAGATAAGGGTCCTGTCTTATCTTTCCGCTTTGGAATCCTTATATAAAGGATTTCTCTCCTCCTTGTAACAGATATCGAATCATCAGCTATCAAGCAATAAAACCTCTCGTGTTTTCTAAGCTATGACTTTCTAAACTCTTCTCCCTCTCTGCAAATGAAGTTCTAAAGAAAAGAAAAGAATAAAGATTTTATCTGTTCATTTTGAAATCTCAAGGAAGTATGCTCTGCACTTGCCTTTCAAAGAAGGATCCTGTGCATCAGAAAACTTGATAAATTTTATCTGGTTTGGTACCCTGTTTTAGACTAAAAGGAAAGTCTGTTTTGGGTTGTAGAACCTACAAAATTGTTTTAAGGATTTTGATGCTCATAGAAGTATATCGGCTGGAAACCAGACTTGCATGGCTCTCGCCCAAAGTACGATTTTAATCATTGTAGACCTGTGTAAACAACGCCACGTACTAATATGGTATCGTGAGCCATATCGGAGTTTTACTTACCTTGAAAACCCTTTTTGTTTTCAAAACTTTGTTCTTCATTTCACCAAAATGGTATTATTAAAATCTTTCTTCCATTTTGATCAATAATTAAAGTAGTTTGTCTTGTTGTAATAATTATGTTTGCTTTATGATTTTGTCTTGTTGTAATCATTAAAGCTTGCTTTTACTTTAAGCTTTTCCTTTTGTAAAAGTCATGTCCATGCCCACGCTACGCTTTAAGTCTTTGTCGCTTGTAATAATTAAAGGAGTGTCATAAGTGTGTCTTTTACTTTTCAAAAAGCAAAAGATAAGGGTCCCTTTTTATCTTTACGCTTGGGAATCCTTATATAAAGGATTTCTCTCCTCCTTGTAACAGATCTCGAATCATCATCTATCAAGCAATAAAACCTCTCGTGTTTTCTAAGCTATGACTTTCTAAACTCTTCTCTCTCTCTGCAAATGAAGTTCTAAAGAAAAGAAAAGAATAAAGATTTTATCTGTTCATTTTGAAATCTCAAGGAAGTATGCTCTGCACTTGCCTTTCAAAGAAGGATCCTGTGCATCAGAAAACTTGATAAATTTTATCTGGTTTGGTACCCTGTTTTAGACTAAAAGGAAAGTCTGTTTTGGGTTGTAGAACCTACAAAATTGTTTTAAGTATTTTGATGCTCATACAAGTATATCGGCTGGAAACCAGACTTGCGTGGCTCTTGGCCCAAAGTACGCTTTTAATCATTGAGACTTGTAAACAACGCCACGTACTAATATGGTATCAGAGCCATATCGGAGTTTTACTTACCTTGAAACTTTTTGTTTTCAAAACTTTGTTCTTCATTTCACCAAAATGGTATGATTAAAATCTTTATTCCATTTTGATCAATAATTAAAGTAGTTTGTCTTGTTGTAATAATTATGTTTGCTTTATGATTTTGTCTTGTTGTAATCATTAAAGCTTGCTTTTACTTTAAGCTTTTACTTTTGTAAAAGTCATGTCCACATCATGCTTTAAGTCTTTGTCGCTTGTAATAATTAAAGAGTGTCATAAGTGTGTCTTTTACTTTTCAAAAGCAAAAGATAAGGGTCCTTCTTATCTTTACGCTTTGGAATCCTTATATAAAGGATTTTTCTCCTCCTTGTAACATATATCAATCATCACTATCAAGCATTATCAATAAAAACTCTCGTGTTTTCTAAGCTATGACTTTCTAAACTCTTCTCTCTCTCGCAAAAATGAAGTTCTAAAGAAAAGAAAAGAATAAAGATTTTATCTGCTCATTTTGAAATCTCAAGGAAGTATGCTTTGCACTTGCCTTTCAAAGAAGGATCCTGTGCATCGAAAACTTGATAAATTTTATCCGCTTGGTACCTGCTTTTGACTAAAAGGAAAGTCTGTTTTGGGTTGTAGAACCTACAAAATTGTTTTAAGGATTTTGATGCTCATAGAAGTATATCGGCTGGAAACCAGACTTGCAGACTCGCCCAAAGTACGCTTTAATCACAGACTGTGTAAACAACGCCACGTACTAATATGGTATCAGAGCCATATCGGAGTTTTACTTACCTTGAAAATTTTTGTTTTCAAAACTTTGTTCTTCATTTCACCAAAATGGTATGATTAAATCTTTTATTCAATTTTGATCAATAGACTTCAGGAGCAGAGAGAATTTCTAAATCATGGCATCATCTTCATCTTCAACTTCAACTCCTTCTAATCCTATTACTCTTTCTTCTACACTTTCTTTACCCAAATCTTGCACTTCTCACACTACCAATAAAATCGAAAATCTTGTAGAATACTCCTATATTCCTGAATCTGCCCAAATCAGTGAATCCTCCTACCCTCTTATCACCCTACTAGCTTGTACAAACGACCCGCTTCTTTTACCCGAAGCATCGAACTCTCATATCCACTAAAAGGCCTCACCCGAAAGAATACATCCAGTCTTTCTAGACTTGACCAAAGTTCACTCCAAGCAACCATCACGAGCAATATGTAACTCGAAATCCCTTCGAGTTAATCTCAAACCGAAAAGAGAAGGTTATACTCATCTCCATCTCTGAGGAGTAAGATTAATCCTCACCCTTCATGGGAGAAAAGGATTACCGGCCACGCCCGAATTGCTATGCTAGATACCCTGTTCAAGCAAAGATTAAGATGTCAAGATAGGTACTGTCCTCACAACCTCCATGCAGAAGTGTTCTACTCACTTTCTATCCAAATTTCAACCTTTCTCTTCAAGATACCAACCTTCCAACAAATTTCTTGAAAGTTCAAGTCCAAATTCAAGGTGCAGAACAAATTTCTTCAGCCAAAATTGCTACTCTCCATCATCAGTTGGTCTATAGGCTCCAAAATCATGCCTTAGATCTACCCACACCTGAACATCACTCTGACACCCTCATGGTATTAGCAGAATCGATCGATCCCAACCATTATCCGTATCCCAAGACAAATTCCTCGACATGAGCTCATCCAAATTATGCCTCTTGAATGGATCTCAAACTATGAAAGCGCTTCCATAATAATACACCTCCTATTCGACATCGAAAGCATGTTTGAAAGACGACATGATGGAACAGTTCAGATGACTTTCAAACCACCTCCAAGTGCTCCACAAGAGCCTCCTCGCTCTTTTCACTTATTCCTCCATGATCACAAATGCTCGCATACCAAGAAGATCTACCAATCACAGGTTCAATTCGATGGTTATCCTCAGATATCCAAATAAACACAACGGACATTTCTTATGGATGTCCCCGGCCTCAGAATGTGCGACCCAAATTGTCCCCTGCTGGGATGATTGGGAAGAGGACGACGATTATGCCCCCAAAAGGAAAAAAGAAACCCAAAAAGAAAACCTTCCCCTGTCCCCATGTAAACACTGTGAACCCAAACCACCAAAAGACCCTCCACCTCCACCAAGTCCACTACCCATTTACAAAAAAGAACTCAAATGGATTGCAAGAAATTGCAAATCTGAAGTTCCCTCAGTTTCTCACACCTCCACACCAATCGTACAACCATTGGCTTGTATGATGTTTTCCTCCACCTCTTCAGACTATTCTTCATCTTTTCCTCCTATTGACACCCATACTGATTCACAACGTAATGTTGTGTCTAAACCTTTCATTCCTTCAGCTATTACCTCAACCGGTCATCTTGAACCTCCTAAACCTTTTGAATCAGTCCTCAACTGGCAAACCCAAAATGCCAGAGCACAAAACGATACCTTGTTGAATATCCATTCCAAGGTTGAAAAAATCAGTTTTAACCAATGTATTGAGACGAAAGTTGACTCAGTTACAGCTCAAATGGAGCAGATCCACCAGAATCTTAAATCCGTAATTGTTCAATTGATTCGTAGCTCAACCATGCTTGCTCAACGATACAATGGCCCGAGTTTGACCAAAAAGAAAGAGAGATCGACGCTTACAACCGAGCTTGCCTGATTGAATCAAAACAAAGACCTACCTTGTTTACCACATCACCACCTATACCCACCATAAGTCCACCTTACCACCCATTTGCTTCTATGCTTTCTCCAATCGATCTTATGATCCATCCAAATTATTTGGCATGACCCATACTCTATTCGTAGACCACCCTATTCCACCAAAGACCAAAACCTAAATCAAAACCAAAACCCAAACCTCACCTCCTCCTCCAAATGAACCTACAAATCCTCCTTAACTATTCCAGCACCACTCTCCAACTCACACCCCAACATCACCACAAATTTCTCCACCACCAACACAAATAAAGATAAAACCCCTATGCATCAATACAAAGGCTCAAGTAGCCGATCCATCTTCCGAACCTGATGAATCCACTTCTGATTCAAACCTAGCTGTTTCTGAACCTTCTACTGACACAACCTCTTCTTCACCATTTACATCCAAAGGATTCTCAAAAGTCTTATGCCGATATTACCCGAATCCTCATGGCCGATAATCCACCCGAACAAGGCCAAACCTCTAGACCACCCGAACCATATTTTGACATTCCTCGATATCGAGGATGAACCTCCACCAACCTTTCACAACTCAACCCTCGCGGTCAAACCAAAGAAAAACCATCCAATGGTCCATGGTTTACATTTGATGATATTCCATCTCATAAATGGCGAGACAGACTTTATCAAATGTCTCGCCGATTGATCTCCAAATGTTACTGGCCAGAGCAACTACTCATTCCGTCCTTAGGGAATTTGCTACTGCTTTACGGTGCCCTAAGAGATTGGTTTGATTCATTAGGCCAATACAGTAACCGCAATTTGTTCAAATACTGTAAGTCTCAATCGCTTCTTGCAGCTTATTCATGATCGCTTTCTAGGCGATCCAAATTATAGCTAAGCCGCACGCAGAGACTATCTCAATATGAAATGCCGCTTCTCAATGCTAAAGATCTTGAATTCCATTACAAAAGAATGTCTCTCTTGTACTACAAGCTTAATGGATTCAATGAACCTACATCAAGCATGTCTTTCTCGCTTCCCTACCGATGAACTACAACCAGACATCCAAAGGCAGCAAAACTCACAATCTCAGTCTTGACACTATATCTCTTGGCAAAATCTTTCGATTGCAAAGACATGCCTTGATAAACTTTAGAGCAAAAACAGCTTTTTCAAAGAATCAAGTAAAAGACAAAGAGCCATTCCGTAGTGCTTGCAAAAACCTTATCTCCGATCAAGTGCAAAAAGAAAAGGATTGTGATTGCAGCCCAAAAAGAAAAGGCATTTCCTAAATTCAAGAATCCGTAATATTCTTCAAAGCCTCGCAAATCCGTAAAGCCTTACATGATTCTTCAGAAAAAATCAAGTTCATTCGAGATCGAAACGAGAAAATCAAGCGATGTTTTATCTGCAAGAAAAAAAGGTCACTATGCCAAAGATTGTCCCAACAAACGAAAAAATCTATTCGCTAGTTGAACACCTTCAGCCACCACCGATTATTCTCCTCCGAAAAGAAGAGCTTGAATTCTATTTCTCTCAACAAGAAGAACCCACCGATGAAACCGTGTTCGCACCGAAGACTCATCTAGTGATTCAAAAATGATGAGCCTCAAAACATTTTCCATCAACAGCTTGTTGTCTCTCGACACTTCGCTCCCATTCCTTCCATTAAACTCCAAATCTTACCTTCAAAATTCCACAGCCCATTCCAAAGAATTGGTCTTTTAGATACACGAGCCTGCAGAAGTATGTTAAATCCAAATGCATTCTTCCCCGAAAGTCGGACCCACTACGAAGAACATTTCCGGTCAAATGGAAAATTCTTCACTACCAAATTGATTACCAAAAACCTATCGTATTCAACTTTTTCCTAATCAGGTCATTTGACCAAAGTTATCGATCCAATTTGCCTAATAAGGATATCTTGTTAGGTTTTGACATAATTCACCGATCAAACACCTCCAGATCATTCCCAATGGCATCCGAGTCAAATCCATGTTCAAACCTTTCACAAACATCTTGAAACTTTACAATTTGTCTGAAACACCCCCATCTTACCACGACATTTCAACCAAGCTTTTACAATATTGTCCAGAATCCCATTCTGAGTTCACCCATCCAAACCCACTTTGAAAAAATCAGCCTTTTCTTCATTAAGTTGCCCTTTAAACTAAATGAAGATATTAATCCCACAAAAGCCACTCATCCAGGAATGAGTCCTTCTGACTTAGTCCTAGCCCAAACAGAGTGTTCTCAATTGTTAGCCCAAGGTCTTATCGAACCTACCCATTCTCAATGGGCTTGCCAAGCCTTTTATGTTGAGAAACATTCTCGAGATTGTCCGAGGAAAGAAACGCTTAGTCATTGACTACCAACATTAAACATGTTTTTACAAGATGATAAATTCCCATTGCCCAAAAGACAAAGCATGTTTACTTTTCTCAAAAATGCCCAGATCTTTTCAAAATTTGATTTAAAATCAGGTTTTTGGCAATTAGGCATTGAACCTTCTGAACGGTACAAAACTGCTTTTTGTATCCCTAATGCTCATTTCCAATGGACAGCTTTTACCTTCTGGTCTTAAAACCCCTTCCATTTTCCAAAATCCATGGTCAAAATCTTTGAACCCATCCTGCATCATGCATTGATTTACATTGACGATATTTTATTGTTTTCAGGAACACATGATGAACATCGCCAAATAAAATCAATTCTTTGATATTATCCAAACTCATGGCATCATGTTGTCAAAGAAAGAAAAGCACCATTGCAACGGATAATATTGAATTCCTTGGTATGATCATTAAAGACGACACTACCAACCAGAAAGCACATTGCCCAAGAATTGCTTCACTTTCCGATCAAAGAACTTTCCAAAAAGCAAGTCCAACAATTTCTTGGCATTGTCAACTACATCGAGACTTTATCCCACATGTCGACCATTACACTCATCACCTTTCGCTTTATTGAAAAAGAAGCCTCCATAAGGAATTCGACCACACAAGTGTCACTACTACTCTAAAGCAACTTGCGCAAGATCTGCCACCATTAAAGTTGATCACAGATGGCAAACGATATTGCAAATGATGATGCTAGTGATGAATCATGGGGTGCCATCCTTCTTGAAGAAATCAATGGAAAAGAACACTTTATCGCCACGCTAGTGGACAATTTTCTCACACACGTAAGCACTACCATAGCGTTTTCAAAGAGATCTTAGCGGAAAATGGTATCAAAAATTTGAGTTTCATCTCATTTGACATCATTTCTCATCCGAATGGACAGTTCAAATTTTTCCCAATATCCTCAATTTCAAAGGTAATACTGTTCTCAAAAGATGTTACTCAGTTAAAAGATTGGTTTTCTAAATATGATTTCTCTCACAAACATATAAAAGGATCTCAAAACCTCATCCCCGATATGCTATCCCGACTCAAAACCAATGTACTCTAGCCCTTGTTTCCACCAAATATCACTTTCCCATTATTCTCATGGCTACTTCCTTCCTTCAAGCCATCACCAAAAAGACATTTCCCTTGGCAAAACCTTCACCTCGCCTTTGCCCTCCAAGAATTTGCAAAAAGGCTATGTTTCGATTCTTCATGAAAGCTTACCTTTTAGCAGATTCATTTCCTTTTCAACCTTCCATCCAAAAACATGTTTCTTACTGGTTTAACACTTGATCCACCCAATGAAATTACCAAGATGAGTTATGGTACATCTCGGTGCCTAATCGTCTTTATATGCTACTAAGTTGGTTTTACCAGTTCATTCAACCTTGTCCCATCTCCTTAATCCAAAAAATCCACCTCTTTATCTCGGACCTTTCTCGAGTGGTTCTCCCCATTCCCTGGTGGAGAAAGAAATTACAAAGAATTAACAATTATACAATCTTGATCGAATGCCTCGCATCTCAAGCCAAAATGTTCACATCTCGTGTTCATTATCCATCGCCCATATTTCCAACATCCAGACACCAACCTTTTCTCGACTCAAGATCGTATATGAATATCTCACCACTCCTCATCCCGCCCTCATTGAAAATGAATTCCACCCAAACCTCAACAATTACCTTTCCCAACTCAATCACCAAACTCCACCGCATAAGGATATTTTTCACACATCCTCGCCCTCAACATGACATGATTATGATTCCCACTCCATCAGCCATATCCAAACCAAATTCCACCCAGATCATCATCAAGGAAGAAAAAACCAGACTACACCGACTTCCTTTACCAGACTCTCAAGACCCATGGGAAGACTTCCTTCCACTCAGCCAACACCTTCAACAATTTCCACAACCAACCATGTATGAACCAGGATCATCATCTCAACCTCAGCCTCAGAAAAAAGACAAAGCAACCCAAATACCAAGCCCCAGATCCAAGTCATCATCACCCAAAACTGTACCAACAGGCTACAGGCCCCATTCACCTACTCATGGTCCCCACAGGAAGTTTCCTAGACGCTCTCCAAGACATTTCCCCACCGTAAGGTGACCCAGATCGGGTCGATTTGGTCATCTGAAGACGACTACATGAATCTCCGCTCTCCATAAAGTAGTTTGTCTTGTTGCAATAATTAAAGTAGTTTGTCTTGTTGTAATAATTATGTTTGCTTTATGATTTTGTCTTGTTGTAATCATTAAAGCTTGCTTTTACTTTAAGCTTTTACTTTTGTAAAAGTCATGTCCACGTCATGCTTTAAGTCTTTGTCGCTTGTAATAATTAAAGGAGTGACATAAGTGTGTCTTTTACTTTTCAAAAAGCAAAAGATAAGGGTCCTGTCTTATCTTTCCGCTTTGGAATCCTTATATAAAGGATTTCTCTCCTCCTTGTAACAGATATCGAATCATCAGCTATCAAGCAATAAAACCTCTCGTGTTTTCTAAGCTATGACTTTCTAAACTCTTCTCCCTCTCTGCAAATGAAGTTCTAAAGAAAAGAAAAGAATAAAGATTTTATCTGTTCATTTTGAAATCTCAAGGAAGTATGCTCTGCACTTGCCTTTCAAAGAAGGATCCTCGTGCATCGAAAACTTGATAAATTTTATCTGGTTTGGTACCTGCTTTAGACTAAAAGGAAAGTCTGCTTTTGGGTTGTAGAACCTACAAAATTGTTTTAAGGATTTTGATGCTCATAGAAGTATATCGGTGGAAACCAGGACTTGCGGCTACGGCCCAAAGTATGGTTCGGGTGGATTGTCACCATGAGGACATCCTCAATATCCGAGGGAATGGACCGTGAATCGATCAATTCCTCTCAAAACTCTCACTCAAAAACATTTCCCATGAATATCCATTTGGAGGATAAATCAGGACCTTTCTGATGCACAGGATCCTTGTTCAAGGCAAGTGCAAAGCATACTTAGTATAAAATATTAAAGGTGAGCGTACCATTATTAACTCTAATAACTTCTTCGATTCCTAGAAGAGAGAGAGAGTTTAGAAAGACATGATGTAGAGAAAACTTGATTTCATTTAAGCTTGGATTTTACAATAGAGAGAGGCTCTTTATATAGAGGCCTTAGGGTGGTGAGATAAAACATGTCCCTTATCACTTATCAAAAGTCAAATAAAACAAATAATAATTTAAAGTAGACCTTACACTTGTTAACTCCTGAAGAGTGAACTCAGTATCTTCAGCCATCTCCTAAAATCCTAAAAATGATTAAAATAAATAAGTAAAATAAATAAGTACATCATTTAGATTAATAAGTTAATACAAGAGCAATAGCATATAATGAAATAAATAGATCACTTATTTGAATTTTAGTTATTCCTTTTCCTTGACATTATTTACACACAATATCAATTGTTTTCCTTTGCTTTCTTACTTTCTTTTCACCAATTTCCTTGTCGTTCTTTGTGTCCTCTTAATTCCTTTTCTTTGTTTAGTGTGATGGTTTGTCATATTTGGTGTGTCACCTAGGTTTTTCTTGATTTGTGGTTAATAAAAAAAAAATTGTGAGATCATTAAAGGGTAGAAGCCAATTTGTGTGTTAAACACAAGAGTTAAGTGACATCAAATTGAGTGAAACACGTGAGAGAGTGTTGTAAGGTATTTTTGCTAACATTCTTTTTAGATCACAAATATGTCAAAAGATCAAGAAGCTATAGACCAATCAATCATGCTAAAAGCCGTGCAACAACAATTTGAGCGCATGAATGTGATGTTTGGAGAGATCCGTGACAAATTGGAGAGCCAAGACACTGCCATAGCCAATCTACAAAGGGGGCAACCAATAGCTCCTAATGTAAAGGGTAATCAAGGGCGTGCTGCCATGGGAGAAGAAGATGGCGATAACCTAGATAATTTTGATGACCAGGGCACAATTGACATGCGTGGAAGAGATGATAGAAGGGCAAGGCATATAGATCATGACTTGGGGAGTATCAAACTGAAAATTCCTTCTTTTCAAGGCAAAAATGATTTGAAAGCTTATTTGGAGTGGGAAAAAAAGGTGGAGCCACAACTACTTTGAGGAGAAAAAGGTAAAACTGATTATGTTATTATTTGGTGGGATCAACTTGTTTTGAGTAGGAGACGAAATTGTGAAAGACCTATAAACACGTGGGAGAATATAAAGGCCATCATGAGGAGGAGATTTGTTCCTAGTCATTATTATAGGGAGCTGCACTAAAGGCTTCAAAGTCTTACACAAGGTTCTAGAAGTGTGGAAGATTACCACAAGGAGATGGAAATAATCGTGATTCGTGCCAACATTGAAGAAGAATGAGAGGCCACTATGGCTAGATTTGAAGAAAAAATGAAAAAACCTTCTTATCCCGAAACTCCTTGTAAACAGTTTCCTCCACAATCTCCACCAGATCCAAAACCTCCTAGAATAAGATCCTGCTTAATGTTTTCAAGCCAATCTTATGCTCCTCTTGAAAAACAGATTGGCCCACAAACCAAAGTTGTGTCCAAACCATTTGTCCAATCCCCTGTCACACCCTCTAGACAAATTGAAGAACCAAAACAGTATGAAGCTGTTTTGAACTGGCATAAATCAAACACTTCACCAGTTGGGGAAAAAGATTGATCGAGTTGCCAATCAAGTCTCATAGATTGAAACAAAAGTTGATTCTATTACCAGTCGTCTTGATCAGATTTACATAAATCTGTAAGACAGAATCTCTGAATTAGATACAGATTTCAGAAGAATGATTAACAATCATATCTAGGGTCCAGAGTTTAACAGAAAAGAAGCGGAGATCAGAAAACTCAAAACTGAGTTACCCAGAATTAATGCTGAAAAGGCTCGACCTTCACTCTTTGCGAAAACACAGTCTATCCCAATTCCACCTTCAGTATTTGACACCTACCAACCTTTCTATACACCATCCCGATCTCAGCTAGTTTATAATCAATTTTTTGGTTTTTCTCAACTTCAATCTAGACCAATTCCTTAACAAAAACCCACTTCACCAAAGAAATCAAAAGCGAAAGTGAAAATCTCATAATCAAAACCAAAAGCTACTCCTTCCTCTTCTGTTCCTCCAAAAGATTTACCAATAGCAACCCCTGAACCTCCGAAAAAAGACAAACAACCAGCTGAACAATACCATTACCATAATCTTCAAACCCAAGTCTCATCTTCAGAATCTGAACTAGAAACTAATCCTGAATCTAATCCTTACGAGTTAGAACCATCCTTATCTTCCTCATCATCCTCTACAGACTTAAATGTTACCTCTTCAGGTACCAAAACTGAAGAAACAGAACCTGCTCAATCTTCAAGAACAGAACCAATCTTTGAAGTACCCTCTGATCTTGAAGAAGATCAAGATGAATCCTCACACAGACCTGTTCTACCAGTTCCACCAATCCCTCCACAAACCTCAAATGGTTCAACAAAGCCATCTTCGGCTTCCTGGTTTACATTTGATGACATCTCTCATCACAAATGGCCCGCCAGATATCAAGAATTTGATGCATGGGGTGATCTCCAAATGACAAAGCCAAATGCTACATCAGAATCAGTTCTTAGAGAATTCATGACCCGTACAACAGGTTCCTTGCGAGATTGGTTAGAAAGTTTAGGGGAATACAGACAACTCCAGTTCATGCAAACCACAACTGGATCAGCTCTCTCTATTATTTATGAGTAATTTATTGGTGACAAAACTGCATCCATTGAAGCAGCAAGAAGGAATATCACCAAATGAAATGTTGTTCTCTTAAAAGACATCTGTTGGAAACTCATTACAAGAGAACGAGTCTGTTATTCTACAAGTTAAACGGATTCAATGATCCAACCCTCAAGCATGTGTTCATAGCCTTTCTTCCCTCTGAGTTACAGCCTGAACTCCAGAGACAAATCACAGCCTCTACTCTCGACATAGCCAACATCTCTCTTGGAAAGATTTTCCAAATGGCCATGTCTGGTTTAGACAAACTCTGTGAACAAAAAGAATTCTTCAAAGATCTCATTGAGAACAAACAACCATTTACCTCAGCCTTTAAAAAACCTTATCTCAAGATTGAGTGCAAAGATGACAAGAAGTGTAATTGTCCAACCAAAAAGAAAAAACATTTCCAGAAACACTTCCACAAAAATCCAAAAAGTCTTTCCGTTATTTCAGAAAGAAAGACCCTTCCCAGTACCGGAAAAAGAAATCCAACCGTTGTTTCATCTGCAAGAAACGCGGTCATTTTGCTTGAAATTGTCCACAAAAGTCTGCAAAAGCTGTAGACTTATCCAACATCTCCAGCATTCCTCAATGCTTTTTGAAAATGAAGATGTTGAATCAAATTTCTTAGAATAGTCATAACAAGATGAACAGACTACTTTCATTATCACAGAGTCATCTGACTTTGATGATATCTCTGTGATTTCTGCAGTCCAAAGTGTTAACCAAGTCTCTACCACACGTAAACCTTCCCTTAAAATGTCTGTACTTCCCTCAAAGTTTCACAAACCTATTCCTCTTATCAGATTTGTTGATACTGGATCAAGCACCAGTATGATTGATCCCTCTATTCTTCCTTCAGAATGTTGGGAAAATCATTCAAAAATATTCAGTCAATGGTGAAATTTTTGAAACCACTTTGATTACCAAAAAAACCCATTGGTATTCAGTTCTTTCCGAATTGCATTATTTGGAAAAAGATTGTAGCCTCTCATCTTCCAGACAAAGATCTGCTTATAGGTTTTGACTTTCTCCAATTAGTTAAAAACCTATTCATCACCAACACTGGAATTCCCTACAAACAAATGTTTTTGCCCTATACATATATTTTACGTCTGTATACATTATCTGAAACACCTTCTCCATACATAGAAATTTCCCAGAAACTCCTATAGTTATGTCCAGAAAGTCATTCACAATTCCATCATCTCTTTCCTCTTTGGAAAAATGAACAGTTCTTCATCCATCTTCCTTTTAAACTCAACGAAGACATAAATCCCACAAAAGCATCTCATCCGGGTATGTCTCCAACTGACCTCTTACTTACTAAGCAAGAATGATCTCAGTTGCTTCAGCAAGGTCTCATTGAACCCACTGATTCAGATTAGGCTTGTCAAGCCTTTTATTTTGAAAAAATGTCTGAATTAGTTCGTGGTAAGAAATGGTTAGTTATTGATTACCAGCCACTTAATTCATTTCTTAAAGATGATAAGTTTTCCCTTCCAAAAATACTGTCACTATTTGTCCATCTTCAAGAGGCTCGTATCTTCTCTACATTTGATTTAAAAGCTGGTTTCTAGCAACTTGGTATCTCACTAGTTGACCGTCCCAAAACAGCCTTCTGTATCCCTGATGCTCATTATCAGTGGATTTTCATGCCTTTTGGTCTTAAAGTTGCTCCTTCATTATTTCAAAAAGCCATGACCAAAATCTTCAATCCTATCCTCCATCATGCCCTGGTCTACATTGATGATATTTTACTTTTCTCATCTGATCATGATAGCCACCGGACACTTCTCTTTGATTTCTATCGCATTATCCAGACACATGGAATCATGCTTTCAGAAAAGAAAAGCAACATCGCAAAAGAGTCAATTGACTTTCTTGGGATGATAATCACAAACGGCCACTATCAACCTGGTCCACACATTGCAACTGAATTATTAAAGTTTCCTAATGCCAATCTCAACAAAAAGCAGATACAACAATTCCTCGGGATTGTTGATTATGTTTGAGATTTCATTCCTAAAGTTGCAATCCACACAAGTAAGCTGTCACGCATGCTCAAGAAACAGTATCAACCATGGGGACCAGAACAGATAAAAGCTGTCAAGCAGCTAAAGGTGATAGCCCAGTCACCTCCTCTACTCAGAATTCCCACTGATGACCAGCGCATCCTCCAGACTAATGCCAGCGATGATTATTGGAGTGCTGTCCTCATTGAAAGAATTGATGGATCAGACCACTACTATGCTCATGTAAGTGGACAATTCAAAGATTCAGAAAAGAACTACCATATGATCTACAAAGAAATCTTGTGGTGAAATATGGAATTAAAAAATTTGAGTTCCATTTGATTAGCCACAAGTTTCTCATCAACATGGGCAATTCCTCTTTTCCAAAAATCTTTGACTTCAAGAACAAATTGCTTCCTGACAAGTAATTGCTCAGTCTTAAAAACTGGTTCGCTAAATATGATTTCACTGTGTAACACATCAAAGGAAAACAGAACCTTATCTTTGATTTCCTCACTCGTCCGTTTATAAATAGACCCTCAATCATCTCCTCCATACAGACCATACCAGTCATAGCCATGTATCGATCACTTTCTTTCAAAGCTCTTAACCAGAGATTCTTTCCCATGAATATCCCTTTCCAGTCAGCGTATCAAATCTAAGTCTTTGCAGAGAAATTCCTCTACAGGTATTTCTTCAATATTCAAAGCAGAAAACCTGACCATTTTCCTTCCCTCTGTTTGGAACATTGGTTCTTCGCAGGTCTGACCCTCTCCAACCTAAACATTTCAGAAGATGAACTATGGTATATGTAGTGTCTCACCACTCTCTATGCCACAAAGTTGGTCATCCCTATCAAACCAGTCATCAACTATATCAAAAACCCTGAGCTTGCATCAGACCTCCTATGGACTCTCCTAGAATGGTTCTCGCCGTTCACCTGGTGGCGCAAACAACTGAAGAATCTGTGTACTTTTCAAGGATAAGACAGAATCCCAGATATTGCTAATGTGGTTGACTTGCAGCACTATCTTGAGTTGGAAGACATGGTTCACATGGCCATGAAAGTGGAACGACAACTGAAAAAAAAAAAAGGTTCCACTAGAACCAATTTGGATTCATCTTCCTCATGGAAGTCAAAATGGAGCAAAGATGAAAAGGTTGTTTCAAAGCCTAAGATTGATCCATTCAAGCATCATAAAGAGGGAGGTAACCAAAGAAAAGGTAAATCTAATTCCTAACACTCCAGAAATAAAAATTAATGTTATTTGAATTTGAAAGATTAACATTCTTGTGGTGTTCCAAATTTAGACTTATCACTCACCTTCTCGTCTACTTCTTGAGTGTGGCGTCAATATCATTCTCCATACCTTTGGTTCACGTTTTCTTAAGCATGGGGTTGAGGCTTTGTTTGTCTTAAATCTGTTTAGAACTTTCTTGGGAAGTTGAAACTTCAAATTAAGATTGGGTTTCAAAGTTTCATTGTGGAATTCACATCAGAAGGTGATAAGAAAACTATTTTTTTTTTCATTCTAAAGCCTTATCCAAAAATAGAACGAGCAAGATTTGGAGAATCACTAATGAAATCAATTTTACTAAGGATGGAGAAGGAGTTTAGTGACTGTTTTGTTAGAATATGCAAAACTTAAAAGTCCTACTCAGAATAAATAACTACTGCTCCAATTGGTTTAAGTCTAAAAGTTTCAGCTAAGATAAATGAAGAATTAGAGCAACCTTTTATAGAGGACAACGAGATTACAATAGCCTCTGCATAGATGTGTCCTACAAAAGCACCTGGTTCTAATGGTTTGTCAATAGCCTTTGTTCAAAAGCAATAGAAACTGATTGGCAAAGGTGTAGTTACTATATGTCTTCATGTGCTCAATGAGAAAGGTACTTTAGCCCTGCTTAACAACACTTATAATTCCCAAATTTGAAAAACCAAAGAAAGTGAATGATTTGAGGCCTACAAGTCATGGCAATATTATCTATAGAATTGTGGTAAAAACCATTCAAATAAGCTTAAATGCATTCTTCATAAGGATATATCTCCAACTCAAAGTGCTTTTATTCCCAATAGGTTAATGACTAACAATATTATCATTGGTTATGTATGTCTGCACAAAATTATAAATAGTAAGCACAAGAAAAATGGCTTAGTTGCAATAAAATTAGCTATAAGCAAAGCCTATGAAAAAGTGGAGTGGTAGTTTGTATAAGTAACAATGCTTAAATTAGGCTTCTCTCATAGTTGGATTGACCTAATCATAAGATGCATTACAACAACATTATTTTCTATGCTTGTTAGCAAGATTTCTTGGGGGTTGATTACTCAAAGAGGGCTAAGGCAGGTTTGCTCCTTATTGTCTTAGTTGTTCACAACATGTACAAAAATGTTTTTAAGTTTATTAATGCAGGCTGAGGAGAAAAAGTTAATCCATGTCTTACTATTTAGAAATTCTAATACAATATGACATCTGCTATTGAGGCATGATAGCTTGATTTCGAAGCAAAAGTAGTTCTACATTATAAGCACTTGAAATAACTTTTGATTGTTACAACACTGCATCGAGACAGATCTTTAACTTTGAAAAATCTTTAATTTTTCAAGGGCTGCACCAAGGCTGATCAAATGGTTGTATCAAGGAAATCTTCCATGTTGTTGTAGTCTCTAAACATTAGAAGTTCTTGGGGCAGCCATCTATAATGGGAAAAAACAAGAGAAGCTTTTTCGATATTAGCAAAGTTTTTAGTGGGCAAGATCAAAATCTTTTCCAATAAGGGCTAGGATGTCTTTATGAAGGCTGTTGCTCAAGTCGTTCAAGCCTATACCATTGTGTATTTAATATTCCAATGGGATTGTATGATAATTTCTAAAAGGGAATATCTAAGTTTTGGAGAGGCTCTAAAGACGAAAGTAGAGGTGGAGTGAGATTAAAAGATTTCTCATGTTTTAACCAAGCCTTGGTACCTAATTCTAGCGTCTAACACTTATTCATTTGAAGAAGCATTATGTAGGGAAAGCAAGTTCTTCACAAAGGCTAGATATAGAATCGAGACTGGTTATAAGAGTGCAAGTTTATAATAGCAACTAAATCCCAAGATGTTGTTGTATTTGAGTAAAATTAGGTTTGGTAATAATGGAATAAGTCAAAGATTTACTAGCATTTCATAAGGGATGATGCAGATTTGATTGTGACTATTCTTCCAAGAAATCCTAAAGTGGACCAAGTTTTTTGGCATTGCAATAGGCCAAGTGGTTATTCAGTAAAAAGAAGCTATCAGATTACTCAAAAGATCAACTTTCATAATTCTCCTAGCTGTTTTGATAATGCATCAGATGCCTGGACCCTTGTCTTACGACCCAAAGTTGAAAACTTTGCGTGGAGTTGCTCAAAGTCTACTATCAATAACTAAAAATCTTAGGTACAAGAAAGTGCTCCTAAATCTATATGCTAGTCATATGCCAACTATGTAATAAGATTCAAAATCTTGCAGAGCAATCCATGTTAATTGTGCTGCAGGTTAAATCAAAAAATTTAAGGATGGTAGAAATTGAACTATTAGTTGTTTTTGGTCTTCTTGGCATGCAAGGAACCTTTTTCTTTTTGAAAACAAGAAGGTGGACCCTATGACTTTTGTGGCAAAAGATGAGGCTATCTTAAATTCTTTTAAGAGAGTTAAAATTCCAAGTTCAAATCACTTGGAGAATTAAAGGGTGATACAGCAACAGGTGTGATGTTCTCCTCCAAGAGATTGGTTCGAAGTCAATGTGGATGATGATACCAATTCAGGAAAACAACTTGCTAGTTTGGGAGTTGTTGCGAGAGATTCTAATGGGATTATATAGATACTGCAATAGACTTTAAAGTTCTAAAGGAATATAATTTGTAGAGGCTAAAGTACTAATTCCCAAGGGGTCTCAGATTTAGTTAACAATGGAAAGGGCAACAGAACAATTGTTTTTGAAAATGCAAGATCAACTGAAAGTTTTTAATGATTTAAAGTCCAATATTCTCATAAACTTGGTAATATTAATGCTAACTCTTTTGCATTAATTGCTTGAGTATGAAAGTTTGCTATGGGGGCCAATGAATAATTTGGTTTTATTTAAAATTTAAATAATAAACTTAATTAAAAATAAATATATAAAATGTTAATAATTATAAAAAATTAATTTTAATATAAATAATAAGGTAAAATGTTATTATAACTAATACAATGGGTACTTCACTAAATAAGATATTGCATTATAACTTAGAGGTTATTTGTTAAATGTCTAAAATCTGAAATTTTATGAATTTCAGACCTTTTTTAAAATATGCTTGTTTGTTTTTTGAAACTTATGTCTGATTTTTAGACATTTACATCTGAATAGAGAAAGTAAACTTTTGTGACTTTTATCTGAATGAAAAAAAATCTGAATGACAAGTAAATATTATGTTCCAAAAATATATCTATAAAATAACTTATTTCCTAAACTATAAAATCTAATCCTCCTTTTTTGTTTTAATTTATAAGAACATAAATGTCAAATAACTAAGTTTAAGATGTTTTTTATTGTAAAAACAAACAAGATACCACTTATATTCAGATATTTAAAAAAGAAAAATAAATATGTCATTCAGATTTTCGTAATCAGACCCATTCAAACTTTAGAAAAGTTCAAACCCATTTAGATTTTAGATAAAAAAACAAAAGCTACCTTAATGTAATATAATGCTCTATAATCCAAATACACCATAATATAATATAATTTTAATGCAATAAATCCTAATACAATTAAGTGAGCCAAATAGCAAATACACGGCACTCGCCGATAAACATCCTATATACCAATAACGCTAGGGTTTTTAATTAAAGATGCTTTAAAGATAGGGTATTTAGTTAAATATACCCCATGTTTGAAAATTATTTAGATATGCCTTTTCATATGGTACATTGTCTAAAATATCCCTAAAGAAAAATATAAAACACACACAATTCACCTCCAACACTCTTCTCTTCTCACTCTTTTTTCCACACAACAAAAACTCACTCCCTACTCAAAATCACTCACGAACAGCCAAGAACTAAGATTTTAGTTTGCAGCCGGGTGCATTATTCATCTCATGAATAAGGTATTTGAAACTTTATTTATATTTTGTGTTATTTATTCATTTTGTTGACATTATATTATTTTTAGAGTTTTGTTTGGTTTGTGATAAACAATAGGCAGACAGTTCACTTTGTTATATACCTTGTTTGAATGTGTTTTTGTATTTGTTATATAATCAACTATTGTATTATTGTAGGAAATGACTTCAGTACGTGTGCCTATTATGTTTTATGGTGATTGGATAGAGCAAAACGACCATTATAGATTTAATGGTACGGAGGCAAGAGGGATCATGGTGCCCCGCTCTACAACGTATGCACAATTGATAGAAAGAGTATCTCAGGTTATTTGCATTGATATTTCTAAATTTGACATTGAAATGAAGTTCAAGCTCAAAACATTCGATCCAATGCCGCCCTTCCCAATTATGAATGATCATGATGTAGATTATTTTCTAGAGGAAACAATTAGTGGAGCTGAGTTGCAGATTCCTCTTTGCATTACCTATAGAAAAAAAAAAAGATTTTGGTGACTCCTATTACTCATGTTGACCCTAACTTCGGATAGTTGTCCCCAAGAACCTGTTGAGCCATATGTTGGAGGTGAAGGTTTAAGCCCAAACAATTTTTGTTGTTGAAGATCAGTCAATATTTGAATTTGTTCCAGAAACACAACCCAATGATAGAAGAGGGCCAAATGAAGAAAATGTGAATGTTATTGTTCATGATGATGTTGATGGGATAACAGTTAGTGATCGAACAGTGGGGAATGTAGTACCGTCTAATATGAGTTTCCTGCCCTCCGATAATAGATATATGCCTAGAGTTAATTTGTTTGCATGCAGCGGTTCATTCGACACTGACAACTCACACTCTAACAATATTAACTTGGCATCTATGGAAGTTGTTGGTGATAATGATGGGTTAATTGGGCAAAAGTTGTTCAGTTCAAAAGAGGAGTTGCAAAGAGTGCTTTCTATGGAAGCTCTAAGGAATAATTTTGAGTTTAAAACCTTCAAGTCAGGGAAGAATATACTTGTTGTTAGGTGTATTGATGATACTTGTAAGTGGCGACTTCGTGCTATGAAGTTTGGAAGTTTGAATATGTTTAAAATCACAAAGTACTATAGTGTCCATAGTTGTGCAGTTGATGTTCGTAAGAGAGATCATCGTCATGCTTCATTTAAGCTTATCGAAAAAAAGATTTGTCATAAGTTTGAAGGTGCTTCATCCTCATATAGGCCTGGTGATATTAGAGAAGATTTTCAGAAACAGTTTGGGTATGAAATAAGTTACCACAAGGCATGAAAAACAAGAGAATATGCAATGGAAAAAGTTAGAGGCACGCCTGAGGATTCATTCAAGTTACTCCCTTCATACATGGAAATGTTATCGAAGAAAAATCCGGGCTCCCACACATTTCTTGAAGTTGACAATGCAAATAACTTTAAATATTTTTTTATGGCAATTGGGGGCTGTATACATGGATTTATTTCATCAATAAGGCCAGTCATTGCAATTGATGGCACGTTCTTGAAGGGAAAATTTAAAGGAACTTTGTTTATTGCGACAACACTTAATGATAACAATCAACTATATCCTGTTGCATTTGGTGTTGGTGACAGTGAGAATGATGCATCATGGGGATGGTTTCTAATGAAGTTGAAGGAAGCAATAGGTGAAGTTCCTAATTTGGTTTTCATTTCAGATCGGCACCCAAGTATCAAGAAAAATGTTAACATTGCATTCCCAAATGCGGCATATGGCATTTGTACACACCACTTAAAGCAAAACTTACGAGCTAAGTTTAAAGAAATTGAGGTAGGTGCAATTGTTGAACTAGCTGCAAAAGCTTATCGACCACAACATTTTAATTATTTTATGAGTGAGATACAAAAGGTTGATGAAAGAGTTTCAAAATATGTTCAAGATACAGGGTATGAAAAGTGGGCTCGTTCTCATTTTAATGGGTTGCGTTATAGTATTATGACGACAAACATAGCAGAATCTATGAATTCTGTTCTTAAAAACTCCCGACTGTTGTCCATTCATAAGTTATTGGATGCGATCATTGATAAGTTACGGGAGTGGTTTTGTGATAGGCGAGAAGAGGCAGTCAATTGTCACACACGACTTACAAAATGGGCCGAAAAGGAGTTGTTAAAAAAATCTGAGAATTTCCGTACATATAAAGTGGTGACACTAAATATGTACGAGTTTATTGTTAGAGATGGTGACCTTAATGGTCACGTCAACATTCTTGAGAAGACATGCAGTTGTCGGGAATTTCAACTCGATCAACTACCTTGTGAACATGCATTAGCTGTTTGTAGGTATCGAGAAACATTGTCTGTATATGATATGTGTTCTCGTTATTATTCCAGTAAAGCATAGGTTGCAGCATACGCAGAAACAATTTATCCTGTTGGCATAGAAAAAGAATGGGAGATTTAAGAAGAAGTGCAAAGTAATGAGGTTTTGCCCCCTGTGGAAAAGCGGAAAAAGAGTCGGCCACAAGAAATTAGGATAACATCACAAGGCGAGGAGAAGTTGCGCCACAAATGTGGTAGGTGTGGTTCTTGAGGACACAATCGACTAACTTGCAGTGTACCAATCCCATTGTCTAACAATGAGCCTGTAGTTAGACCGAATGAAACGTAAACAACCACATGTACGACTATAAACCTTATATACTTGTCATTATTGTTGTTTTAATTTTTTTAATATCTTTAGTATTTAGTTGATAAAATTCTACCCTTTTTGTCTCGCAGATGAATGAACATGTTTGTGTGGCTTATATTGTTTTCAAGGGAGGCGACCCGTGGCTTACAATACATGGGCCGAGTGTTTGGGTTGAAGATGCAAAAAAATATTAGTATAAAGAATGAACAACTTCCATTGTATTACAACTTATTTACGATTTGAATAAGTATTGGATTTATGTTGTTTGATGTACAACCACTTTTGTTATTTATTAAATTGAAGTTTGATATCTTAAATACCCGACTGTATGTATATTTGTAAATACTCGACTGCAGTCGTGTATCTGTGAAAATACCTGATTGCAGTCGTGTATTTTCTTACAGAGCTGGTCAAGTGTTGAAATTACTCGACTGCAGTCGTGTATCTGTGCAAATACCCGACTGCAGTCGTGTATTTTCTTACAGAGAGCTGGTCAAGTGTTGTGATTACTCGATTGCAGTCGTGTATCTATAAAAAAACCCGACTGCAATCGTGTATTTGCTTACAGACAGTTGGTCAAGTATTGCAAATACTTGACTACAGTTGTGTATCTGTGCAAATACCCAACTGCAGTCGGGTATCAGTGCAAATACATGACTGCAGCCGTGTATTTTCTTACAGACTATTCCCTGAGCATGTATGTCCATCCTGTTATATCATATACATTGTACAAACTATCTTTTCTATCATTAATATAATTAACAAAAAAATAAAATATCGTAATGCTTGTACAAACTATTTTTAATGACATCAAATATCAACAACATCCTGATTGTAACCATTACATCTCACGGTCCAAAAAATAACACATCAACGAAGTTCTTAAGGGTATAACACTACGAAGTTTTTTTCCACGACCTTTGCCGAAATAATTTGACAGCCAATGCTTTTCGAAATTATGTAACATGATCTTGTTGGCAATATGAATTGACGTCAAGTCCATGGGCTAAGACCTCCAAATATAGCAGCAAAAATGCTCCACAATCACCACTAAAAAAATTAATATAAATCAATTGTTAAAAATCATCATTTTTATTGTTAAGTTCAAAACACAATATATATAGTGCATATCCTGATTTTTGTTGCGGGATGTTACGCACTCGCACGATGGGCCAAGGAATTTTTGATATAACCTCAGCACAGTCTGATGTTTTTCGTGATATGCTATTTTCTGAAGTATCAAAGGTATCATGTCTGCAACAGGCAACAATTGTCTCACCAAAACTGAATCCTTTGTTGAGTCTATCATGGAGTCATAAATAGAAATCTTGCCCCCAGGTATATCAACCACATCAAGAACCCAATGCTCATTCATGAATATCGGCAAATACACCTACGAAATTCGGGAGCTGTTTTTATTTACTTGCAGTGCATATAATGTAAAAAAATTAGCATACAATGTGAAACTTACAGTGGAAACATTTTTCCAAGGAATGGCACAGTCCAATTTTGCACCATTAGCATAATCAATACAGTAACAATCCTTTTCCCACACCTATCTGGGTCTCCCAAGTATATCTTATGTCTGTCCTTCAGATTATTCTGTAAAATTTAACAATAATATATTAGTTGTGACACTTCTAAGAAGTTAACGAATATGCTACAGAAATTTGACTATATCAGAAAATTACTGTCCATAATAGCAATAGCTTGCTCATTCCGAGTCAGAGCCTCGGACATTTCTTTCCTTAGGTAGTAGCATCCAATGTCGATGTGCTGAACATACAGTGTGAAATAAGTAAAAAAAATTACAAATATTTATCATAATAATCACATGTTGTTACATTTATGACTTACAAGATTAGACAACCACATGTCTAGTGTGTATAATTTACGGAAAAATTCACGGTTAACCTCCATAAGAGTCAAATCGATAAATTTACTGCATAGAATAGATTATAAAATTAGCAGAGGTATTAAATAAATATCGCTGCAGAATAATTCATAAAAAATTAATATCATAATATGACAAAACTCACGGCTCTTTTTTATCATTTTTTATATCCATCCATCGCTGCAGCTCCAATAACTCCTCTTGAGGGTGCACCTCAACATCCGTCATCTCTCGCGGCTTCTTTAAAGGATTGGTGTACGGTGTCCGTAAATAAGTGGAAGTTTTCATATCTTTTCTTTTCCGTAAATTGTACACCAATCTACAATCTTTTTCTTGCGTTGAGATGATAATAGAATCCCCCTCTGTACCATGACAATCAGCAGGCGTCATCATGTCAGTAGGCCCTTCTGTACTACAAAGATTGACAAGCGTGTCCAAAGGTTGTTGCATATGTGACTGACCCGATGCGACATCCATGGGATCGTTCATAGGCTACAGAAGTAACAACTAAATTGTTAGACAATTGAATAAACATATATATACTGAATGAAAAAAATATTAATGGTTTTATATATCAAACCTTCAAATCAACCCCCTCAGATTCTAAGAATGATGAGGATGAAGACTCTTGAAGTAACTGAATGAGCCTGTTAAATTTATTGTCGATCACGTTAATATGACCGATTTTCCCTAAATGTTATCAATCTTTGCGTCCATATTCTTCATGGTATTTTCCATCCTCGCAATATTTTTTTCAATATTTTGGATGCGACAACCAAGATGATTAACCTTATCCTCGAGAATATAACCACGAAACGCACGGGAGGCATGTCGAGATGGATCACCCTGTCATGTATAAAAAATTTTGAAATATTATATTAGTCTTGATGTAGTCGTGTAAGGTATACATTACACGACCACAGTTGAGTGAAGTATCAAATATCCGACTGTAGTCGTGTACAATAGAAATTGAAATATTGAAGCAAAAATATTGAAGCAAATATATATTTTGAGGACTGAGAAATAAAAATAAAAATAACCACAAACTAAAGTAATTAACTAGATAGAAAATGAAACAAATATTACAACAACAAAGCAATCGAATCAAAAGTTCCAAAGTCGATGCTCATAAATAGGTTGCAATTTAGATTTTTTTTTTTTTTTACTAAAGAATGAACTTATTAGATAACAAAGAAGTTAATATCTAAGTATTATGTTACTTACTCTCTTCATACCAGATATACATACATAGGTAAACAATTTAGAGCACAATTTACAGCATAGTGCAAAAACGATAGTGACTTACCCTTTTTTTTTTAACCTCAGCTGGTATTGATGTTGATTCATTTAAATGTTCTGGAGGCAATGTTCTTGTAGCACTGGAGGTGGGTGCACCATCTGAATCACTATCATCAGGAGGACCATCAAAACTATTTAACTTGCTATCATGTGATTCATTATTATCATGTGAAGGATTTGCCTCTGGATGACTATCTGACTCAACAGCATTATCATTCTCTTCATCAATCTCTTTAAGCCACTCCTCTTCACTAAAATACCTCATGTAATGCTTATTTGCCTCGACATCTCCAATAGCATGTAACTTTTCTATAAAAACCATCCTGGAGGCTTTTTTATTCAAGATGTTTGTTTGAATCTCTTCAAAATCTTTAGGCTTTGTCGAATTCCATCTCAAAATCCTTGGAAAAAAATCGCCATAATGCTTTGCACATTTATCACCGATGACGGAAACAGCTTCATATGCCCACACTTGTATAATCAATGACACAATTTATTTTCAACCAAAAAGAATTGGTAAATTATAAATTGAAACATAATGCTGACAACTATCACTGGTATAATATGAATACTTTAAAGTTAAGATCATTTTAGGCAAAAAATTATTGAAATGAAATAAAACAATGAACACTTATTCAACAACTCAATAAGTGATATATAAGTTAGTGTAGTTTTGTTACCAGAAAAGCATGGGGGAAATCGTGCACACTATACGTTGCTCCTTTGTATTTAGAATCTGCAGTTGACTTCTTCTTAGGCTTCACCGCACGCTCTACAACGCCTTTTCTCAAACTATGAATGGTCATCTGGAAAGAAATGCGTCCCCAGGGAAATTCATTAAACTCGGTAAAATTGTCCACAAGGAGTACATTAGTTTCATTTATATGATTTCTATTCTCCTTTCCAAGTAACACGGACTCAACAAAATATAACATGGCCAGCTTGACCATTTTCATGTCATCATCTGACTCAGCCTGCAAGAACACACTACGAAGTTCTTTTGTTGTGATTGCACAATTTCCATTTAGGAACTCATCAACTATTATGTAATCATCGTTATTATTTTTAGTATTGGGCTCATACAATGGACTGCAATCTAAACCTGTCACCAAGGCAAACTCCTCCAATGAAAATCGAATATTTTTTCGTTCGATCCTAAACCACATCGTCTTTTTATCTGATTTCACTTCTCTCAATAATATACTGTGGAGTAACTGAGCAGAAAACTTTAACTCTTTCACATCCAAAAAATGACCGAAGCAGGAACGCTTGAAAATATTTTTCTGCTCCTCAGAGAGTTTATTTTTAATGTCCTCCACTACCTCTAGTGATGATCGATTTGAAATCTTTGCTTTAAAGTATTCAGATTCCTTGATTTTTGGTTCCATCTGTCTAGATACAAAAAAATTTATCAATCAATATATAAAATGATTGAAAAGTTGCATAATAATATGTTTTAAACCAATCATAAAAATTACACGACATACCAGTCGAGTAAATCATTCATTACACGACTACATTCGAGTAATGCATACATTGAACTGCAGTCCACTATATAAACCATAGATTCTTTGTAACATTCAAAATAAAGTGTTCAAACCTGCATCATGTCGAGTGAAGAATTCTTTACAAACTGCAGTCGAGTAAAGAACTAATTATACAAATATAGTGGAGTAAGGTATTCATACCCGACTGCTATCGAGTAAAGTATTCTTCACACAACTGCTGTCGTCGTGTAAAAACTTCTTTACACGACTGATGTCGAGTAAAGAGTTCTTTACACGACTACAGTTGGATAGAAGTCGGGTAATGAATTCTTTACACGACTGCATTGGAGGTTAAAATTCATTACACAACCATAACCCAGTATAAACAAAGTAAATGATTCTGCTAGTTGTGAAAAAATTCAGAGTAATGAATTCTAGTTAATTTGTCACCATAACGAAAGACCATATCTTTCTAAGAAGTTCCAGGAGCTAACATATAGTCTAAACTTATAACGTGTATCTAGATCATCAATTTCATTTTATAATAAAAAGAATACTTCAAATTTATTATCATTGCTATAATTTAATATCAATTGTCGAGATGATCACGCAATATAGAAGCAACAGATATGAAAACTTTTTTGCAACTTAAAAATATTTCATATACAAGATAACATATCTTTCTCACAAGTAGCATCTATAGGATCAGCATTACTCAAAATATTATTTAACAACAATACCCAAACCAATAATATCAAGTATCAATTACACATCAACAGTCCAGTAAATAATCATTTACATGACTACAGTCCAGTAAAGTATACATTACACAACCGCAGTCTAATAAAGTATCTATCACACAACAACAGTCCAGTAAAGTATCTATCATACAACAACAGTCCAGTAACGTATCCATAACACGATTACAATCGAGTAAAATATCTATTACAAGGCTATAGTCGTCTACCAATGTATTTATGTAACTATACTATTCATCTACCAATGTATAATTTGCTTTTTCATAGAACAACTATACTCATTCAAATATTATAGTAAACCAAGAAGTACTTTATAGAATAAAACTCTCATTATTACTCACCTATGAGTGAATTCAAAGTTGTCTTGTGCTTAGTTATGAACCTACATCCAAATTATCACAAAAATTTAGTTACCAAAACAAAAAATGAAGAAAAAAATAATAGTTATAATGATAATAATAAAACTAATCCACAAAAATAACAAGATAAACAAGTACAACAACATTGCTGTTCTAAAAAGTTTCAGTATGTACAATGGTTCACTGGTTCAGTCAAAATGTATTTATTCATTACATACACGAGTTTGAGTAAATCATAGTGACATGAAGCTGCATATTAGATAACAGTTTACAATTCTAGTTCTAAACAATAAACCACAAATTTCCGCATTATTGCAGCTGAAACAGTTGGCCATTTTGTAACCAACCATTACTTTATTCAATTGACTCAATCATATGTATTGAAAATTAAAAACAACAAAAACTTATGTCAAATCAAATTGCTGAATAAGAAAATCATAAAGACAAGAAATTTATAATGCTTGCAGCAATCAAATGGCCTCTCAATTCTACACAAACTCTCCATCCATCACCAATCCCCTTGCTTCTTGAGCAATTATTACTGAAAAAATAAATTTATCCACCCACTCTTTCTACTTCTAAGTAAATATAATGTAGATAGTCCAAAATCAAATTATCTCATATAAGTTTCCTAAATGACATCTTTCGGTCGTTGAAAATATAAAAAAAAGATATATATGTATTGTAATTTTTTTTACATTTAGACTGTAACCCATATCTCCACATAAACACAACTCCAATACTTGAGCTTTTGTACCAAATTTTCTAGGTCGTTCAAGATAGATTCTAATGTTACTAAAAAATCACACAAATTAGCAAAGTATATATTCTGATAGAATCATACTCAACATGGTGTAACAGTCAAGTTTTGAGTGGTAAATCACCTTTCATTCACCCAATTTCAATTCAAGGCAGCAAATTTATGGGCTGGAATAAATGGCAACAGAGGCGTGAAGTAACAGCACCAAGGCGTCATTGGCGTTAACCTCATTTAATAGCGCACCAAAGGGACTACAATCGAGCCTGACAAACAACTCTTCACTCTTTTTTGCTTGCTTGGATTGGATTCAATCTTGAAGAATGTTTGAATTAGGCAAAAATGGGTGTTGTGTACATTGGTCGCGAGAGAGAATTGGAAGTTATGTTACGTGACTGATTGTGAGTAGTTTGCTTGATTTAGGTTTTTAAACAGGGTAATTTCGTAACTGCACATTAGAAAAGATATATACGAGAAATTTTAGAGTATAGAAGTATTTTTAGATAAATACTCTATTTTTGGGGTATGCCACAGACAAATCCCTGAACAACGCTGTTGTCCGCAAATTGTGTATATTTTACATTTACTTGCAAATAACCCAAACCCGAAGGGCGCGGTCTTAAATGTTACCCTCAAAAATCTATAGGGTAGTGCATTTACCATCGGCGATAACCCAAGTATCCGATCAGAGTGAAAAAGGAAAGCCAAAATACAGAACCCATTCATTGATCATTTCACAAAATCAACGGGACGAATGGCGCTGCAGTGGTTAATACTTGCTTATGCGGTGGCAGCAGAGGCCGCGATAGCCATTCTCTTGACAATTCCCTCACCTAAGCTCTTAAAGATTCGTTTGGTTTCCCTTGTCTCTCTCATTCTCCAACCAGCCCTCTTTATAGTTCCCTTTGCGGGTTTCCAGCTCCTCGGTACCCAGTTGTTTTTCCTTTGTTTTTGAATATAATTTTCTATTATATTTTTTTTCATTTTTATTCAGGGTTGACGATTTTCTTGATTTGAGGACTTGGTTATGGTTGTATTTGTGCAGATATCTATTGGAAGAGCGAGCATCGCTTGATGTGCACTTCTGAGATCTGCACGGCTGCTGAGAGAGATCGATATGAGAAGTCCGTAAGTGTTTCTCTAATTTGCTTATTTATGATTTTATTTTTAAAAAATAAAAAATTTATGTAATTATCAATTTATGCAGTTGCGTATAATTGCTATGATTTTTCCCTTATTAAAAATGCTAAAAATTCCTACAATTTGCCAGGATGTGAGTAGCTTGCAAAAGCTTTTTTTTCATTTTAATAATTTGTCTTGAAGAACAATTGATTAATAGTTGTCAAGAGACTTCTTGTTTTTGTATGAGAGCAGGTTTTGTAAGAAATTGTGTCAGGAAATATGTGAATACGATATCTTGGTGAACTTTGGCTCTATTTTAGTAGTAATTGAACCATTCACTCTTCTATGTTTTCTACCTTTTCTTTCCTTTCCTTATCGAAACCAGAAAGCCATACACTCTATAACACTGTAAGTTTCTTTGATAATCTGTCAATCAATCAAAGATTTTGAAGGAAGTGAGTTGATTGGCAAAGTCTAGGAGTTTCCCCAAATGTGCTTCAGAAGCAGGAAAGAGGCAAGCGAGGCCCTACACATATGCTAGCATGAATGGAGGATTTATTTTCATCAATATTCATTTTTTTGTTATCTTCCCTTTTATTTTTTATTATCTCTTCTCTTTCTTCATTTTCCCCTTCCTTTCTCATTAAATCATGGATTTGCTGTCGTGAAAGCAACAAAATCGTGTGTGTGTTTGTGCATAGGAAGAATATAAATGAAAATTATGGTCTCAAGGATGCTTTGTTGAAAAATGTGTTTTTTCTTTTATTCGTTTAATCTCTATTGATGCTTTTGGATTAATAGTCAAATAAGAAATTCTTTTGCTATGGCTGTTCTCCTATACTCACTTTGTAATAAACCAAAAGTGAATTGAGAGAACTTGATGGCCAGATCTTACATATGGGGAAGAATCTATTATGTGTTCAAATTTAATTGAGATTCATCCCTTTATGAATCAATCAACGTAAGACACTTTAAGGTCACACAAAGTAAAATCATGTTATGAGGTTTAGGTGCAGTCTCACCTGATGGAAGGAGCCGCTTAATGTAAAAGTGATCAATTTTTGCACTTCCCTTCAATCAGTTTTAATAACTTAATTGGTCAGGAGTTTTTTCTCAGAAGCAATGATTGCAGTATCAAAACATAGGCTCATCATATCAACTTTGGAAATATTTTGAATTTGGGAGTGTACTCACAATTTGCCGTTCCAGATCTGAAAACACATCTATTAGCACTCTTATCTAGATCGTTTTTATGTTATTTATTTGAAGTAGATTTCTAGTTTCCCTGTGCGTATGTTTTTATACGTACTAATAAGAACTTAAGTTATGTTTCTGTCATAGATCAATTAAAGAAATAGTATAACAATTTCTTTTTTAGAATTGTTTCTACCTTTTCGCTTTGCCAAATTTCTGTCATATGTCTATGTACTTTATATTCTTTTCTCCAAATAATGCTCTTTCTTCTTGTTTTTATACTTATTTATTATTTTTCTTCCCTTTCACTTTCTTCTCCTTTATAGATCATTTACTCTTTGGGTGGGGGTTTATGCCCTCTAAATTTGATTCTGAACACTTATACTTTGTACACTCATTTAATAACTTTAAAATATCAATTTTTACTCAAAACACTCTTTCTAATGTCATAATAGTCCTCATTAAACACTTTTTTGTTAGCTTCTTCTTTTTCTATTTCTTTCCCTCAATCATTGTTCTTGCTTGATTTGTATTGTTTCCTTTATTCAATGACATATGTTGTGCCTTCAAGCCCTGTATTATTTTTGTTTTCAAGATGACCATTGCCATGAATCTTGAATGTGTGAAGATCTTTTGAATTGGGATTGCCAATTTGACTTTCTTCTTGCTTTTTCACATTAGTTCTTCCTTTACTTCATTTTCCTCCCTCAATTATTCATGTACGTATTTCAATTATGTTATCACAGGGGGGACAATGAACATTGATTTGATTTTTCGTGGGAGATATTTGTTAAAACTAAGTAATAATTTTATGGTAGATTAGATTTGATGTTGAAGAGGATTAGGTTATAAGATAAAATAATTGTGCAGATAATGGGTGTATTGGATGGGGTGCAGAGAGTAATAAAAAAATAAATAAATTATGTATTAAATTTTCCGTAATATAAACATTGTTATTGCAGTGTTTGGCTTGTTCTCTATAACCGTTACTATATTTATATACAATATTTGATATCAGTATTCAATTGTTTAAATATATTAGTTGCAATACTTGTGTTTCTTAAGGATGAGCTATATGTGGTGTGAATTCAATGCTTGAAGAATTAAATGTTGAAAAATTCCTGGCATTGTGATTTATGGATTAAAAATAAAGGGGAAAAAATATAGAAACCTTATGTTTATCTCATCAATTGTATTTGATTCGTGGTCAAAAAATGAAATGATAAATTTTATTGATGATCAGAAGCTTTATTGTTACATATTGGTTTGCTTTATCCAAAGAAAGTTGTAGAAGCTTTATTGTTATGTATTTGTTTGCTTTATCCAAAGAAAGTTGTAGAAGCTTTATTGTTATGTATTGGTTTGCTTTATCCAAAGAAAGTTGTCCATCATATATGATTTTTGACATATAGAAGGCAGGTTTAGTATTGTGGTGACTTAAATAGTTATTATTATCCGTGCAAATTAATTGTGAAATAATTAGGCATTTAATAATTAGTTAAACTTTGAGTTAGTGCTTATTGAAGGATTTGCTGCAGAAGGAAATGAATGATGATGATTTCAAATCATTGATTTGTAGAAAAATGAGATGGCACTATGATTATAAAGAGTTTTCTGTGAGAATCTGTGTAATCTCCTTGGTGATTGAATGAACAGAGAAGCAGCAGAAAAGCACAGAGAGCTCAGTTTCTACATTTGTTGCAATTTAAGTGTGTACTTTATAAAGCATCACTGGATAAGGAAGCCTTGATTCTTTCATTGATTGCACTATTGATTTTTGTGTCTGAGAATTGTGCTCTTACATGTAGTTCTTGGCAAAGGGCACAGCCATCCTATCCCATGATCCAATTTCATCAAAGCATTTACATTTTCTTTTCGAAGTTTCTTTGTTACCGTATATCTGTTCTGATATCGTTATTTTTATTATACTTACTGTTGAGGTGATTTCTGCAGATCTACAAGGCTCAAAGGAATGTTATTCTCTGTGCTGCAGCATGCCTTCTGTACTGGTACGTGGCAGTAGTCTATTAGTTTCATCTTCAGAAACTTCCTTTCAAGATTTATACTTAAATAATATTTGTTCATGGTTACAGGTCTATCTTCCGTATTTGCAAGTATTACAAGGATGTTCAAAGTTTGGAGGAAGTAGAAAAGAGATACAAGGAAGAGTAACTTTTGTCATTCTGCCATTTGGGCCAACGGCCAAATAGTAGGAATTCGGTTTAGATAAATGAGTTGATTTACATAGTATTGGCCATTTGGTATGGAAACTTGACTTTCCATTTCCGCACTATCTTAAATTAGATGTATTTGCTAGTGTGTCAACTGGTGTGTTAATCTTTCTTCCGCTGGAAACATATACTTGTCTTTGCTTTAAAACTGTTGCAATCTGTGAGAAATAAATTGTGGTAAATTTAAGCAAATGCATATATGATTTATTTATTAATTGTGTCGATACATCAAAATATGGAAATATTAAATATGTAAATATTATTCATAAAAATAGGTCATAAATTAATTAATATGATATAAATATCGTATGACTAAATTTATAGCACAATTTTGATATGATACGGAAAATTAATTTAGTGTCTAGTATGTGTTAATTTTTTCAGTAGCATTCTTACATATTAAATATTAATTGATAGTTGTGTTATAAATGTGTAATCCTGTAGAGGTGGTTTATTATGGATACCATATAATTATTTATTATTTTTTGTTCATGTTTGTTTTTCTTCCTATCTATGTTTCTTGTTTGAATGTTTTTGTTTTATTTATTATGGTTATTAATCTTTTAACTATGAGCAAGAGTTTGGGGAAGGTAGTTAACAATACCTCAAGAGCCAACACACGATGGGGATGGCAAAAATTCCCACGGGGACGGGTACCCTCGGGGATTTTTCCCATTCGGAGAGGGTATGGGGATAATTTCATATTCAATTTCTTATTCGGGAAAGGGACGGGGAAATTTTTTTACCCAATTTCTTATTCGGGGAGGAGACGGGGATGAGATGGAATCCCAATACCTTACCCATTTCCCCATTTTTATTTTTATTTTTTAAAATTACTAGTAAATAAATAATAAAATTTGAATTATAAAATTATAGATATTGGTAAAAATAACAAATATCAAAATATTTATAATATTAAACTTTTAGGCTTAATTAATTAATTAAAGTCTTAAATTTTTATGTAGGACATTAAAAAGACCGGGTAGATTCTCTTAGTCTAAAAGTTTTATTTTAATTTTAATATTCATTAAATATTTTAAATTTAAATCTATTTTTTTATTTATTTTTAAATGTTAAAATTACCCACAGCGAATAATAATTTTAATATATAATCTAATCGAATCTAATAATTGCTCTTGATTTGTTCCGACTTAACTATTATCTTTCTGAAAATAAATAACATTTATAAAGTGTCCACGCCACCATTGAAAAAGTTAATTTTGAATTTAAATTTACTTTTTTTTGTAACAATTTTGTATTAAACTATTAATTTGTTCATGATAGTTTGTAAAAGAAGTTTGTATCTCTTGCATGCTGCGTTGCTGACTAATTTAATGGATGTGACTTTTACAATAGATATTAATGTAAGATATATTTTGAACTTTACTTTTATTTAAATTTTTTATTTTAATATAATTAACTCAAAATTAAAAAAAAATGTATTAGTTATTCTATCGCGACTTTGAGATCCCCCCTGTTATTATTCTATGGATGGAGATTTTCTCAAGTAATTATGATGGGGACGGGGAGCGGACGGAGACATACGTAAAATATCGGGGATTGGTACGGGGAGATTGGTCCTCTCCCCTCCCCTCCCCATTGTCATCCCTAACACACGACCCACGAATAGTTATTATTAGGGAAATTTATAAAAATAGCTTTAAAACTTTTGCAATTTTGAAATTTAACTCACTCAATTTTTTTCTATCATAACTAGCCAAACACTATTTTTGGACTAATTTATCTTCACAACTTTGAACAAATTTATAAAGATATGCCACTTGAGAAATTTCAATACTGGTAAATGCTCTCAACCCTCAATAACTTAATAAACTTTCATCACTTTCAATAAATCAACAAATTTCATCAAACAAACATTGCATAATGGAAGACATAATCATCAATTGGAGAGTTTCTTAAGGTTAGTTTATGCTCTTACACAATATAAACCTTTAATGTATTGATTTTCTCAACTAAGTTCGAAATTAAAGTAGGTTTTTGTTGCAGATGTTATTTTCCATTCATAAAATAATGTGATTTGTTAAAGTACTTAGTTTGAGTTGAGAAAGAAAAATATATCATTGAAAACACTAAAAAATCGAGCAAAAAACGAAACCTAGAACAAGTGAGACGGGCAGTGGGACAGGTGCCTGTCTCACATAAACCCAATGCGTTTATGTGCGGCGGCACACTGCACTGTCCCCAAAATATGTGCGCTGTCACATAACTTTGGTGAGACAGCACTCCCACCCCTTTGTTCTACTAAGAAAGTGCATTTTTCACCAAAATATGTGCGATAAGTAGTGGGAAAAGTGCCTGTCGTCCATAAGCCCACTGGTTTTATGTGAGACAGACACATATCCCACTGTCTGTCTCACTTGTTCTAGGCTTCGTTTTTTGCTCGACTTTTTACTGTAATTATTATTTAAAACTAAGAAAGTGCATTTTTTTTAGTTTCTGAAAAAAATTGTTAGTTTCGTTTCTTAAGTTTGATTAATAAGTTAGTTGATTTTGAATGTACTAAAGTATGAAATTTCATTTTGGCTTTTGCCTTTCTGATTAGGAGATGATTATTTGGGTATTATATTGGCTGAATAACTGTGTATTTAGTGGTTACAAACTATTTACATCTCCGTTTCATGTGAAGAGAGGCAAATTTTGTTATATAATCCTACTTGTTTATTTATTTTGTTTTGGTTGGGAGATTTGTAATAGAGACTATGATATGAATTAATAAGTTCGTGGTTGTGAGTATTTTGAGATTGTATAAAGTTGATGATTGGTGTTTGATTCAAAAAAGAAATCCTTGTTTTAAGGTAGTTCTGCATGTTGTAATTGAAGTTAAAAAGTGATTTATATAATCTTAAAAAATGGCTTGCAGTTACTTGACTTATCCTGAGGAATTGTTGTACTGTTTTTTGTTGAGATTGGCATCAGGAAACTTTAATAATTCAGTTGCAATGTGTGGACGAGGTTGGGATCTTCTAAGGAGATGTTGAAATTCGGATAGAAAGTCAACAAGACACTACCAGCATGGAGCGTTGTCAGGATGGTTCCAATAACAGCGTGTTGATACTGTTTGAACCTTGTGTCTAGAAGAGTAATTCTGACTGTGACAGGTAAGCCTTTTTTGCCATAGAGACTGAGGATTAATCTAACACCACCAAGATGACGATGTGTATACCCTTCTCGTTTCCAAGAGGTTACGAGATCAGAAGGAATCTCTAATCTCCATGGTATCATTAGTAATTTCAAACCTCTCCCAAAAGACTACTTAAAAAGTCATTAGCACCCATCTTACCTATTAATCTCTTATTTAAGTTTCAAAGCTTCTTTTGTTTCAATTTCAGGATTTTGTCTAAATTATTATTATAATTCAATGATTTATAGGGGCTATTAGTGATTTTCTATAATTATGAGTTTATTATTGCAACTATAATCATAATAACATTGAACATTAAATTAATCATGCAATTTAATTAAACTTAAACTGACATTACATATGTGAACAGGTAAAATATCTGAAATGGACAGAACTTGGATAACTTGTGATAGATTGTCTATAGAGTATTGTTCTGGAGTTGCTGATTTCTTAGATTTTACCATTTTGAATGCTGAAAACCGAATGTCAATTAGATGTCTTTGCTCCTTTTGTTGTAATATGGAGTTTCATACTCCTGAATAGGTGAAGGATCATTTATTTGAAAAATATTTTCTCCTAAGATATATTGTTTGGACTTGGCATGGTGAGACTAACTCGAAATCTATATTTACAAAGTGTGAAGACAATTCACATAGTCAAAGATTTAGATGTCATAATTATAGTAACATAATTGACATGGTCGAAGATGCTTACGAGCATTGTGATAGAGATCCCAGTTCTTTTAAGGATACGCTTGAAGGTGCTGAAAAACTTTTGTACCCAGGTGCAAAACATTCAAAGTTATCTGGTTTAATAAGACTTTACAATGTGAAAGGGAACTATGGGTGGTCCGATAAAGGGTTTTCTGCTTTATTAGGAGTCCTTGCTGATATTTTGTCAAATAATAATACTCTACCTAAGTCAATGTACGAGGTTAAGAAAACAATGAAAGTGCTAGGCTTCGAGTATGAAAAAATACATGCATGTCCAGATGACTGCATTTTGTATAGGAATGAATTTGTTGATCTTGCTGAATGCCCAAATTGTAGAGCATCTAGGTATCAAAGAAAAAAAGATAGCTTAACAAAATTTAGGAAAAGGGTTCCTAAAAAGGTATTATGATATTTTCCACCTATTCCTAAGTTGAAAGATTGTTTCAATTACCACAAACAGCTCAAAATTTAACATGGCATGCTAATAAAAGAATTAGAGATGGCAAACTTCACCACCCAGCAGACTCACTAGCTTGGCAACTAATTGACAATAAGTGGCCAAAATTTGCACAATAACCTATAAATCTCCATTTAGCTCTCTCAATTGATGGGACTAACCCACATAGTACACTTAGCACTACTTATAGTTGTTGGCCTGTTATATTAATAACAGATAATCTTCCTCCATGGTTGTGCATGAAGAGAAAGTTTTTTGATATTGTCTCTTTTGATATCTGGCCCTAAACTTGGAAATGATCTAGATGTATACCTAGCACCTTTGATTGAGGACTTGAAAACTCTATGGGATATAGGTATTGATGTTTATGATGCTTATAGAAAAGAAACTTTTAATTTATGTGTTGTCTTGATGTGGACAATCGGTCACTTTTCAGCATACGAATAATAAGTTGAAATATAAAGATCCTGGTTGTCCTACCATTTCTTGTATTATTGGTGATCACATAATTGAGCATGCTTTACTAGATCTTTACCATTTCTCCCCATTGAGCATGCTTTACTATTTCTCCCCAAAACTAAGACAAGCTTAGCTTATATAGGAGCCGGGGAAAAGGATAGGACAAGTTCCTATCTCTTTTGGAAACATAATAATGAAAAGGATAAGACAGAACCCCTATCACTTTTCTAAAAGCAAGCTTTGATTACAAACGATAAGGTTTTCTAAAAGTAAAGGCAATAAAGTCATGCCTTAATAATTACAAGTATTGAAAAAGTAAACACTCATAGGCAATAAAGTCATGCCTTAATTATTAAAAGCTTTGAAAAAGTAAATACTCATAATTAAACTTTTGAAAAAGCAAGTCAAGACAAACTACTTTAATTGATTATGGAGATGACAAATTCATATAGTCTTCGTTGGATGAGCTGTCGGTTTCATCTTTGTCTTTTGAGAAAATGATTTTAAGTGATGGTCGTGGAATTTCTAATGGGTGTTGGCGATTTGGGCAACAGAGAGGATAAGGGCAGGATATTTTACGCTATGTGGAAGAGGGATGGTGTTCACTGGAGCTAGCTGTCCGTTTGCTAGAGTTGGCTTTCCTTGCTAGTTCGTCTGGTGTTGGTTGGATTTATTGAAGTTGTTGAAGGTGTTGAATTAATGGCAAGAATTCTTCCCATGGGTCTTGTGCATCCTTTTACAGGAAGTCAGTAAAATCTGGTCGTTCTTCTTTAATGACAATTCTTGTTGGTTTTGGTTTTGATATTAGAGATGGAGTTGGTATCATGATGATGTCATATTGTGGACCAAGAGAGGTGTGAGTAATATCTTTCTACGGAGCAGGTTGATGATTTAATTCATAAAGATAATTGTGGAGGCTTTTTTGTACTCCACTATTTTGTTCAAGGAGGGCTGGATGTGGTAGAGTTAGCCAATCATATAGCTGGTCTTGAGTTCAAAATGAGCTGGTGTCTGGATGTTGGAAGTATGACCTATGAATAATGAACACAGATGTGAACATTTTTGCTTCGGATGGTGGCATACGTTCCAAATTATGAATTTCTGACAAATGTTGGAGCTTCTTTCTCCACCAACGAATTGAAGAAAACCATTCAAGAAGTGTCCAGGTTACTGAAGTGGATTTGTCTGGATTAAGTAGGTGCTCCAAAGTGAGAGTGACAGGGACAATCAGTTTAGTGGCATAGAGGACAGTTAGGCACCATATGTACCATAACTCATCTTTTGAGATTTCCCTGGAATGGTCTAGGGTTAAGCCTGTAAGGAACAGATTTTCAGAATGAAAGGTTGAAAATGAAAATGAGTCTGATAAGAGATAGGCTTTCATGAAAAACCTAAAAACAGCTTTCTTAGCAAACTCCCGAGAGGAAAATATTTTTTGGTAATGGCTTGTGATGGGAGTGAAGTAGCCATGAAGATGATAGGAAAATGATATTGAGAGGATATGAAAAGCAAGGATTTCTCTGGTTTTGCAAGTCGTGAGAGCATATCAGGGATGAGGTTATGTTCTCCTTTTATATGCTTCACAAATAATCGTATTTTGAAAACTAGTCTTTTAACCTTAGCAACATCTTTTCAGGAACATTTTTACCTTTGAAATTCATGATGTTAGGGAAGACTGAGTTGTCCATTCTGACAAGAAAGTTGTAGCCTATAAGATGATACTCAAATTTTTTAATACCTTTCTTGACTGCTAAAATTTCTTTGAACACACGGTGGTAATAGACTTGTGTGTTAGAGAAGTGTCTACTTGCATATGCAATAAAGTGTTCTTTTCTGTCTGTTTCTTCAAGGAGGATGGCCCCCCAAGATTCGTCACTTGCATCAGTCTGTAATATCTGTCTGCTATCTGTGATAAGCTTCAATGGTAGCAGGTTTTGCGCAATTTGTTTTAAAGTTGTGACAGCAAGTGTGTGGTTGTTATTCCATGGTGGTAGATTCTTTTTCAACAGGGCTGACAACTGTCGGGTGTGATTATCAACATGAGGAATAAAGTCCCCGATGTAGTTGATAATACCAAGAATTACTGTATTTGTCTTCTGGAAAGGTCCTGATTTGGAAAGTGAATGAGCTCTTGGGCAACGTACTTTCCTGGCTGGCAGTGTCTGTCTTTGATAGTCATTCCAAGGAATTCAATATTATTGGTGGCAATTGTGCTTTTCTTTGCTGACAATATGATTCTATGAGTTTGAATTATATCAAAGAATTGATCTAACAATTGGCGATGTTCATCATGTGCACCTAAAAATAACAAAATACCGTCAATGTAAATCAATGTACTATGCAAGATAGGTTGGAAAATTTGGACCATGGATTTTTTGGAAAATGGATGGGGCTGTTTTAAGACCAAAGAGTAAAACCGTCCATTGATAATGTGCATTTGGGATGCAAAATGCGATTTTATATCTTTCTGTAGGTTTAATTCCAAGTTGCCAAAATCCAGATCTAAGATCAAATTTTGAAAAGATTTGAGCATTTTTTATGTAAGTGAAATGTACTGTCTTTTTGGCAAAGGGAATTTGTCATCTTGCAAAAACATGTTTAGAGGCTGATAGTCAAATGACTAATCGTTTTTTTCCTCTAACAATCTCTAAATGTTTTTCAACATAAAAAACTTGGCAAGCCTATTAAAAATTGGTAGGTTCGATGAGACCTTGGGCTGGCAACTGAGAACATTCCTTTTGGACTAGGACTAATCTAAAGGACTCATTCCTAGATGGGTGACTTTGGTTGGGTTGACATCTTCATTCAGCTTGAAGGGTAACTGAACAAAAAAATGTGGATTTTTCCACAAAGGATTTGGATGCTGGAAATCAGCATGAGACTTAGGACAATATTTCAAAAACTTTGTGGAAATATCTTGGAAGGACTGAGGGGTTTCAGTTAAACCATAAAGTTTAAGAATATTGGTGAAGGGTTTGAACATGGATTTGACCCTAATTCCAGTATGAATGATCTAGAGGTGTTTTATCTGGTGAATGATATCAAACCCTAACAAGATATCCTTATTTGGAAGATGAGAACCGATGACTTTTGTCCAGATAACATAATTTGGAAAGATTTGAATACCAATGGGTTTTTTGGTAATTAATTTGGTGGTGAAGAATTTTCCGTTAACTACTTTGAAATTTTCTTCATAATGTTGCCAAGACTGAGGTGGAAGAATGTCTGGGTTTAACATACTTCTTTGGACACCTATATCAAGAAGTCCAATGGCAGGGATGGGAATGTTGGCGTCTAGAGACAAAAGTTGTTGGTGAAAAACAGTTTGAAACTCATCGTTTTCAAAATCATCAGATGAGTTTTCCAGTGCGAACACTATTTAATCAGTAGGTTCCTCTTGTTCTGAGAATTAGAACTCAATTTCATTTTTGTGAGGAGAGTAATCAGTGGTGGCCTGTAGATGTTTAAGTAAACGGATTGCCTTATCTTTTTTGTTGGGGCAATCTTTGGCATAGTGGCCTTTCTTTTTGTAGATAAAACATCGACTTAATTTTCTCCTTTGCTGTTCTCTGAAAGAACTAGATCTTTTCCTGAAAAACCTGTATGATTTTCTCCGGGACTTTGATCTAGGAAAAGAATTTGGATTTTTGAATTTTTTGAAATGCTTTTTCTTTTTGGTGCTGCACTCACAATCTTTCTTTTTCTTGCATTTGATCTGCAAGTAAGGTTTTTTGCAAGCACTTCGGAAAAGTTCTTTATCTTTCAGCAATTCTTTGAAAAACTGTTTCTGTTCACATAGTTTCTTCAAACATCCTTTGGTAATTTGAAAGATTTTTTCCAAAGAAATGTTGTCAATATTGAGATTAAGAAATGTGAGTTGCCTTTGTATACCTGCCTGTAAGGGCGTCAGAGTGGTGCTCAGGTGTGGGAAGGTCTAAAGTATGGTTTTGAAGCCTATAGACTAGCTGATGATGAAGGGTTGCAATCTTTGCAGAAGAGAATTTGTTAACGCAAATATTTCTTTAATATTGATTTTGATGATAACAAACTTTATGAAGATTGATTAAATCTTTAAAAGCTCAAAAAGTTTTCTTACTCTTTCAAATCATAATTCTCATACCATAAAGGTTTTTATATTCTATGAAAAATGTTTAATAAGTAATAGCATCAAATTGAAAAACATTGAGTATTTTGAAAATGGTCAATAACGGGAGTATTTTGAAAATGGTCCATAACGGCTCGCCAATATCAAACAGAATTGAACATTAGTTTGTGGACAATAACGGCTCGCCGACATTCCTCAATAACGGCTCGCCGATATCGAACAAAATCGAGAAATTAGTTTCTGGAAGATAACGGCTCGCCGACATTCTTGATAAACGTCTTGCCGACATCAAACAGAATTGAATTTTAGTCTTTGGACACTCACGGCGATCCGACATGTTGATAACGGCTCGCCGACATCAAACAGAAATGAAGTTTAGCTTCTGGACACTAACGACGATCCGACATCTCAATAACGGCGATCCGACATTTTGAAAATCCAGCCCAACGGTCATATTGATCAGTCAAACAGCGATCCGACATCTTGTTAACGGCGATCCGACAATAAGCAGAAAGTCAATAACGGCTAGTTTTCAGCTCCAACTATAAATAAGCTCATTCAAATTCAAACAAGGGTTGATCACAACACTACCATTGAGCTTATATTCGTGAATACAATCTTCATAGAGCTTTAAAACACATTCTTGCTTCATCTATCTCATACATTGGGCTTTGACTTGTAATCTTAAATATTGTGTGAGAGAAAAACAATTTGTAATCTTTTGTTTTTGAGTGATTGTAAGTGTTGGGATACACTTGGGTTAAGAGATTGGGGATTATCTCTTATTGTAAAGGTTTATTGACACCTAGGAAGTCAATTGTAAACATTTGAAGCCTTGGAGGCTTGCTTAGTGAATCCTCTAGCCCGGAAAGCTTGGAGGCGTGGACGTAGGCGAGGTTGGCCGAACCACGTAAAAATTTCGTGTTTGAATCTCTCTTCCCTCATCTTTTTATATAGTGTGATAAATTTATTTGTTATTGCTTTAAATTCATTTTAGATTAACATTGAGTTATTGTTTCATATTTCAATAATTTTTTAGAAATCCAATTCACCCCCCTTCTTGGGTTACATAACTAGAATTTCAGAATTGTTCTGCACCTTGGATTTGTACTTGGACTTTCAAGGCTGTGAAAAGATTGGTGTCTTGAAGAGAAAGGTTAAAATTTGGATAAAAAGTGAGGAGAACACTTTCAGCATGAAGGGTAGTTAGAATAGTACCAATAACAGCATCTTGATACTGTTTGAACCTGGTGTCCAACATAGCAATTATAGCTGTAACAGGTAATCCTTTCCTTCCATGTAAGGTCAGGATTAATCTTACTCCTCCGAGATGAAGATGAGTATAACCTTCTCTTTTCCAGTTGGAGATTATTTCTGAAGGAATTTCCAGAGTAACATATTGTTCAGCTGTAGTAGCCTGAAAAGTGCACTGATCCAATCTAGAAGACTGGATATATTCTTTTGGCTATGGTCGTTTGGTGATAATGAGGGTACGGATGCTGTGGGTAAAGAAGTGAGGGCGTTTATAAAGTTGATAAGGACTAAGTAGTAGAAAAGAAGACTCATTGATTTGTGCGAATTCAGGGATGTAGAAATATTCAACTAAGTTTTCTATTTTATTGGTAGTTTGTTTAGTACAGGATTTTGGTAAAGTGAGAGTAGAAGAAAGAGAAACTGGAGTGATTACAGAAGAAGTAGAAGCTTCGTTTGATGAAGTTGATGCCATGAGTATAAATTTCTTTTTGTCTTTTTGTCTTTAGCTTAAAAAACCTTAAGAAAACTTCTATCATACCATTTTGTGATTTGAAGAACATAATTTTGAAAATAATTTTATTTTCAAGGATAGTAAAAGTCTGAAATATTGTAAATTTTTTTAGAATAACACAAAGAATTAAATAAATAAACAACAAATGAACAAATTATTTTTTGATACCTTTTCAATTATTTGGAGAGTTATCTAGAGTAAAATATTTCAACCATGTCTTGATCAAAATGGGTCAAGAAAAAATACAAACAATAATATTTTATATAAAATATAGTAATATGTGCACTCACTCAGTTTTCAAAATATAAAAATACGTAATTTGATAATTATTTAGACATAATTTCAAAGATTTTTTTAATGCAATGAAAAAAGACGAAATAACTTAATAAATTGTGTAATATAATTATTAAACAAATCCTCAACGTTTTACTACATACAACGATTCAAATCATCTAAAAATTATTAACATTAAATAATTTTAAATTTTAAATTTTAAATTATAATTCACTGGTGTACATAATTCATGTGATATTGTGAAATATATATTTAATAAAAAAGAGTAAAAACTAAAACATATTTGGCCTTTTATAGAGAACTTGGTGAATGATATTTTGAAACAAAAATTTTATCCCAAAAAAAAAAAATCTCTGCATTCATGCAGCTTCCCTTAAGATTGAGGAGAAACAATTGAGAGCTAGAAGGGTTCAAGAAAATTTATAGTTGAAGGGGTAATGTTGTAAAATTAAAATAGTATAATGTAATTATTGTGAAAGTATTGGTGATGTTTAAGTCAAATAAAATAATAATACAAGAGAAAAAAAAATACAGGTACAGTCAGTAAATATAAAAAGGATATGTTGTGAAACACCTGCCAAATCTAAAATAAGCAACTGAGGTAGTGACAGACTGACCCTGACACTCTAAAAAAAATGTGTTATGAGATATTTGTGAAATGGGTCCAGCTGTAATACAGCATCTGTATCTCATACAACCGTTTTTATCATTTTTTTAATAGATTCTATAACTGGCCACCGGTTACCCCTTATCTCACTCGGTTATAGTGAAAAATATTCAAGGTAAAATATCATTCAGATACCTAGTTTTAAGAAAATAACAAAAATTCAATTTAAATATTAAAAATATCAAATACCCCCTCAACTTTACATGAAAATATATTTAAAAATGAGACTTTTTTTCTTAAAATATGTGACTTCTTGCTAATGAGAATATTATATAATATAAGAAAATAATTATAATTATAAATTATTAAATATTTTTTATTAAGTACATTATAAATTTAATGATATTTTGTATAAAAATTTATCATATTATTTTATTAATCTTTTGTTGGAAAAACGTAATATGAATATCTAGACTCATATTAATCAGATTTATTTTCAAATATTTAGAAGAAATCAATCCATAATGCATATAGAGTATTCAAGCCTCTGCGTACGAATATGAGAATAGTTTTGGTTCAACTATTAGATAATAATCAAACAATTATCTTGTTAATTGAACCAAACATTATAATTAACGATAAAATATTATTTTTTATTATTATTGATTTAATACTAGTGGCTAATATTATTATATGATATGTATAGGTAAATATATGGTATCTCAATCTCTTACGCAAACTGATTCATACAAACTTATTTGAAATTAATTCATTCTTTTACACTGTATTATTTTGATGGTTACATTTATTCACTACATTTTTCCTAAATACTTATAATGGACACTTCTATACATTAAATGTAATATTAATTTTTAATCTATTGCTTTTACTAATATTATCATATCTTAAGTTGACAAAACACTTCTGCCATCCACCAATCTGTTAACTTATATTAGAAAGTTAACAGAATTGTACCAAATTAACTATTTCGCCCTTGAAATTCAAAATGAGATAAAAAGATAAATTTACCCCAAAAATTAACGTAAATTTTTAATACACAATTTTTTTATTTTTTTATTAATAATAATTTTTTGATTAAAAAAATATGAATTATCAATGGTAAAAAATATCCATATTATGCCATAAAAAATTATTAACAACATATTATTTACAATTATACATATTATACCATAAAAAATTCCAATTGGAGCTTGAAGGAGTAGATTTTCAAAAATTTAGGTTAAATTTTGGAAGAGTAGATTCGGTTGTAAAGTAGCTTTTTTTTTACCAATTATTAACAATTATCCAATAAATTGGATGATATGTCCTTTTTATCAATATATATCATATGACATATCATTTTTTACTAGGTAAATGGGATGATATGTCGTTTTTTTAAAAAGACTAGATTACCCTTATGATATCAGCGCTTACAAATGGAAGTTAACGAATTAGTGGACGGCAGAAGTGTTTTGTCAACTTAGGGTATACGAGTGATACACTTGAAAAGTGTTCACACACGTTTGATACGGGTGTCATTTAAGGGTATATGGCTGATAATTTCCCAAAAATTAAAGCAATTAGTTTGAAAAGTAAAGAGAAAGATGGAAATAAATGCATAAATTTATTTTAAATATAACTAAATACTATTAATTAAAATGATTAAATGATAATAAATATGTATAAAGATTAAAAGCTTAAGTATATATACATTCAAGTTCAGAAGAACCCATGAAGTAACGAAATTAAAAAAAAAAGACTTAAATTAATGACCCAAAATGTTGAAAATGATAAAGGGTTTCAAAAAAAAAAATCAGTATTGTATAGTAAATTGATATTTGTTAAAATAATAAGGGGTTATATATAATTGGCCTTATTGATATTGTTGTTATTATATCTATAGTGTTGGAATATAATGAAAATAATAGGAACATAAAACTATTGTAAGGTGTAAGAGAGTAGGAATAATTTAACCTAAAAGTGGAAATAATTTACTAAAAAGTTGAAAATTTATAATGGAAGACATGAATTTATAAAGTAAACTTGGATTATCACCAAAATATTAGAATACACGTAAAAGAGTAGGAATATGTAACCAAAAAATCCTGAAAATAAAGTTGAAATTGATTAACAGAAAGTAGGAATACAAAAAATAAACTTGAAACATCTAATCAAAATATTAGAAATTTAATACAAAGAGTGGGAATATAGAACCAAAAAATGATGGAAAAAGGAGTGGAAGAGCAGAACTTAAAAGTTGGAATAACTTGATAAGAATTTGATAAATTGCAATGAAAAGTAGAGATTCAAAAAATGAACTTGAAACATTCACTTAAATGTTGGAATTCAATAAAAAGAGTCGGAATATAGTATCGTGGAAAAAAGAGTTAAAGAGGTTAACACAAAAGTTGGAACAACTTACAAAGAATTTGATGAATTGTAATGAGAAGTAGGGATCTTAAAAACGAACTTGCAATATTAACCCAGAGTATTGGAATTTAGTAAAAAAAAAGGAATAAATAACCAAAACGTGGTGATAATAATAGTTGAAGAACTTAACCCAAAAGTTGTGAGTATCTACCAATAATCTGATAAATTCCAACAGTAAATAGGGATCTAAAAATTAAACTTGAAACATCCACATAAAATATTGAAATTCAATTAAAAGAGTAAGAATATAAAGAATATAAAACCAATATATAGTAGGAAAATGAGTGGAAGTGCTTAACACAAAATTTACAAAAACTTGACAAGAATTTAATAAATTTTAATGAAAAGTAGAGAACTAAAAAATAAACTTGAAACATTTACTCAAATATTAGAATTCAATAAAAAGAGTAGAAATATAGGACCAAAATATGGTGAGAAAATAAGTTGAAAATATTGACCCAAAAGTTGGAACAACTTACAAGGAATTTGATAAATTTTAATAAAAAGCAAGGATCTGAAAATAGAACTTAATATACTTACCCAAATGTTGGAATTCAATAAAAAAAAGTAGGAATATAGAACCAATAAATGGTGGAAAAGGAGTGGAAAAGCATAACCCAGAAGTTAGAACAACTTAACAAAAGTTTGATAAATTCCAATGAAAAATAGAGATCTAAAAAATAAACTTGAAACATTCGCCCAGATTTTGGAATTCAATAAAAAGAATAGAAATATCGAACCAAAATTTGATGGGAATAAAAGTTGAAGAGGTTAACCTAAAGCTTGGAACAACTTACAAAGAATTTGATAAATTTTAAAGGAAAGTAGGAATCTAAAAATTGAACTTGATATATTTACCGAAAATGTTGGAATTCAATAAAAAGAATAAAAATATAGTACCAAAAAGTGGTAGGAACAATAATTGAAGAGTTTAACCCAAAAGTTGTAAGTACTTACCAATAACTTGATAAATTTCAACAATAAATAAGGATTTAAAAAATTAACTTGAAACATCTAAGTAAAACATTAAAATTCAATGAAAAGAGTAGGAATATAAAACCAAAAAATGGTGGAAAAAAGAGTTGAGTGCTTAACCTAAAACTCAGAAAAAGTTACCAAGAATATGATAAATCCAACAACAAGTAGGGATCAAAAAATAAACTTGAAACATTCACAAAAAGTATTGGAATTAAGTTAAAAGAGTATAAATATATAACCAAAAAATGATGGAAAGAAGAGTTGAAGAGCATAACTTAAAAGTTTGAAGAACTTAACAAGAATCTGATAAAGTTTAACAACAAGTCGAGATCTAGAAAATGAACCTGAAATATCCAAGCAAAATGTTAGAATACAATAAAAAGAGTTGGAATAGAGAACCAAAAAGTGGTAGAAATAAGAGTAGAAGAAGTTAACCTAAAAGTTGAAATAACTTAACAATAATTTGATAAATTGAAACGCGAGTAGGAATTTAAAAAGTAAATTTGATACATTTACCCAAAATATTGGAATTCAATAAAAAGAGCAGGAATATTGAATCAAAAAGTTGTGGAAAAGTAAATTTGAATAACTTAGCAATAACTAGATAAAGTCTAACATAATATAAAGATTAAAAAATAAACTTGAAATATTAACCTGAAAATTAAAAATTTAATGAAAGAACTGGAAATATAAAACTAATAACTAATGGAAAAATGAGTTGAAACAACTTACCAATAATTTAATAAATTCTAATAGAAAATAGAGATCTAGAAATTGAACTTGAAATATCCAAATAAAATTTTGGAATTAAGTAAAAAGAGTAGGAATACAAAACTAAAAAGTAATGAGAACAAGAGTTGAAGACGTTAACCCAAAAGTTAAAATAATTTACCAAGAATTTAATAAATTTAAATGAGAAATAGGGATCAAAAAACTAAACTTGATTTATTTACCTAAAATGTTGGAATTCAATTAAAATAGTAGGAATATATAACTAAAAAGTGGTAGAAAAATAAATTGGAATAATTTACGAAAAACTAGATAAAGTGTAACACATTATAGAGATATAAAAATAAACTTGAAATATCCACATAAAAAGTTAGAAGTGTTTGAAAAAAGTGGATATATAGAACCAAAAACTAGTAGGAAAACGAGTTGGAACAACGTACCAAAATTTAGATAAATTGCCACAAAAAATGAAAATTTGAAAAGTAAACTTGAAATATGCATGATATATATTGGAATGTGACAAAATAAGTAGGAATATAACTATTTTATGATATTTTTATATTTTTTGTACTATTTTTAATTTTAAAATTATTACAATGTTTTTCCTCATTTAATTATAATTTTATCCTTTTTTCAAATTTTTTCATAATTCTTTCACATTAAAAACAAATAAAAATGTAATTTTCATTATATTATCCGGTTAAAAATCGGTTGTACTGGTTGCATGCATGCGCTATATCTGCATGGTAGGTTGACTCCTGTGAAATTTAGAATAAGCGAGGCAGCCGCCCACATCTAGCAGTCCTCGCGGTAACCAATGAATGAAATTATGGCAGTTATTTCCCTTTTAAAAAACAATAATAACATAAATAATTATTAAAAAAAGTCTATAATCTAAGATTCTAAGTCAAATCTAGGGATGGCAACGGGGAGGGGAGGGGAGGGGACCGATCTCCTCATACCCATTCCCGATATTTTACGTATGTCCCCGTCCTCTCCCCGTCCCTGTCAGAATTATTTGAGAGAATCCCCATCCCCTCTCCGAATAATAATAGGGGATCTCCGAGGGTCCCCGATCCCCGAAGGTCTCCGATCCCCGAATAACTAACACATTTTTTTGTTTTTGATTTTGAGTTAATCATATTAAAATAAAAAATTCAAATAAAAGTAAAGTTCGAAATTACCTTATATTAATATCCATTACAAAAGTCACATCCATTAAATTAGTTAGTAACGCAGTATGCAAGGGATACAAACTATCATGAACAAATTAATAGTTTAATACAAAATTGTTACAAATAAAATCAAATTTAAGTTCAAAATTAACTTTTCAATGGTGGCATGGGCATTTTATAAATGTGGATTATTCTTTTTACAGCACAATTATTAAGCCGGAGCAAATCAAGAGCAAATATTAGATTAGATTAGATTAGATATTAAAATTGTGATTCGCTTTTGGGCAATTATAACATCTAAAAATAAAAAAATAAGTTTAAAATATTTAATGAATATTAAAATTAAAACAAAATTATTGAAATTTAATAGAATCTACCCCTAGTCTTTTAATGTCCTAAATAAAAAATTAGGACTTTAATTAATTAATTAAGCCTAAAAGTTTAATAATTTAAATATTTTGATATTTATTATTTTTACCAATATTTATAATTTTATAATTCAAAATTTATAATTTTTTACTAGTAATTTTAAAAAATAAAAATAAAATTAAAAATTAAAATGAGGAAATGGATAGGGGATGGGGATTCCACCTCACCCCTATTCCCTCCCCGAATAAAAAATTGAGTAAAAAAAATTTCTCATTTTTTTCCTAAATAAAAAATTAAGTATAAAATTATCCCCATACCCTCCCCAAATAAAAAAAACTCTGAAAATATCCACCTGAAAATTTTTATCATACCTAATCAAATCCACAGTTACACGTAAAATGAGTCCAACGCGACATTTCGTAATAATAATCTATATCCGCATCCACTCCACTTGCAACCGCTATCTCTCCCTTATAAATCATAAATATTAAATTATTTAATTGAGCTGTAGCTGTTATCGTAAATTATTGTTAAGTCGAATTCATAAAGCTTCTCTCTGATCCGAAAAGAATCTTTAGAACTGAGTGAGATTCAATCCATGGCATCATTGAATTTGAATCAGATCATAAGCAACAGCAACACCTCCTTTGCTGTGAATCGTCGGCCAGGATTGCGCTTGCCTAGTCGAGTTGGGTTGAGGGCTTTAGCTTCTGCTTCAGCTTCAGCAGAGCCAGACTTGAGTATTACAGTAAATGGACTGCAGATGCCGAACCCGTTTGTTATCGGATCGGGTCCACCTGGCACCAACTACACTGTCATGAAGCGAGCCTTTGATGAAGGCTGGGGTGCCGTTGTTGCTAAAACTGTAAGTTCTTTATCATTTTTTTTAATTTGATTAAATTTACTTGACTTCTTGAACTTAATAATTCTCATGCATGTTGCTTATGATATTTGGTTTATCCAGTTTTAAATAAATTAGAATGAATTGCTTAAGAGTATGTTCGGTTGGCACTTTTCAAATTGAGACCAATTCAAGAATTCTTCTGATTTGATATAAATTAATCTAGGAGTTTGCAATTCTACCTGTTTTGATATTGAGAATATATATGTTCTTAAATTGTTCTGCTAGGTATCATTAGATGCAGCAAAAGTTATAAACGTAACTCCTCGATATGCCCGCCTGCGAGCAGGTGCGAATGGATCAGCCAAAGGGCAAATTATTGGGTGGGAGAACATAGAACTCATTAGCGATCGGCCGCTTGAAACAATGTTGAAAGAATTTAAACAATTAAAAGCATTGTATCCAGATAGGATTCTCATCGCTTCAATTATGGAAGAGTATAACAAAGCTGCATGGGAGGAGCTTATTGATCGAGTGGAAGAAACAGGAATTGTAGGATATCTTTACGTAGTGTTCTATGTTTGTTCATGCATCTTTCTGTTAAAAGTGTTAGCCTCATTTTTTTTTTTTTCCCTGCATTATTTTATAGGATGCAATAGAAGTTAATTTTTCATGTCCACATGGCATGCCGGAACGTAAAATGGGGGCTGCTGTTGGCCAAGATTGTAGGCTGTTGGAAGAAGTTTGTGGTTGGATAAATGCAAAAGCTACTGTTCCTGTGTGGGCAAAGATGACTCCTAACATTACTGACATTACAGAGGTGAGCCCTGCGTATGATGAAACTTTGTGTTTACTTCTAACTTTTAGGTTCAAATAAGGTAAGCATATATGTGAAACTTTTGTGCACGCCACTTCGTTCAGTGATATGCATTCTAATTAGCTTTAGATGTGATAATTCTTTTAATTTTACACTATTGTCTATTCTATTCCAGTAATCTAGTGGCTGATGTGTCATCTCTGCTCATGAGTCTTTACGAAACATTGCATCATGCGGTGCATTGCTTTAATTTGCTGATTTTATTGGTGACATTATACTAGAACTGAGTATAATTTTGGATTGAGATACTTTTATATATCAATCTATTTGTTAAGGAACATAAGAGATCAGTGGGGATGCCTAATAGTTTTATGATGTATGTTTTTTATGAGCCTCGGATATTAAATTTGGTATTTTTCTCAAATATTTTTTTCATGAAAATGGGGATGAAATTATAGATAATATGAATTCTCCTGTTAATTACTATACGTGCATACATGAATATTATCATCTATTTTGAAATATATAATCATGCATTCTAGTAAGGGAAAGACTTGTTATGAGAGTACTGAACTGTTTTTCAGTCAAAATTAGCCGTTGGAGAGACTGGTTACTTTGGAAGGTATTTTGTATTTTAGAATATCTAAGTTATATTTTATATATGACTTTCGATCAGGTCATGACTGTGCAAGGGGCGATACATAATTGGTGGAGCTTTGTTGTGGGGCCCGTAGCTCCACCAATGAATACCCGCCACACGTGCAGACGCGCACTAGATCTGGAACCTTTAATATTTTATAATATCAAAGGCTTATTTGACAGTTTGTGTAAACCAGCGGACCACTTTACTAAGTGATGTGGTGGTTAAAAATTTACTAACAGCATGTAGCAGCAGGGACATAGATAATGACCCATTGCAAATGTTGTCTTTACCAATAAGATATGAAAACTCTGGACCTGGATGACTATCCATAATTGAAAACCTATTCTTTAACTTGATTTCACAATTCTGTTTACGATTGTCCACCTGGACAGATTCTTGTGCTAAAATTATGTTAAAGACGGGGAAATCTTGTTTATGCTTTGTGTAATTACTGAATTCTTTTCTTTTAGTTAATATTTACTGGTGTAGATTTGCAGACTCCTCTTCGAGTTGAAACGTCCACAGGAAAAAATTCCTTTGAACTTTCTAAATGATCATCAAATTTCAATTAGCAGTATTGTGTATGTGATTCTTGTATTAATTTTCTTTTTTTTAGAGTTCTAATTTAAAGTTCATTGTTATTCTTATAATTACTTGTGCAGTTTTATCATGTGAACACAAAAAATTCCATTGATATTTTTCGATATTTAATTTTCAAGATGCATATTTCATTATTTTAGTGATAACTGATCTTATCCTCCATTTGTATATAGCCAGCTGGGGTGGCTCTCAGATCAGGAAGTGAGGGAGTATCTGCTATTAACACAATCATGAGCGTCATGGGAATTGATCTGAAAACTTTGCGTCCTGAACCTTGTGTCGAGGGGTTTGCATTCTCAGATTCAGTAATATGTGAGTTTTCCATTGGCTTAGCGTCGATCTAAGAAAATTGTGTTTTGAAATTTGTCATCAGATACTCTACACCTGGGGGCTATTCTTCCAAGGCAGTCCATCCTATTGCATTAGGAAAAGTAATGAGTATAGCCAAAATGATGAAGTCAGAATTCAATGACAAGGATTACTCACTTTCTGGCATTGGAGGTGTAGAAACTGGTGGCGATGCTGCCGAATTTATTCTTCTTGGTGCAAATACTGTTCAGGTGGGCCTCAAACCTGTTCCTTGTTATTAGTTTTCTTTTGCAACATCAATTTGTTTTTCCTTTTTTTTTTTTCTTTTCTCTGAGTGAACCTCATCAGATAAAGGCAATGCAAATCTGTCTACTCATTCATGCCTGCCCGATACTTGAGCTTGTTCTCTATTACTGCTGCTGCTATGTTTGCTCGACATCTAAACATCGGGATATCCTTGACATTTACCTTAAAATTCAGCATGAAATATGATGTGGAATTAGCTGTCATTGCAATCATATGAGTCAAAATATTCAAGCCCATGTATTTATTTCTTTATTTTCTAATGAAAATTTTTCAATATGTACATGTAATTGCAAAGTTTCATGTGCCATTTCCTTTGTCTGTAGGTCTGCACTGGGGTTATGATGCATGGATACGGTCTCGTGAAGAGACTTTGCGAGGAGTTGAAGGACTTCATGAAAATGCACAATTTTTCCTCCATAGAAGATTTCAGAGGGTAAGCAGTATTTACTAGATCATAATATCCATAAAAACGGTAAGTTTTAAGAATTGTTGGGTATATTGAATTTTTTTCCTTCCTTTTCCTTGTTTGGTTTTTGCCAGGGCCTCTCTTGAGTATTTCACGACACACACAGAATTAGTAAAGATGCAACAAGAAGCAATGCAACAAAGGAAAGCAGTCAGGAAAGGACTGCAGTCTGATAAAGATTGGACAGGTGATGGCTTTGTCAAAGAGACTTTGAGCATGGTTTCTAACTGAATTTTACATTTGCGTTGACCCGCCTGGTTTTCTTGTTTCATTCAAGAATAAATTATTGGGCCTTAATCTCTCATTCCTTGTTGGAAGTTGAAGTTAATTTTCTTTGAAAAAAGAATTTATAAATAATTGCATTGTTGATATGTTTTCTTAGGTTGTTGGACTTGTAAATTATGTCATTTGTGCTATGAATTATAAAGAAAAATAAATAAATAAAATCGCAAATGCATAGCTTTGGTTTCCTTCAATACAATCTTTACAATAAGGCGAACATTCTTGCTTAGCCTCCGAGTTTGGACTAATTATTTACTTGGTTAGGGATGGCAAAATCTTCCATGGATTTTGGGTCTCATGGGGTTCCACCGCAAATGGGATCAATTTTTAATAATTTTTGGGGAATGAAGTGGGAAATAGGAAAAAATAATCTTTAAATTCTTAATGGGATGAGGGTTGGTTGTGTACTTTTTACACCACTCTCCATTATATATAGATATTTTTTCTATTTTTTATTTAGTATTTTTTATTTTATCAATTACAATGTTAATTAATAATTTTTTTTATTTTTACTTAATATAAATGCGCTATAATTAAAAGAAAATCCTACAACATAATTTTTATTCATCCTTAAAATATTACTATGTTTTTTTTTCTTTCTTAAGATACTGCTCTTTTAAAATATTTTTCAATTTTGATATCATTTTAAGATATTGTTTCAAATATTTAGAGTTTTCTTTAAATAATTTAAATACTTTATAATATGGTCATGGTTTTACTTAAGTTTTTAATTTATAATTTTTTAAAATTATGTATCTATATTTATTATAAAATAAATAAATAAAAAATGAGGTCAGAATAGGAAAATCATTCCCCATAGGGGGATTCGTCATTCCTATTTCACTAAATTTATTGGGGAATGAGATGAGGAATGAAAACGAAATTTTTAATGTGGTGAGGAATAGGGCAACCCTCTCCACCCTCACCCCACCCCAACCCCATCCCATTGCCTTCCCTATACTTGGTCTATGTATTTTAAAAAATCATCTAAAATTTTTGCTAAATCTTGTGACATCTACCTTAAAACATTTGCTAAATCCAGACAAATTAACCTCACTGACCTGGACAACAGTTAAATTTGACATATTTATTTGATATGAATTAAAACCAATATGATAAGTAATAGGAGAAAAGTATATAATAAATGAGTAGATTTTAAAAGATGTATGGATAATTTTAAAATATAAGGATTAATTGAATAATTGACTTAAAAACTTGCGGATAAAAGGAACTTCTAATGCTTAAAGCAATAAAAATCAGAAGCAAAGTTTTTAATAGCCTACTATTATACTAAGGTATACTCATTTTTTAAATTAAAATAAAATCAAAAGCAACATAATTCAATGGATTATCGAATAGCGCTGAAAGTTCTTCAAATCGTCTCACTAAATATCTTAGCCAATAAAACTAAGTGGGATAAAATCTGATCAATCGAACAAAAGAAAAAATCATATCAAATAAAACCATGTGGGATAAAATCTGATTAATCGAACAAAAGAAGAGTACATTATATATTGATAATTTATTGATCAGTCGGCACATGTCAATATGATATACATCTTCTCAAATATTGATGTGAAAAGAGCTTAGTAAATCTATAATACTGCCAATATAAACGTATCCTATTTGCAAGAAACGTACATAAGCACGACCAGCAAAAATGAATTTTCTTCAATTCATTAGTTACAACAATCTCATGAAAATAATGAAAATTATATTTTAATGTCATTCTTGTGATGTAGTTGGCTCATAGAGAAACCTTGCTTTTTTATTAAACAAAGTAATTCTCATTAAATCAGGAAAAAATTCAAAGACAACAACCTATAGACTGTGGAAAGTCTTCTAGTAGTACAAATGATGAACATGTTCGAAGAGCATATTTAGCTAGAGCATCCGTAGCTTGGTTACCACTCCTTGAAATATGCCAAATCCTGAAGTACTACTTTGGTTGCATAACTTGCTGCACATAATAAATTATCCACAAAAGCTCTGTACGAGTATGTTGCTTTCCGGATCAATTGAATAACAAACGACGAGTCTGACTCAATCATTAACGAAGACAAACCAGTCTCCTTAGCGAGTTGAATACCAAAGCGAATGGCCTCTGCTTCAGTAATAGCCACATCCTCGCAATAATTCCCAAAATTGGTTCTAGCCAACATAACCAATCCCTCATGATTTCTAATAACAGCTCCATAACTGACCTTACCATTTTGAACATCCACTGCCACATCGGTATTTAATTTAAACCAACCCAACTGTGGAGGCTCCCAAATCACAACATTTTGGACAGTACACATAGTATTTATATCCATGCAATTTCTCCTTACACAACTATCCCAAATTCCTTGGGCAGAAGCCACCACACAATTAGGAGATGGCTTAGCCCCACGATATAAAATCCTATTTCTCGCCCTCCAAATCCCCCACATAATTAAGACAAAGAATTGAATTTCATTAAAAGCAACTTTAGAATAAACAATATCCCACACACCCCACAAACATGCAACTTGGTCAAAAAATTCCGTAACAATAAATGAAGTAAGCTCCCACACCTCATGAGCATGTTGACAGACAAATAGACCATGCAAAATAGACTCACCAGCCTCACCATAAACCCTGCACCGCGAATTAGCCACCACCATTTTTAGTTCCAAATTTTCTATAGATGGAAACAATCCTGAAAGTGCACGCCACAAAAAATATCTTAACCTTGGAAGGAACAATTAACTTCCAAATGGTTGCCCACTGCATTGATGAAACACTAGAAGATGCAGCACTATCAAGGTTCTTCCATGTTTTCGCAATATGATACCCAGACCTCATTGTGTACTCGCTACAACAATCATAGTGCCATATTACGCTGTCATGAGAACTCTGTGAAGGGAGCTTAATCTTCATAATAGAATGGATATCTGGTGGCAAGTAATATTTCCATAGCAAACTCATGCTCCATGAATTCCCATTCTCTATCAAGTCAGCAACCCTTGCTTCTTTGCCCAAAATTTTTGGCGAAATAAGTCGGGACAACAATGCCCTAGGCACCCAATTATCACCATAAATACGAATATGTAACCCTGACCCTAAACACCATTGAATTCCCCGCCATAATAGCTCACGCCACCAAAGAATACTTCGCCAAACAAATGAAGGATTATTACTAATAGTTGCATTAAGAAACAAATGTCGTCGGAAATATCTTGCCTTTAACCCGTGAAGCAAGTATCTCCCCATAAATAAGCAAACGCCACCATTGTTTTGCCAACATAGCCTGATTAAAACACCCTAAGTCTCGAAAACCCAAACCACCATTCTCCTTAGCACGGCTCATACTAGTTCTATCCCATCTAGTGCATTTTTTGCTTTTTTTCCGAAGACCCCCACCAGAAAGCTGTAAACCTCCGCTGAATATTTTCATACATAGTCACCGGTAAGTGAAACACACTCATATCATATGACGGAACTGCTTGTGCTACTGCTTTGATAAGAATCTCTTTTCCTCCACAAGAGAAAACTTTTTCTCACCATTTACTCAATTTTCTCAGCACATTAAATTCAGTTCGTGGAAAAACTCTCTTCTTCCTCCCAATCATCGCTAGCAAGCCTAAGTATTTCTCATATGCGGAGACTTCAGAAAAGCCAAAGGCCTCTGTAATACTCTTGTGTGTATCAGGCTTCACATTTGGACTAAACAAAACACTCTTGCAGAATATTCTAAAAATTCTCCATCTACATATTCTGTGGCAAACCCCCAAGTTTCTCATTCGGTTTTAAATTAAAATCTCCCACATTACCCATGGTAGTGAAGATAATGAATGTAGTCGATGAATTATACTTCCATGGCAGCCTCTGGATGCCAATACACACCAGTAAAACGCCGCCATAACCCCTCATCCATTTTAGCAGTGACATCAATATAATGCATACTATAGGAATTCACATCAACTTGAATTTTCTCCTGCCAAAGCAAAGCTAAATCACCCCTAGAACCAACCCGATCAACAGCTAAACAATTAGCATACCCCAATTCCCTACTAACACAATTCATTCTTGCCACCCCTAATCTAGTTTCACATAAAAAGACAATAAAAGGTCTAACCTCACGGAGAATTTTACGGAGAGCATGGGATGTCTTCCCCAAACCTTGGACATTCCAAGTTAAGATATTTATGGCGATCGGCGGGGTTGAGCATCATCAATCCCCGCAGTTGAATTTGGCAAATCTACAGTCCACAAAGGCAAGCTAGTCTCTACACCAACACCATCATCTCCAACCTCTGTTTCAGCCACCACTTTTCCATGTTTCCAACACACAGCCCCATCACTAATTTCCCCTTCATAAATTTGCTTAGCTCCCAAAGCCAGAGAACCATGAGCTCTTCCTTCATGAATTTTTCGTGCCAACCGCTTCCACTTTCTTTCTTTCTCTGCCCTTACTAGATATTGTTTTGTCAACCGTGTCACCTCCAAGGCTCCAAGACAAGAAGTCAAAGCTTTGTTTTGTGTCGTAGCTGTATTACCCTTCAAATTTTCTTGTACAGCTCACAGGATACCACCTCGCCGGCCATATCACTATTCAATCCAGCACAAGCATCATTAGTAACATCTACGCGTGTATAAATTTTAGAATACATTTGAGGTGTTATGTTATCTATATAATAATTAATAATACTATAATATATATGTATTTATTTTGAATTACTATCAAATAAGTGGTGGTTATATTTAATTTAATGACACATATCATTCATACATCAATTCAGTATTCTAGAATTTCTTCTACATCGTGATACCATCTTTATTTCATTAGGCACATGCCTTGTAGTAATAGAGATTGGCAAAGCACGTGTTTGAGAATTTGAATTCCCCCCAATTTCATTCACTTTTTATTTTCCTCTTCCTGACCGCAAATGATTATTCTCATTTATAACCATATAAATATAAGAAGGTTAAGGTTATATTGGAGTTCACCTATTGTGAAATATAAATTTAAACCACACACATAAAATAATAAATAATAAAAAATTTATTATAATTTATTATTTATTATTTATTACTTTATGCGTATATCTAAAATTCGTACTCCACAATAAATAAACATTCGTACTCCACCATAAATAAACTTTAACATAACCAAACCCATATAATAATTATTAACTTTAACATAACCGAACCAATACAATAATTATTCTCATGGTTAATAGCATTCCTTCCATCATCTTTTCGAAACCCGTTTTTCTCATTATTTGTCGCAACGCATGGGCCACTTATTACCTCATTAATTACCGTCACATTCTCAGCCAAATTCGATTCTCCTCCACCATGATCTGACAAGGGGCGCCGACCTTCCACCTTCCGACGCCCACTTCAAGCATCAGCCTGCATCCAATCGCCATACTCAAATTTAACATTCTCACCCTTCTCTGCATTAGCTAAGTCATAGGGAGAACATGATCATCATCATCAGTGTGAAATCGAACTAGCAAGCCAGGTTTAAGTGGCTTAGAGATATCAATAGGGACTTGGACATGAAGAAATTTTCCCACAAAATCACCACAATGACCGGCATCCAAGTTCTCCACACCCCCTAGCATTCCTCCAAGAAATTCAGCCATCTCCTTCAATATATTATAGATGGGCACATTATAGATACGAACCCAAAATGAAACTGTATTAAATTGTTGGGCATTCAATTCTCCATTACCAGCCAAAGGAGAAAGAGCCAGTAAGGAGCGATTAAAGTGCCAAGGCCCCATCAACAAAATGAGACGGCGATCATTCTCATTAGCAAAACGAAAAAGGAAATATATTGTCCTAAATGGCCCACTCTAACACCCTTAATGAACTTCCAGATCAGAGGTATGCTACAAACAAAGACCTCCTTATTCACCGATCGCGATTGCAAAACCTTTCGAACTAAACTAGTGACTGCCCGCATTACCCCTTCGCTGAACCTCATCTGAAATTACTGCTGTAGCAACTTTTTCCTTAAGCGAAAGTGAGCCACATAATTTAATTAACTCCGAAGTCTCCATGGCAACCTTCTAAAGAATAAAGACAACTAGTCACAAGAAGAATATTCACAAAAAACTATAATCAACCCAACGATTGAACGAGCACACGGCTCACACGATAGCTCCCACACTACTAGCCACTGGCAGAACCAGAGAGTTTGTGAGGAGAAATGAGTTTGTCCTTCTTGCTTTTAGATTCACAAAGAATGTAACATTTGATCTGGGAAGAAAAAACATCTGATCTAATGCCAATATATAATCATTAAATGTATTCAAATACGATACTTTAGGATCAATTACATAATAGATCATTTTACAAGATCAAGAGAGTATTGTTGGAAATATGTGAAAATCATGGCAAACAGCAAGCAACAACAAACAACATACAATAACACCAAAGAATAACTAGTAGTGACAACAATAAAATAAAAGAGTCAAGGCGTGCGTAACCATTGTCTTAGTGATCAAATTCTGCTCCTTTACATACAATTTTCCAATGCAGAAAAGACAAAGAAAAGAAGGACAAAGGAGGACAAAGAAATAAAGCAGATTGGCCTCAACGCAACAAGGACAAAGGAATAATGGGGATTGACCTTAAGTATATTAATTTTGTACTATATTATTAATAATAACGTATCATGTGTTGATCTTATTAATAATTTTTTAATTTATATAATTAAAATTAAAATTAATAAAATATTATGATTTACATAATTAAGAATATCAACAATTATTATTAATTTATATAATTGAAATTAATAATAAAATAAATAGTTTATATTATAAATATATTTTTTATTCACTTTATAATTAAAAACTATAATTCTTTAAATAAAGGTAAAACTATAATTTCAAACAATTCACCCATAATTTAAGACAAAGTAAATACATAAATAAGATTTTAATTCCTATTCTACACTCTCATTCTAGTGTATATAAACAACCTACTCCTACTCCCACTCTACACTCCCAATCATAGAATTCTCACTGCTCAGGATTTTCAATCTAATCCGAGAAGTAAACGCTACCATAGTGTAGCTGTTATGAGGTTATACTCTAAAGGTTACACTCTAAACGTAAAGGTCTCAAACGACAAAAGAAAAAAGAAAATTAAAGCAAAACTAAGAGTAAGAGCACTTCATACTAACAAATTAGTTTGAGACCTTATATAGACAAACCTTAATTTTTTGTCTAATTTAATTTGAATTACTCATATAAGAAATTAATTTGTTCAATTCTATTCTAAACAGAATTTGGAATCTCAAACTATTTCAAGTTTGAAGTTAGTAAAAATGTAAGTGTGAAAAATGAAAATGTGAATTAAACTTGAAGAGAGAAGGCAAATAAAAAAGGATAAAGTTGTGGCCTTCATTTTTGTTTCGCTCTTTTACTTTAACTTCTTGTCAATAGTCTCAACCAGGATTACGATTGTTAATTTTTATAATGAATCCTTCTGGATTCCATTAAATGGACATGTAATTCGATTAAAGTATATTGATACGAATCCCATCAAGAACTGACATGACCCTAATCAATTTAGTTTCCAAGATCGAATCTAAACATAGAATTGAATGGAACCGCGACTCGATGCTCAATGAAAGCACGAATCTTGGTATGTAAGAACACCACATTCAGTTGTAGATGATCTGATTCATAAGTCAAGAGTTTGAATGCCACGAAAATCTGATACGTTTAAAGAATTTGTATAAGAACCAAAGAGAATTAACTCTCTCACCAATTGCATCAAAACTGATATGTCTCTGTTTATTGGATGCGAGTACATTATATCCGGTTATGAGAATTTTTGGAAATAATTCCTAATCCAAAATCAAATCGGAATCCTAATCTAAAGCGAATAAGAAAATAATGTAAATCAAATCAGAATCCTAATCAAAGTAAATAGGAAAGAATCTAAATAAAAAATCAGAATCCTAATCGGCTTAAATGCGTTATATCAATTAAAATGTATACTCGACAATTAAAAGAGAAATAACTAATTTTTTTCTCCACTAGCCTTCTCAAGAAATGAAAAAGTATCTGAAAAAGAAAAATAATATATTTTCCTACCATAATGTGCGAGCCAAGAGCCTGAATCATACATTTATCATGTGCGATTCCTTCAACGAGCATCTACGAATTTGATTGAGTCCAAGCTGCTTGAATCAATCCATTAAGCGCTTCTTAAAATTTTTTTGCTCAAGCTTTTGTGACTGTGCTTGTCATTGTTTTATCCTCAATCTCATTATATGTATCTAACGTTCAAATCTAGAAATCAATCCATCGATCAATCCACTGAACATGCATGCAATTCCTTATTCACAAGTCAATACAATACTGAGTTACGCAGCATGGGTAATTAAGTCTCTAATGTGTACGTAAAATACAACTTAAACTACCCATCTGGTAGTTGTACGTGGTGTTGTTTATACCGAAACTACAACAACACAAGATTGTCCTTAGGGCCAGTAGCCCGCAAGTTCTGGTTTCCAGCCGATATACACTTATCCATCAAATACCAAATCTGAATATCGTAATAGAAAACAGTTTTCATGATACCACCCGAAAATATGGTCACCTTAGACCTTCAAAGAGGGTGAACTTTATGAAAAAATAATTTTGTTTTTACAAAATCGGTTTTGGAGGATAAAATCAGGACCTTTCTGATGCATAGGATCCTTAAGCTTAAGGCAAGTGCAGAGCATACTCAGTGTAGAAAATTAGAGGTGAATGTATCTTTACTAACTCAAATAACTTCTTTAATTCCTAGAAGAAAGAAGAGATTTAGAGAGACATGATCAGAGATAGAGGAAAGCTTTTTAATTTGATTCCGACTTAAATTTTACATAAAAGGGAGAGACATTTATATAGAGGTCTAGAGGGAAAGAGATAAGGTAGGACCCTTATCTTTTATAAAAGCTTACAAATGATTAAAACAAAAGCATACACATACACACAAATCACGCTAAAGAAAAATACACTTTAGACAAGACAGGACCCTTGTCTAATTATTAAAGCTTCATGTGCTTGGTTTTCATCATGAAGTGGTTGGGAACCTTGATGGAGACACGTCACCAGTCTATTTTTCATACTATTTTCTTGCGCGTAATATCTGTTGACGGATCAGATAATTTTTGTCTTTATCATCAATTTCTGGAGGAGCTGGAGGTTCTGGTTTAGGCTTTGTGACAGTGTATTATGTATTTTCAGTGGGAAGGAGGGATTGGAAATCTTCCCATGGATCTTGGGAATCTTGGAACAGGATGTTGGTGTAGTCAGGACATTGTTCTGTGACAAGGATTCCTTGAGGACTAGAACTTGATCCTGGAGTACATGCTTGGACTTTGGGTACAATCTCAAGGGTGTGAGATAGTCCAATGGATGTGTAATGGATATTTGTGACAGGTGGTTGGACATTATTGAGTTCCATGAGATAAGTTTTAAGGATTGATGTTATTAATGGGTCATGTATGAGAGGAAAAGGGTGAGGATATGTTTCCATTCGTATGCCATATCCTGTGTCCAGTAGTCTTTTGTCTCTGGATGTTGGAAATAAGGCCTGTGGACAATGAGGTCAGCTTTGAATGGAAGTTGGCGATTCATGGCTATTACTGGAATGGTTTGAATGGAGGAAATAAGAGCAGGCTTATTTATAAGAGGTCGTGTAAGGAAATCAGGGATGAGGTTCTGTTCACTTTTTATGTGTTGGACTGCAAAATCATATTTTGTAAACCAATTTTTTAGGGTGAGCAGTTGCTTGTCAAGAAGCAACTTGTTTTTTAAATCAAAGATCTTTGGAAAAGAAGAGTTATCCATCTTGATAAGGAGTTTGTGGCTGATTAGGTGGAATTCAAATTTTTTAATTCCATACTTTACCGCCAAAATTTCTTTGTAGATCACGTGATAATTCTTTTTTGAGTCTTTGAATTGTCTGCTGGCACGAGCACAAAAATAGTCTGAGTCAACAATTTTTTCAAAGAGGATAGCACTCCCATATTCATCACTGCATCTGTTTGAAGGATGTGCTGGCCATCTGTGGGAATTCTGAGTGGAGGAGGCGACTGAGCTATCTTCTTTAACTGCTTTACAGCTTCTGTCTGTTCTGGACCCCATGGTTGGGACTGCTTTTTAAGCATGCGTGAAAGCTTGCTGGTGTGGACCGTAACTTTTGGGATAAAGTCTCGAACATAATTAAAATTCTAAGGAATTGTTGTATCTGCTTTTTGTTGAGATTTGTGTCTGGAAACTTTAATAATTCTTCTACAATGTATGGTCCAGGATGGTAATGACCATCTTTTAACACCATGCCAAGAAAGTCAATAAATTATTTTCCTATGTTGCTTTTCTTTTCAGAAAGCATGATGCATATGTTTCCATGATGTGAAAGAAATCTGATAGGAGTTGTTTGTGACTCTCGTGATCTTGTGAAAACAACAGCACATCATCGATGTAGATCAAAGCATGATGCAGGATAGGAGAGAAAATCTTGACCATTGATTTCTGAAATAAGGATGGAGCAACTTTGAGGTCGAAAGGCATGACAATCCATTGATAATGAGCATCAATGATGCAGAAGGCTGTCTTAGATCTATCAGTTGGTGAAATGCCAAGTTGCCAAAAACCAGCTTTAAGATTAAACTTAGAGAAAATTTGAGCCCGATGAACAAACAATGACTGTATCTTTGGAAGGGGAAATTTATCATCTTTAAGAAATGAATTAAGTGGCTGGTAATCAACGAAAAATCTCTTTTTTCCACGAACGAACTCAAATCTTTTCTTAACATAGAAGGCTTGACAAGCCCAATTTGAATAAGACCTTGTCGAAGCAATTGAGAACATTCTTGCTTTGCAAGTGAGAGATCAGTAGGAAACATTCTCGGATGAGAAGCTTTTGTGGGATTAATATCTTCATTGAGTTTGAAGGGAAGATGAATGAAAAATTGTTCATTTTTCCATAGTGGTGAAGAATTTTTAAACTGTGAATGATTTTCTAGACATAATTGGAGAAGTTTTTGAGAAATGTGGTGGTATGGAGAGGGTGTATCTGACAATGTATACAGACATAGAGTATCTGTATATGGTAAAAATATTTGTTTGAATCTGATTCCCGAATGGGTGATGAAAAGATTTTTTACCAGTTGAAGGATGTCAAAACCTATAAGCAAGTCTTTGCTCGGGAGATGGGAAGCAATGAGTTTTTTCCAAATAATGCAATTTGGAAAGAATTGAATACCAATAGGTTTTTTGGTAATCAATTTGGTTTCAAAGATTTCTCCATTTACAACTCTAAAGAACTTTGAATGATTTTCCCAATAACTTGAAGGAAGAACAGAGGGATCAATCATACTGGTTTCTGCACTAGTATCAAGAAAACCAATGATAGGAATGGGTTTATGGAACTTAGAAGGAAGAATTGAAAGCTTGATTGAAGGACTGAAAGGTTTAGAAATTTGGTTGACATTTTGGACTGTAGAAATAACTGAGATATCATCAGAGTCAGATGATTCTGCAATGATGAAAGCAGTTTGTTCATTCTTTTCTGGTTGTTCTGAGAAATTGGATTCAACATCTTTATTTTCAGATAGCATTGAGGAATGTTGGAGATGTTGTATGAGTCGAACAGCTTTTGCAGACTTGTGTGGATAGTTTCTGGCAAAATGACCATGTTTCTTGCAAATGAAACAATGGTTGTATTTCTTTTTCCTGTACTAGGATGGATCTTTCTTTTTGAATTACCGGAAAGGTTTTTTGGACTTTTTATGGGAGGATTTGTGAAGTGTTTTTGGAAATGTTTTTTCTTTTTGGTTGGACAAGCACATTTCTTTTCATCTCTGCATTCAATCTTGAGATAAGGCTTTTTTAGGCTGAGGAGAAAGGTTGTTTGTTTTCAATGAGGTCTTTGAAGAATTCTTTTTGTTCACAGATTTTATCTAGACATAACATGGTCATCTGGAAAATCTTTCCAAGAGAGATGTTAGCTATGTCAAGATTAGAGGCTGTGAATTGTCTTTGCAGCTCTGGAGGAAGAGAAGCTATGAAGACATGCTTTAATGTTGGATCATTGAATCGATTCAGCTTAGAATAACATGCTCATTCGCTTGTAATGCATTTCCAAATGATGTCATTTGAGAGAACAACATTTCATCTTGTGATAATCCTTTCTTGCTGCTTCATTAGAGGCTGATTGTTCTCCAATAAATTGTTCATAGATGAGAGAGAGAGTAGTAACAATTATGGTTTGAATAAACTGAAGTTGTCTGTATTCTCCCAGACTTTCTAGCCAATCTCATAAGGAACCTGTTGATCGAGATAAAAGCTCTTGAAGGACTGATTCTTATTGAGCATTTGGTTTTGTCATTTGAAGATCAATCCATGCTGTAAATTCTTGGTGTCTAGCTGGCCATTTGTGGGAGGAATATCATCAAATGTGAACCAGGATGAGGAAGATGGTTTTGGTGAATGATCAGAAGTGGATTGAGGCATTGGTGGTATTGGTTCAGTATGTGAAGTTTGATCATTGTTTTCATCATCAGAACTCTCAACAATAGGGGCTGAGGTGCTTGGTTCTTCTGTTTTAGTTGCCATTAGCAGATCAGTTATATCAACATATTCTGATTCTGAATTAGAAGAAATGTTGTTTAAATCGGTGGATAAGGATGAGGAGAATGAGAACTGATCTGGTTCATGATCAGATTCGGAGGATGACTGTTGACTTCAACACCATGGTATTGGTATTGACTAATTGGATCTTTGTCTTTCTTGGTGGTTCAGGAGTTGCTGTTGGGGAATCTTCTGGTGGAACAAAAGAAAATGAGGCTTCTGATTTTGGTTTTCGTTCTGAGATTTTTACCTTTGGTTTTGGCTTTTTCGGCGAAGAGGGTTTTGTCTGAGGAATACTTAGACTTGGAGAGGGAAGATGGGAGAAACCAAAGAATTGATTGTTATAAACAGGTTGAGGTCTGGATGGTATATATAAGGGTTGGTAAGTGTCAAATATTGGAACAAAGATTGGTATTGATTGTGTCTTAGTGAACAATGATGGTCGAGCTTTATCAGAATCGATTCTGGCCAACTTAGCTTTGAGTTTTCTAATCTCTGCTTCTTTCTTGTTGAATTCTAGACCTTAGACTTGATTATTAATAATCATTCGGAGATCTCTGTCTAACTCAAAGATTCTGTCTTGTAGATTTATGTAAATCTGTTCAAGACGATTGTTGATGGAATCAACTTTTGTTTCAGTTTGTGAAACTGAATTGGTAACTCAATCAATCTTTTTCCCAAGTTGATGCAGTGTTTGATTCTGGATATTGGCATTTTTTGTTTGCCAATTCAAAACAGCTTCATACTGCTTTGGTGCTTTAGGTTTTCCAGAAGATGTAATTGGGGGCTAAATAAAAGGTTGTGAGACAACTTTGGTTTGAGGGTCAATTTGGTTTTCAAGTGGAGGAAAGGTTTCATCATAAGATTGGCCTGAAAACATTAGGCATGATCTTATTTTGGGTTGAACAATTTCTGTGGGAGGCTTTGGGTCTTGTGGAGGCTGTGGAGAGAATGATTTGCAAAACAATTTCTGTCTTAGGTCTATCAGATGGTATCAGAGCCAGGCAAAACAAAAAGAAGTGGTATCATTAGTAATCTCAAATAACGTTATTTGATTTCCTAGAAGAAGATTTCAGAAATATGGAAACAACTACTTCATCTTCAGCTCCTTCTTCCTCTTCGTCACCTCATATTTCTTTATCTTCTGCTCTCTCTCTACCAAAGACCTACCAAAAACATGTTACCTCAAAAATTGAAAACTTAGTTGAATACTCTTATATCCCTGAGTTTGCTCAAATCAATGAATCACAGTTCCCTATCATGAGTCCTTACAGTCTTTACAAACAAAAAACTTCCTTCACTAGAAGCATCCGAACCCTAATCTCCACCAGAAGACCTCTCTTAAAAGAGTACATTTAGTTATCCCAACTAGATCAGTATGCCCTCCAAGCCTCTCAAAGTGAACAATATGTCACTTTAGAAATACCCCCAGATCTCGTAGCCACTTCGAAACGAGAAGAGTATGCACATCTTCATCCTGGTGGTGTTAGATTAATTCTTACACTCCATGGTAGAAAAGGCTTACCATTCAGTCAGAATTGCTCTTCTTGACACAAGGTTCACACAGTATCAACATGCTGTTATTGAAACCATCCTGACAACACTTCATACCGGTAGTGTTTTGTTTACTTTTTATCCAAATTTCAACATGTCTCTAGAAGATCCCAACCTACCAACAACTGTGAAAGTTCAGATCCAACTCCAGGGAGCATAACAAACACCCACTTCAAAGATTGCAACCCTCCATCACCAAATAGTATATCGATTATAGAATCATGCACTAGATCTTCCTAGACCCCACACCATACCAGATGCCCTTATGATCCTTACTGATACGGATATCATTCCAACTCTAATCCAAATCCCCAAACAAATTCAAAAACAAGAATTGCTCAAGCTCATGCCACTTGAATGGCTCACTAATTATGAGCATTTTCGCCAAAACTCTGAACCAGTTCAAACAACAGAAGCCAAGTTTTAAAGAAGAAATGATGGACAGGTTAAACTGTCTTTTCAAACACCTGAAACTAAACCCATTTCAGACCCTCCAAGGCTTTCTTATACTGCTATGATCACTGCAGTATCTACTGGTCAAGAAAAAGATCTCCCAATTCATGGATTTTTGTCAGATGGATACCCAGTATATCCTGACAAAATCAATGGACATTTCATATGGGATGTTCCTGAAGCTCATATGTGCAATCCAGATTGTCCTTGTTTGGATGGTACGGATGTTGATCATGAACTGGAAGAAAAAAAAAGAAAAAGAAAAAACCTTCTCATCCTAAAACCCCTTGCAAATCATTCTCTCCAGAACCTCTACAAGACCCAAAGCCTCCCACAGAAATTGTTCAACCCAAAATAAGATCATGCCTAATGTTTTCAGGCCAATCTTATGATGAAACCTTTCCTCCACTTGAAAACCAAATTGACCCTCAAACCAAAGTTGTCTCACAACCTTTTATTTAGCCCCCAATTACATCTTCTGGAAAACCTAAAGCACCAAAGCAGTATGAAGCTGTTTTGAATTGGCAAACAAAAAATGCCAATATCCAGAATCAAACACTGCATCAACTTGGGAAAAAGATTGATTGAGTTACCAATTCAGTTTCACAAACTGAAACAAAAGTTGATTCCATCAACAATCGTCTTGAACAGATTTACATAAATCTACAAGACAGAATCTTTGAGTTAGACAGAGATCTCCGAATGATTATTAATAATCAAGTCTAAGGTCTAGAATTCAACAAGAAAGAAGCAGAGATTAGAAAACTCAAAGCTAAGTTGGCCAGAATCGATTCTGATAAAGCTCGACCATCATTGTTCACTAAGACACAATCAATACCAATCTTTGTTCCAATATTTGACACTTACCAACCCTTATATATACCATCCAGACCTCAACCTGTTTATAACAATCAATTCTTTGGTTTCTCCCATCTTCCCTCTCCAAGTCTAAGTATTCCTCAGACAAAACCCTCTTCGCCGAAAAAGCCAAAACCAAAGGTAAAAATCTCAGAACGAAAACCAAAATCAGAAGCCTCATTTTCTTTTGTTCCACCAGAAGATTCCCAACAAAGAACTCCTGAACCACCAAGAAAGACAAAGATCCAATTAGTCAATACCAATACCATGGTGTTGAAGTCAACAGTCATCCTCCGAATCTGATCATGAACCAGATCAGTTCTCATTCTCCTCATCCTTATCCACCGATTTAAACAACATTTCTTCTAATTCAGAATCAGAATATGTTGATATAACTGATCTGCTAATGGCAACTAAAACAGAAGAACCAAGCACCTCAGCCCCTATTGTTGAGAGTTCTGATGATGAAAACAATGATCAAACTTCACATACTGAACCAATACCACCAATGCCTCAATCCACTTCTGATCATTCACCAAAACCATCTTCCTCATCCTGGTTCACATTTGATGATATTCCTCCCACAAATGGCCAGCTAGACACCAAGAATTTACAAAGATGGATTGATCTTCAAATGACAAAACCAAATGCTCAATAAGAATCAGTCCTTCAAGAGCTTTTATCTCGATCAACAGGTTCCTTATGAGATTGGCTAGAAAGTCTGGGAGAATACAGACAACTTCGCTTATTCAAACCATAATTGCTACTACTCTCTCTCATCTATGAACAATTTATTGGAGAACAATCACCTCTAATGAAGCGGAAGAAGAAAGGATTATCACAAGATGAAATGTTGTTCTCTCAAATGACATCATTTGGAAATGCATTACAAGCGAATGAGCATGTTATTCTAAGTCAATCGATTCAATGATCCAACATTAAAGCATGTCTTCATAGCTTCTCTTCCTCCGTAGCCGCAAAGACAATTCCACAGACCTCTAATCTTGACATAGCTAACATCTCTCTTGGAAAGATTTTCCAGATGACCATGTTATGTCTAGATAAAATCAGTGAACAAAAAGAATTCTTCAAAGACCTCATTGAAAACAAACAACCTTTCTCCTCACTTAAAAAGCCTTATCTCAAGATTGAATGCAGAGATGAAAAGAAATGTGCTTGTCCAACCAAAAAGAAAAAACATTTCCAAAAACACTTCACAAATCCTCCCATAAAAAGTCCAAAACCTTTCCGGTAATTCAAAAAGAAAGATCCATCCTAGTACAGGAAAAAGAAATACAACCATTGTTTCATTTGCAAGAAACATGGTCATTTTGCCAGAAACTATCCACACAAGTCTGCAAAAGCTGTTCGACTCATACAACATCTCCAACATTCCTCAATGCTATCTGAAAATAAAGATGTTGAATCCAATTTCTCAGAACAACCAGAAAAGAATGAACAAACTGCTTTCATCATTGCAGAATCATCTGACTCTGATGATATCTCAGTTATTTCTACAGTCCAAAATGTCAACCAAATTTCTAAACCTTTCAGTCCTTCAATCAAGCTTTCAATTCTTCCTTCTAAGTTCCATAAACCCATTCCTATCATTGGTTTTCTTGATACTAGTGCAGAAACCAGTATGATTGATCCCTCTGTTCTTCCTTCAAGTTATTGGGAAAATCATTCAAAGTTCTTTAGAGTTGTAAATGGAGAAATCTTTGAAACCAAATTGATTACCAAAAAACCTATTGGTATTCAATTCTTTCCAAATTGCATTATTTGGAAAAAACTCATTGCTTCCCATCTCCCGAGCAAAGACTTGCTTATAGGTTTTGACATCCTTCAACTGGTAAAAAATCTTTTCATCACCCATTCGGGAATCAGATTCAAACAAATATTTTTACCATATACAGATACTCTATGTCTGTATACATTGTCAGATACACCCTCTCCATACCACCACATTTCTCAAAAACTTCTCCAATTATGTCTAGAAAATCATTCACAGTTTAAAAATTCTTCACCACTATGGAAAAATGAACAATTTTTCATTCATCTTCCCTTCAAACTCAATGAAGATATTAATCCCACAAAAGCTTCTCATCCGAGAATGTTTCCTACTGATCTCTCACTTGCAAAGCAAGAATGTTCTCAATTGCTTCGACAAGGTCTTATTCAAATTGGGCTTGTCAAGCCTTCTATGTTAAGAAAAGATTTGAGTTCGTTCGTGGAAAAAAGAGATTTTTCGTTGATTACCAGCCACTTAATTCATTTCTTAAAGATGATAAATTTCCCCTTCCAAAGATACAGTCATTGTTTGTTCATCGGGCTCAAATTTTCTCTAAGTTTAATCTTAAAGCTGGTTTTTGGCAACTTGGCATTTCACCAACTGATAGATCTAAGACAGCCTTCTGCATCATTGATGCTCATTATCAATGGATTGTCATGCCTTTCGACCTCAAAGTTGCTCCATCCTTATTTCAGAAATCAATGGTCAAGATTTTCTCTCCTATCCTGCATCATGCTTTGATCTACATCGATGATGTGCTGTTGTTTTCACAAGATCACGAGAGTCACAAACAACTCCTATCAGATTTCTTTCACATCATGGAAACATATGCATCATGCTTTCTGAAAAGAAAAGCAACATAGGAAAATAATTTATTGACTTTCTTGGCATGGTGTTAAAAGATGGTCATTACCATCCTGGACCATACATTGTAGAAGAATTATTAAAGTTTCCAGACACAAATCTCAACAAAAAGCAGATACAACAATTCCTTAGAATTTTAATTATGTTCGAGACTTTATCCCAAAAGTTACGGTCCACACCAGCAAGCTTTCACGCATGCTTAAAAAGCAGTCCCAACCATGGGGTCCAGAACAGACAGAAGTTGTAAAGCAGTTAAAGACGATAGCTCAGTCGCCTCCTCCACTCAGAATTAATCTAACACCACCAGGATGAAGATGTGCATACTCTTCTCGTTTCGAAGTGGCTACGAGATCTGGGGGTATTTCTAAAGTGACATATTGTTCACTTTGAGAGGCTTGGAGGGCACACTGATCTAGTTGGGATAACTAAATGTACTCTTTTAAGAGAGGTCTTCTGGTGGAGATTAGGGTTCGGATGCTTCTAGTGAAGGAAGTTTTTTGTTTGTAAAGACTGTAAGGACTCATGATAGGGAACTGTGATTCATTGATTTGAGCAAACTCAGGGATATAAGAGTATTCAACTAAGTTTTCAATTTTTGAGGTAACATGTTTTTGGTAGGTCTTTGGTAGAGAGAGAGCAGAAGATAAAGAAATATGAGGTGACGAAGAGGAAGAAGGAGCTGAAGATGAAGTAGTTGTTTCCATATTTCTGAAATCTTCTTCTAGGAAATCAAATAACGTTATTTGAGATTACTAATGATACCACTTCTTTTTGTTTTGCCTGGCTCTGATACCATCTGATAGACCTAAGACAGAAATTGTTTTGCAAATCATTCTCTCCACAGCCTCCACAAGACCCAAAGCCTCCCACAGAAATTGTTCAACCCAAAATAACATCATGCCTAATGTTTTCAAGTCAATCTTATGATGAAACCTTTCCTCCACTTGAAAAACAAATTGACCCTCATACCAAAGTTGTCTCACAACCTTTTGTTCAGTCTCTAATTACATCTTGTAGACAACTTGAAGCACCAAAGCAGTATGAAGCTGTTTTGAATTGGCAAACAAAAAATGCCAATATCCAGAATCAAACACTGCATCAACTTGGGAAAAAGATTGATTGAGTTGCCAATCAAGTTTCGCAAACTAAAACAAAATTTGATTCCATCAACAATCATCTTGAACAGATTTATATAAATCTACAAGACAGAATCTCTGAGTTAGACAGAAATCTCAGAATGATGATTAATAATCAAGTCTGGGTTCCAAAATTCAACAAGAAAGTAGCATAGATTAGAAAACTCAATGCTGAGTTGGCCAGAATCGATTCTGATAAAGCTCAACCATCATTGTTCACTAAGAAACAATCCATACCAATCCCGATTCCAATATTTGACACTTACCAACCTTTCTATACACCATCCAGACCTCAACCTATTTATAACAACCAATTCTTTAGTTTCTCCCATCTTCCCTTTCCAAGTCTAAGTATTCCTCAGACAAAAATAAAAATTCAAAACCAAAACCAAAATCAGAAGCCTCATCTTCTTCTGTTCCACTAGAAGATTCCCTAACAACAACTCCTAAACAACCCAAGAAAGACAAAGATCCAGTTGGTCGATACCATTACCATGGTGTTGAAAGTCAACAGTCATCCTCCGAATCTGATCATGAACCAGATTAGTCCTCATTCTCCTCATCCTCATCCACTGATTTAAACAACACTTCTTCTGATTTAGAATCAGAATATGCTGATATAACTGACCTACTAATGGCAATTAAAGCAGAAGAACCAAGCACCTCATCCTCTATTGTTGAGAGTTCTGATGATGAAAATAATGATCAAACTTCACATACTGAACCAATACCACCAATGCCTCAACCCACTTCTGATCATTCATCAAAACCATCTTCCTCATCTTGGTTCACCTTTGATGATATTCTTTGAGTGACGAGGAATATCATCAAAGGTGAACCAAGATGAGGAAGATGGTTTTGATGAATGATCAGAAGTGGGTTGAGGCATTGGTGGTATTGGTTCATGATGAAGTTTGATCATTATTTTCATCATCAGAACTCTCAACAATAGAGGATGAGGTGCTTGGTTCTTCTGCTTTAATTGCCATTAGTAGGTCAAGATATCAAAGATATTCTCGATTTTGAATCGTAAGTGTTGTTTAAATCAGTGGATGAGGATGAGGAGAATGAGGACTGATCTGGTTCATGATCAGATTCGGAGGATGACTGTTGACTTTCAACACCATGGTAATGGTATTGACCAACTGGATCTTTATCTTTTTGGGTGGTTCAGGAATTGCTGTTTGGGAATCTTCTGATGGAACAGAAGAAGATGAGGCTTCTGATTTTGGTTTTGGTGGGACCCTTATCTTTTACAAAACTAATTATTACAAAGCTAAAGAGATAAGGTGGTACCTTACCTTTTACAAAAGACCGTAAACATAATTATTAAAGCACATCACGACAAACTTTGAAAAAGTAAAAGCAAAAGCATAAAACATACTTTTCTGAAAAGCATACTTTGGTAAAGCTAAAGCATCTTAATTATTACAGCATGACAAAAACTTAAAGTGAGATAGTGTGTTCAGAGGAGTCTGTGTCATTTGGATCACGATCTGGATGAGAACATCCTGGAACACATGGCCAAGGGCAGTTCTGACTTTTTGGTGATGGTGGAAGAACTGACTGTGGGAAATCTTCAGGTTGTGTTGAGAATGATGGGTATTGTGAGGAGGATGCTTCAAGAAGATCATGTGATGGTGTAGCAGCTTTTCTCTTATTTGGACTTGGAGGATCATACTTAGTGATAGTGTACTGAGATTATGATGGGAGAAGTGATTGGAAATCTTCATATGGATCCTGGCATCTTAGAACAAGGTTTAGGATTTATTTCCAAAAATTCTTGTAACCAACCTTATATAATGTACTCGTATCTAATAAATGGGGGAAGCTTTTTTTGATGCAATTGGTGAGAGAGTTAATCCTCTTTGGTTCTTTATGAACTCTTTGAACTTATCGAATTTCCGTGGCGTTCAATATCTTAACTTATCAATCAGACCATCCATAGCTGATTGTGGCATCTTCACATACCAAGGTTCGTACTTTTAATAAGCATTGAGTCGAGATTCTATTCCATTCCTGGTTTAGATTCGATCTTGGGAACTAATTTGGTTAGGGCCGCGTTAGTTCTTGACGGGGTTCATATTATTTGGTATCAGAGCTTAGGCTCCAAGGTCAGATCCATCTATCTTTGTTATTTTTCAATCTTGTTTGAATTTTTTTCATCCTTGTTCTAGTATCTACAAAAAAAAAGTAGAGAACAGTGCCTCATGAACAGTATTTTTAGAGTTTCCTTTTTAAATCAATTTTGTATCCTTATGGTTTAATTCTCCTTAAATCCACAAGCTTTACTTATTCCTTTTCCTTAAAAAAAGAATCTAACATTTTCTTAAAATCTTTCATTTTTTTTCCATTATTTGTGTCTTGGAAATCTAAAATAAGTTTTGCCTAATACGTGAAAATTTTGTCCAAAATCAAAACTCAACTTTCGTACACATTGCCTTCTTACTCTTGAAATTAAATTCTCTTTAGTGTCATCTTTGTGAATTACTGCTGAAATCCTGATATTAGTTTGATTAGTTTGACAAAAACCGAGTGAGGATTACTAACAGTGGAAAAAGGCAAGAGTGTGTGAGCATATTAGAGGGTAAAGGCCAATTAATTTGAGTGAAACACGAGTGGAATTGAGTGAGTCATTTTCTTGAGTGAAACACGTAAGGGAGTGACGTGAGGTCATTCCACATTATTTCTAACTTTCTTTTGCAGATAATAGCTATGTCTCACAACCTAGAAGGAAACACAAATGAAGAGGATCAATCTGCAACTACTCAGAATTTACAAGTTCAAGCATTGATGGGAGAGATGAGGAGGATGATGAGGGCTGAATTAGAGCTCATACACGAGCATTTGGACAAGTGGAAAACACACGTGCAGGGTAGCTACAACCTGTTCCCCAAGCATATAGGAGAGAAAGAGTTCCAGCTAAAGGAGAGATTGATGACTATTATAGGGATGAGTATAATAAGGGTGAGGACTCAGTGGATAGATATAGGAGAGATGGATTGATGAGATTAAGGATAAGACTATCACAAGTACATGGGATGAGGTATATTCAGATCCTATTCAAGTTCCCGTCGGACCCGCTACGAGAGCTCGAGCAAAGAAATTCAAAAAAGCGCTTAATGGATTGATTCAAGCAACTTGAGCTCAATCAAATTCATAGAGGCCCTTTGAAGGAATCGCTCATGATAAATGCATGATTCAGGTTTTTGAAGTTTCCAAATATTCACTTCCATGAAATAGGGAGTTGGTTTGCACATTATGGCAGAAAAATATATTATTTTCCTTTTTCAGATACTTTCCCATTTCTTAAGGAGGCTATTAGGAAAACAAATTAGTTAGTTCTATTTTAATTGCTTAGTTTCCATTTAATTAATGTAAGGCATTTAAAGCCAAATAGGATCTGATTTGGTTTAAATTCTTTCATATTTAGTTAGATTAGGATTCTAATTTGGTTTAAATTCTTTCCTATTTACTTAGATTAGGATTCTGATTTGATTTAAATTCTTTCCTATTTACTTAGATTAGGATTCTGATTTGGTTTAAATTCTTGTAACCAACCCTATATAATGTACTCGTATCTAATAAACGAGAAGAAGCTTTTTTTTTTTTTATGCAATTGTGAGAGTTAATTCTCTTTGGTTCTTTACGAACTCTTTGAACTTATCGAATTTCCGTGGCGTTCAATATCTTGACTTATCAATTAGACCTTCCATAGCTGATTGTGGCGTCTTCACATACCAAGGTTCGTGCTTCCAATAAGCATTGGGTCAAGGTTCCATTCCATTCCTGGGTTTAGTTGGTTAGGGTTGCGTCAGTTCTTGATAGGGTTCGTATCATTTGGTATCAGAGCTTAGGCTCCAAGGTTAAATCCATCTATCTTTGTTGCTTTTCATCTTGTTTGAATTTTTCATCCTTGTTCTAGTATGAAAAAAAAAACCGTGAACAGTACCGCGTGAACAGTATTTTTAGATCAAGCATGTCATCTAGTCTAGGAATGGGATGTCGATACTTTGCCGTTATGTTATTGATGGCTCGACAGTCGACACACATCCTCCACGTCCCATCCTTCTTAGCAACTAATAAAACGGGAACTGCACATGGACTCATGCTTTCTCTCACGTACCCTTTTTCCGTCAATTCATTAACTTGCCTTTGAAGTTCCTTGGTCTCCTCTGGATTTGTCCTTTAGGCTGGTCAATTTAGAATGGTTGAGCCAGGTACAAAATCAATCTGATGCTTAATCCCTCGGATTGGAGGTAAACCATGTGGTGTTTCCTCAGAAAAAATATCTTCATACTCCTGCAAAAGAAAAGTAATAGAACTAGGCAAAGTAAGGTCAAATTCTTTAGTGTTCAAAAATGCCTCTTTGTACAAAAGTACAATCATCGGCTGATGTGAAAACAATGCTTTTTTTTTATCTCACTTGCTCTCACATAGAAATTATTTTGTTTTCCATCTGATTTTCGCTCAATGGCCGTATTTTTCTTTGGTTTTTCTCTCAGATTTTCCTCGGCCTCTTTTTGAATTTCACTCTCTTTTTCTCTCTTTTTCTTTTCCTCACTCTCTCTCTGTAGGCTCACTTGGTCTCTGTAAATCTTCTTTGGTGTCAATAGAACAAGAGTGATGTTACGTTGATTAAATACAAATGAATATTTGTTGGTGAAGCCATCATGCTTCACACGTCTGTCGAATTGCCAAGGCTGCCCAAGTAACAAGTGTCCAGCCTACATTGGCACTACATCACAAAGCACCTTATCTTCATACTTGTATATCAGAAAAATCACTAGTACCTGCTTATTCACTTTCACCTCACCAATGTCATTTAACCATTGTAGTTTGTATGGCCGTGGGTGTTTAAGTGTCGAAAGCCCTAACTTCTTTACCATTATATTACTAGCAACATTAGTGCAACTTCCTCAATCAATAATCATACTACATATTTTGTCTTGAATATAGCACCTAGTATGGAAAATGTTTTCTCGTTGCACTGCTTCATCTTCCTTTACTCGAACACTCAAAGCTCTCCTCGCTACTAAAGTCAATTCCCCAGGGGCTACATACTCTTCATCTTCGACTTCCTCTAATGGTGGCATCTCATTCTCTTCCGTTTCATCTTCAGTTACAACCTCACCATTGTCCCGCAACACCATAACTCTTTTATTCACACATTCACTTGCAATATGCCCCCCTGCCTTGACATTTAAAACACTTAATGTCACGATTCCTACTAGTACGAGTCACGGTGTTACCTTGTGAATTGTGCTTGGAGTGCTCGGTTACTTGCTTAGGTGCAGTAGATGCTTGTGGCCTCTTATCTCGTTTCGCATAGCTCGGCTTCCAAGGAGTGGAACTCGAGCTTAGGGCTGCATGAGTGTTACCCCTCCTCTTGAGTTGCTGCTCAATCTTGATAGCCTTGTGGACCATCTCCTCAATCTCCATCAATGCTTGAATTTGTAAATTCTGAGTAGTTGCAGATTGATCCTCTTCATTTGTGTTTCGTTCTAGGTTGTGAGACATAGCTATTATCTGCAAAAGAAAGTTAAAAATAATATGGAAGGACCTCACGTCACTCCCTTACGTGTTTCACTCAAGAAAAATGAGTCACTCAATTCCACTCGTGTTTCACTCAAATTAATTGGCTTTTACCCTTTAATATGCTCAGACTCTCCTGCCTTTTTCCACTTTTAGTAATCCTCACTCGGTTCTTATCAAACTAATCAAACTAATATCAGGATTTCAGCAGTAATTCACAAAGATGACATTAAAGAGAATTTAATTTCAAGAATAAGAAGGCAATGGGTACGAAAGTTGAGTTTTGATTTTGGACAAAAATTTCACCTATTAGGTAAAACTTATTTTTTTGACTTTCAAGACACAAATAATGGAGAGAAAAAAAATGAAAGATTTTAAGAAAGGGTTAATTTTTTTTTTTAGGAATAAGTAAAACTTATGGATTTAAGGAGAATTAACCACAAGGATACAAAATTGATTTAAAAAGGAAACCCTAAAAAATACTGTTCACGCGGTATGTTGACGGTTTTTTTTTCATACTAGAACAAGGATGAAAAATTCAAACAAGATGAAAAGCAACAAAGATAGATGGATCTAACCTTGGAGCCTAAGCTCTGATACCAAATGATACGAACCCTGTCAAGAACTGACGCGACCCTAACCAAATTAGTTCCTAAGATCGAATCTAAACCTAGGAATGGAATGGAACCTTGACCCAATGCTTATTGGAAGCACGAACCTTGGTATGTGAAGATACCACAATCAGCTGTGGAAGGTCTAATTGATAAGTCAAGATATTGAACGCCACGGAAATCCGATAAGTTCAAAGAGTTCGTAAAGAACCAAAGAAAATTAACTCACACAATTGCCAAAAAAAAAGCTTCTTCTCGTTTATTAGACACGAGTACATTATATAGGGTTGGTTACAAGAATTTAAACCAAATCAGAATCCTAATCTAAATAAATAGGAAAGAATTTAAACCAAATCAGAATCCTAATATAAGTAAATAGAAAAGAATTTAAACCAAATTAGAATCCTAATCTAAGTAAATAGGAAAGAATTTAAACCAAATTAGAATCCTAATCTAACTAAATAGGTAAGAATTTAAACCAAATCAGAATCCTATTTGGCTTTAAATGCCTTACATCAATTAAATGGAAACTAGGCAATTAAAATAGAACTAACTGATTTGTTTTCCTAATAGCCTCCTTAAGAAATGGGAAAGTATCTGAAAAAGGAAAATAATATATTTTTCCGCCATAATGTGCAAACCAACTCCCTATTTCATGGAAGTGAATATTTGGAAACTTCAAAAGCCTGAATCATGCATTTATCATAAGCGATTCCTTCAAAGGGCCTCCATGAATTTGATTGAGCCCAAGTTGCTTGAGTCAATCTATTAAGCGCTTCTTTGAATTTCTTTGCTCGAGCTCTCGTAACGGGTCCGACGGGAACTTGAATAGGATCTGAATATACCTCATCCCATGTGCTTGTGATAGTCTTATCCTTAATCTCATCACTTTCCCATTTCTTAAGGAGGCTATTAGGACAACAAATCGTTTAGTTCTATTTTAAGCCAATTAGGATTCTGATTTGGTTTAAATTCTTCCTATTTACTTAGATTAGGATTCTTATTTGGTTTAGATTCTTTCCTATTATGAAAGATTTAGATTCTGATTTGATTTTTGGTTTATGATTTATTTCCAAAAGTTCTTGTAACTAACCTTATATAATGTACTCTTTTTTTGATGCAATTGGCGAGAGAGTTAATCCTCTTTGGTTCTTTACAAACTTTTTGAACTTATCGGATTTTCGTGGCGTTCAATATCTTGACTTATCAATCAGACCATCCATAGCTGATTGTGGCATCTTCACATACAAAGGTTTGTGCTTTCAATAAGCATTGGGTTGAGGTTCCATTCCTGGTTTAGATTCGATCTTGGAAACTAATTTGGTTAGGGTCGCGTCAGTTCTTGACGGGGTTCGTATCAAGATAGCCAAAGAATTCTCCAGGCAGATGCAAGTGATAATTACTGGGGAACAATCCTTTTGGAAAGACTAGATGACAAAGAATACTATTGTGCGCACGCCAGTGGTCAGTTCAAAGAATCTGAAAAACACTACCACGTCATCTATAAAGAAGCCTTAGCCGTGAAATATGAAATTCAAAAGTTTGAGATTCATCTAGTTGGCCATAACTTTTTGGTTAGATTCGATAACTCATCTTTTCCCAAGATTCTAGACTACAGGAACAAGACACTACCAGACAAACAGTTGCTCCGTTTCAAAAATTGGTGATCCCTGATCTTCTATCTAGACCTTCTCTCAAATCAACTTCTAGTCCTTTATCCATTTTAATCACCTCTCAATTAACCATTCCTGTCATAACAATGGCACCATCCTTACCTTTTATAGCCCCTACCAAAAAATCCTTTCCATTCAATATAACATTTTCCTCACCACACCAAATTCAAGACTTTGCAACCAAATTTCTTTTATGATATTTCATGAACATCCATCAGCAAGAGCCCTATAATTTCCCAAGTTTCAACCCAGACAAACTCTTCCTCACATGCCTTACCATTATCCATGTGTTCTCATTATAGAAGACGAGCTTTGGTATCTCTGGTGTCTCACTGTCCTCTATGCCACAAAAATTGTCTTCCTAGTCCAATCTGTTCTTCGTTATTTACTCGACCCTTCCCAAGCCTCTTCCCTCCTTTGAACACTTTTTGAATGGTTTTTACCACTTTCTTGGTAGCGTAAACAACTTCAGTCAATCTGTGATAAAAATCATCTTAACATTCTCCCAGACTCAGAAGGTGATTTGTTTACCACAGTTTTCATAGTCCATCAACCTTATTTCCAACATCCTGAGACAAAATTATTTTGGACTTAGGACCAAGCTTATGAATGGATAATTATTCCACATCCATTTCTCGTTTCTCATGATCCACAATTAGCTTAACCATGTTCAACCTCCACCTCCTGACATTCAACATAACTCTCTTGGACCAAAACACGAGATTCTCCACATACCAACCCATACCACAACCAACACTCCTCTAGTAACGGGTATTCTCATCAAAGAAGAAAAGTCTGACTATACTGATGTCCTGTTTCAAGATTTCCAAGATCCTTGGGAAGATTTTACTTCTCTCCTCCAGACATTTGGTGAGTCATCACAATCAAGTTCTTTTCAAATGGCACCTTCAGCACCTTCTAGAACTGACATTGACTATGAGAATATGTATGCCAACCTCCGTTGGTCAAAAGAACCTTTTCCAAAAATTGATAGTGATGTTGACAATTTGTCGCCATCACATAGCTTTTGATGCAGCAGCCCATGTGTCTCCTGTGTGACCCTTATCTTGTAAATATCAGCTTTGGATGCTTTGCTTCTTAGTCGGTGTGCTTTACTTTCTAAAAAGGTGTGCTTTGTAAAAGTCTTAGTCAATGTGCTTTGCTTTCTAAAAGCATGTGCCCGTTTGTTGTTTATAATCATTCAAGGGGTCTTATCCTTGGTGATTTTCTATATAAGGCACCTTATGTCTCAGTTGTAAGCATAAGAGTTTTATGAAATAAAAATTTCCCTGTAAGCTATCATGACCTTTTAAGTTTCTTCCAAGTTTTCTTTGTTAAGTTAGAAGAACTATAGACTTCCATAATTGTTCATCTTTATCTATAACAAGTATGCTCTGCACTTGCCTCTCTGTAGGATCTTGTGCATCAGAAAGTTCTCTCTAAGCCCAGTTCCAGATAGTTTAACATAGTTCACTCTTTTCCCCAGTGCCATGGTGGCATTCATGTCTGAGTGATAAGTGTGCGACAGTCGTCCCTCTTGGTCACCTAGCCGGATTTGTTTCTAAGTATATCGGCTGGGAACCCGAGCATGCAGACTATTGGTCCAAAGGATAACTCTGTTATCATTGCTCTAGTATAACAACACCACATAAATGATTTATTGAACAAATGGTTATATGTTCAAATTATTTGTTTGATAGCAATTGAATGAACAAAATGTTTCATTGTTCAGTGATTTCGTAAATGATTATATATTGAAATTGGTTATTACGTTGTAACTTAACTCACTATAATTTTTATCTTATTTATCTAATAGATTTTAAAATGATTATTGGTTTCCAATTTTATGGTTCTTTATAATGATTATTTAATTGTTTTTTTACTCTTTCTTCTACTCTTTCTTTACCCAAGTCCTTTACTAAGCAAAGAACACATAAAATAGAAAATCTTGTTCAATATTCCTATGTTCCCGAGTCTGTTCAAATCAATGAGTCTTCCCTACCTCCCAAACAAATCCAGAAGCAAGATTTGCTCAAACTCATGCCTCTTGAATCTCATTACAAAAGAATGAGTTTGCTGTTTTACAAGCTAAATGGATTCAATGATCCAACCCTCAAACATGTTTTCATATCCTCTCTTCCCTCTAAGTTACAACCTGAGCTCCAAAGACAAATCACAGCCTCTACTCTCGACATAGCGAACATCTCTCTTGGAAAGATTTTCCAAATGGCCATGTCTGGTTTAGACAAACTCTGTGAACAAAAAGAATTCTTTAAAGATCTCATTGAGAACAAACAGCCATTACCTCAAAATTGAGTGCAAAGATGACATGAAGTGTGAGAAAAAACATTTCCAGAGACACTTTCACAAAAAATCCAAAAAGCCTTTCCGTTATTTCAGAAAGAAAGACCCTTCCCAGTACCAAAAAAAGAAATCCAATAGTTTTTTCATCTGCAAGAAACACGGTTATTTTGCTAGAAACTATCCACAAAAGTCTGCAAAAGCTATTAGATTTATCCAATATCTCCAGCATTCCTCAATGATTTCTAAAAATGAAGATGTTGAGTCAAATTTCTTAAAACAGTCAGCACAGGATGAACAGATTGCTTTCATTATCGCAGAGTCTTCTGACTCTGATGATATTTCTGTCATTTCTGCAGTTCAAAGTGTCAATCAGATCTCCATCACACATAAACCTTCCCTTAAAGTCTTTGTTCTTCCTTCAAAGTTTCACAAACCTATTCATGTTATAGGATTTATTGATACTGGATCAGACATTAGTATGATTGATCCCTCTATTCTTCCTTTCGAATGATAGGTAAATCATTCAAAGATGTTCAGAGCAGTCAATGGTGAAATTTTTGAAACCACTTTGATTACCAAAAAACGCATTGATATTCAGTTATTTCCGAATTGCATTATTTGGAAAAAGATTGTAGCCTCTCATTTTCCAGACAAAGATTTGCTTATAGGTTTTGACATTCTTCAATTAGTTAAAAACCTATTCATCACCAACTCTGGAATTCGCTACAAACAAATGTTTTTACCCTATGCAGATACTTTACGTTTGTATACACTGTCTGAAACACCTTCTCCATACACAGAAATTTCCCAGAAACTTCTACAGTTCTGTCCAGAAAATCATTCTCAATTCCATTATCCCTTTTCTCTCTAGAAAAATATACAGTTCTTCATTCACCTTCCTTTCAAACTCAATGAAGACATAAATCCCACAAAAGTATCCCATCTGGGTATGTCTCCAATTGACCTCTCACTTGCTAAGTAAGAATGTTCCCAATTGCTTTAGCAAGGTCTCATTGAACCCACTGATTCAGATTGAGCTTGTCAAGCCTTTTATGTTGAAAAAAGGTCTGAATTAGTTTATGGTAAGAAAAGGTTAGTTATTGATTACCAGCCACTTAATTCATTTCTTAAAGATGATAAGTTTTCCCTTCCAAAAATACAATCACTATTTGTCTATCTTCAAGGGGCTCGTATCTTCTCTAAATTTGATTTAAAAGCTGGTTTTTGGCAACTTGGTATCTCACCAGTTGACCATCTCAAAACAGCCTTTTGTATCTCAGATGCTCATATTATTAGTGGACTGTCATGCCTTTTGGTCTTAAAGTTGCTCCTTTCTTATTTCAAAAAACCATGACTAAAATCTTCAATTCTATCCTCCATCATGCCCTAGTCTACATCGATGACATTTTACTTTTCTCATCTGATCATGATAGCCACCAGACACTTCTTTTTTATTTCTATCACATTATCCAGACACATGGAATCATGCTTTCAGAAAAGAAAAGCAACATCGCAAAAGAATCAATTGACTTTCTAGGCATGGTAATTAAAGACAACCACTATCAACCTGGTCCACATATTGCGGCAGAATTATTAAAGTTCCCAGACACAGATCTCAGTAAAAAGCAAATACAGCAGTTTCTCAGCATCATTAATTATGTCCGTGACTTTATTCTTAAAGTAGCGGTCCACACCAGCAAGCTTTCACGCATGCTCAAGAAACAGTGTCAACCATGGGGTCCAGAATAGACAGAAGTTGTTAAGCAGCTAAAGGTTATAGCCCAGTCACCTCTTCCACTCAGAATTCCCACTGATGGCCAGCGCATGCTCCAGACTGATGCCAGCGATGATTATTGGAGTGCTGTTCTCATTGAAAGAATTGATGGATTAGACCACTATTATGCTCATGCAAGCGGACAATTCAAAGATTCAGAAAAGAACTACCATGTGATTTACAAAGAAATGTTAGCGGTGAAATATGGAATTAAAAAATTTGAGTTCCATCTAATTAGCCACAAGTTCCTCATCAACATGGACAATTCCTTTTTTCCAAAAATCTTTGACTTCAAGAACAAATTGCTTCCTGACAAGCAATTGCTCAGCCTTAAAAACTGGTTCGCTAAATATGATTTCACTGTGCAACACATCAAAGGTAAACAGAACCTTATCCTTGATTTCCTCGCTCGTCCGTCAATAAATAGACCCTCACTCATCTCTTCCATACAGACCATGCCAATCATAGCCATGTATCGATCACTTCCTTTCAAGACTCTTAACTAGAGATCCTTTCCCATTAATATCCCTTTCTAGTCAGCGTATCAAATCCAGGACTTTGCAAAGAAATTCCTCTACAGGTATTACTTCAATGTTCAAAGTAGAAAACCAGATCGTTTTCCATCCCTTTATTTGAAACGCCTGTTCCTCACAGGTCTTACCCTCTCCAACCTGAACATTTCAGAAGACGAACTATGGTATATGTGGTGTCTCACCACTCTCTATGCCACAAAGTTGGTTATCCCTATCAAACCAGTCCTCAACCATATCACAACCCCTAAGCTTGCATTAGACCTTTTATGGACTCTCCTAGAATGGTTCTCGCCACTCACCTGGTGGCACAAACAACTGAAAGATCTGTGTATTTTTCACGGATTAGACAGAATCCCAGAACTAGAAGCCAACATATTCACTGCAGTCTTCATTATCCACAGGCCTTACTTCCAAGATCCAGAAACGAAAGATTACTGGACACAGGATATGGCTTATGAATGGAAAACTTACCCTCATCCATTTCCAATCAACCATGACCCAACAGTCACATCTATCCTAAAAGTCTACCTCATGGAAATCAACAATGTCCAATCTCCTCCCAGTAATATTCATCACACATTCATCGATCCGGCTCACACCCTCAAAATAATTCCCAAAACTCAAACTTGTACTCCAGGTTCCAGTTCTACTCCTTAAGGAATCTTTGTTACGGAACAACATCCTAATTACACCAGTGTCCTCTTCTAAGACACCCAGGATCCATATGAAGATTTCCAGTCACTTTTCCCATCACAATCCTAGTACACTGTCACTGAGCCTATAAGAGAAAAGCTACCACACCATCACGTGATCTTCCTGAAGCATCCTCCTCACAATACCCATCGTTCTCAACACAACATGAGAATTTCCCACAGCCAGTTCTTCCACCATCACCAAAAAGTCAAAACTGGCCTTGGCCATGTGTTCCAGGATGTTCTCATCCAGATCGTGATCCAGATGACACAAACTCCGCTAACGACACTATCTCGCTTTAAGATATTTGTCGTGTGTTAATAATTAAGTTGCTTTAGCTTTACTAAAGTGTGTTCTATGCTTTTGCCCTTACTTTTTCAAAGTTTGGCAATTATGTTTTATTTTCTTTTGTCAAAGATAAGGGTCCCACCTTATCTCTTTAGCTTTGTAATAATTAGATTTGTAAAATATAAGGGTCCCACCTTATCATTTTGTCTACTAGGCCTCTATATAAAGGCCTTCTCTCCTCTTGTAAGAAAAAAAGGAAAAAGAAAAGAGGAAGAAGTTGAAATCGAATTAAGTTTTCTCTATCATCATGTTTCTCCAAATCTCTTCTTTCTTCTAGGAATCAAAGAAGTTATTTGAATTAATCAAGATACGTTCACCTATATTTTCTATATTGAGTATGCTCTGCACTTGCCTTAGTTCCAAGGATCCTATATACCAGAAAGGTCCTGATTTTATCCTCCAAAACTGATTTTATAAAAAGAAATTGTTTTCTCACAACGTTCACCCTTTCTGAAGGCTGTGCGTGCCGTGTTTTCGGGTGGTATCGTGAAAAACTGTTTTGAATTATGATTTTTGGATTTGGTATTTAATGGATAAGTGTATATCGATTGGAAACCAGAACTTGCGGGCTACTGGCCCTAAGGACAGTCTTGTACTATTGTAGATCTGGTGTAACAACACCACGTATAACTACCCGGTTCAAACAGTACCAAGATGCTGTTATAGGTATGCTGTTATAGGTACCAAGATGCTGTTGGATACCCGGTTCAAACAGTACCAAGATGCTGTTATAGGTACTGTCCTCACAACCCTTCATGCAGGAAGTGTTTTACTCACTTTCTATCCAAATTTCAACCTTTCTCTTCAAGATACCAACCTTTCAACAGCCTTGAAAGTCCAAGTTCAAATTCAAGGTGCAGAACAAATTTCTTCAGCCAAAATTGCTACTCTCCATCATCAATTGGTCTATAGGCTTCAAAATCATGCCTTAGATCTACCCACACCTGAACATCACTCTGACACCCTCATGGTGTTAGCAGAATCAGATCAGATCCCAACCATTATCCAGATCCCAAGACAAATTCCTCGACATGAGCTCATACAGCTTATGCCTCTTGAATGGATCTCAAACTATGAGCAGTTCCATAATAATACAGCTCCTATTCAGACATCAGAAAGCATGTTTGAAAGACGACATGATGGAACAGTTCGTATGACTTTCAAACCACCTCCAAGTGCTCCACAAGAGCCTCCTAGGCTCTCTTTCACTTATTCCTCAATGATCACAGCTGTTCAGACAGCTCAAGAAGATCTGCCAATCACAGGGTTCAATTCTGATGGTTACCCTGTATATCCAGCCAAACACAACGGACATTTCTTATGGGATGTCCCTGGATCAGGCATGTGCGACCCAAATTGTCCCTGTTGGGATGATTGGGAAGAGGACGATGATTATGACACCAAAAGGAAAAGAAAACCCAAAAAGAAAACCTTACCTGTCCCATGTAAACACTGTGAACCCAAACCACCAAAAGACCCTCCACCTCCACCAAGTCCACTACCCATTTACAAAAAAGAACTCAAATGGATTGCAAGAAATTGCAAATCTGAAGTTCCCTCATTTTCTCACAACTCCACACCAATCGTACAACCATTAGCTTGTATGACGTTTTCTTCTACCTCCTCTGACTATTCTTCATCTTTTCCTTCTCTTGACACCCATACTGATTCGCAACGCAATGTTGTGTCTAAACCTTTCATTCCTTCCGCTATAACCTCAAGCGGTCATCTTGAATCTCCTAAACCTTTTGAATCAGTTCTCAACTGGCAAACCCAAAATGCCAGAGCACAAAATGATACCTTGTTGAATATCCATTCCAAGGTCGAAAAAATCAGTTCCATTTAACCAATGAGCAGATGAGACGAAAGTTGACTCAATTACACTCAAATGGAGCAGATCCACCAAATCTTAAATCTAATTGTTCAATTAGATTCAGAGCTCCGAACCATGCTTGCTCAACGATACAATGGCCCAGAGTTTGACCAAAAAGAAAGAGAGATCAGACGCTTACAAACTGAGCTTGCCCAAATTGAATCTGAAAAACAAAGACCTACCTTGTTTACCACATCACCACCCATACCCACCATAAGTCCACCTTACCACCCATTTGCTTCTATGCTTTCTCCAATCAGATCTTATGATCCATCCAAATTATTTGGCATGACCCATACTCTATTCAGAGACCACCCTATTCCACCAGCACCTAAACCCAAATCAAAACCAAAACCCAAACCTCAGCCTCCTCCTCCAGTCAGAACCTACAAATCCTCATTAACTATTCCAGAGCACCACTCTCCAACTCACACACCAACATCACCACAGCCTCCACCACCAACACAGTCTAAAGATAAAACACCTATGCATCAATACAAAGGCTCGGATAGCCAATCCATCTCCAGAAATTGATGAATCCACTTCTGATTCAAACCTAGTCAAGCTTCGTAAATCTCTACTGATACAGCATCCTCTTCTGAAACCTCTACTCACACACCATCTACAACCAGTGATTCTGAAAAATCTTATGCTGATATTACCAGAATCCTCATGGCTGACAATCAACCAGAGCAAGGCCAAACCTCTCGACCACCAGAACCATATTTTGACATTCCCTCAGATATTGAGGACGAACCTCCAGCTGAATCTTCTGCCACAACTCAACCCCCTCGTGGTCAAACTAGTGAAAAACCATCCAATGGTCCATGGTTTACATTTGATGATATTCCATCTCATAAATGGCGAGACAGACTTACTGAAATGTCTCGCTGATTGATCTCCAAATGTTACGGTCGAGAGCAACTACTCATTCCGCCCTTAGGAATTTGCTACTGCTTTTAAGGGTGCCCTAAGAGATTGGTTTGATTCATTAGGCCAAGCAGCAATCGCAATTTGTTCAATTACTGTAAGTCTCAACGCTTCTTGCAGCTATTCATGATCGCTTTCTAGGCGATCCACCATAGCTTTGAAGTCGCACGCAGAGACTATCTCAATATGAAATGCTGCTCTCTCAATGCTAAAGATCTTGAATTCCATTACAAAAGAATGTCTCTCTTGTACTACAAGCTTAATGGATTCAATGAACCTACATTGAAGCATGTCTTTCTGGCTTCCCTACCAGATGAACTACAACCAGACATCCAAAGGCAGCTCAAAACTCACAATCTTAGTCTTGACACTATATCTCTTGGCAAAATCTTTCAGATTGCTAAGACATGCCTTGATAAACTTTGTGAGCAAAAACAGTTTTTCAAAGAATTGTTAACAGACAAAGAGCCATTCCGTAGTGCTTGCAAAAAACCTTATCTCCAGATCAAGTGCAAAAAGAAAAAGGATTGTGATTGCAGCCCAAAAAGAAAAGGCATTTCCTAAATTCACCAATTCGAATATTCTTCAAAGCCTCGCAAATCCGTAAAGCCTTACATGATTCTTCAGAAAAAATCAAGTTCATTCGTAGAGATCGAAACGGAGAAAATCAAGCGATGTTTTATCTCGCAAGAAAAAAGGTCACTATGCCAAAGATTGTCCCAACAAACGAAAAATCTATTCGGCTAGTTGAACACCTTCAAAGTACCACCGATTATTCTCCTAAAAGGAAGAGCTTGAATCCTATTTCTCTCGAACAAGAAGAACCCACTGATGAAACAAGTGTTCGACCGAAGACTCATCTAGTGATTCAAAATGATGAGCCTCAAAACATTTTCCACCAACAGCTTGTTGTCTCTCGACACTTCTTCCCCATTCCTTCCATTAAACTCCAAATCTTACCTTCAAAATTCCATAGGCCCATTCCAGCAATTGGTCTTTTAGATATTGGAGCCCAGAGAAGTATGTTAAATCCAGCCAGTCTTCCCCGAAAGTCGGACCCACTACGAAGAACATTTCCGGTTGCAAGTGGAAAATTCTTCACTACCAAACTGATTACCAAAAACCCATCGTATTCAACTTTTTCCTAATTGTGTCATTTGGACCAAAGTTATCGGATCCAATCTGCCTAATAAGGATATCTTGTTAGGTTTTGACATAATTCACCAGATCAAACACCTCCAGATCATTCCCAATGGCATCCGAGTCAAATCCATGTTCAAACATTTTACCAACATCTTGAAGCTTTACAATCTGTCTGAAACACCCCCATCTTACCACGACATTTCCACCAAGCTTTTACAATATTGTCCAGAATCCCATTCTGAGTTCACCCATCCAAACCCACTTTGGAAAAATCAGTCTTTCTTCATTAAGTTGCCCTTTAAACTAAATGAAGATATTAATCCCACAAAAGCCACTCATCCAGGAATGAGTCCTTCTGACTTAGTCCTAGCCCAAACAGAGTGTTCTCAATTGTTAGCCCAAGGTCTTATCGAACCTACCCATTCTCAATGGGCTTGGCAAGCCTTTTATGTTGAAAAACATTCTGAGATTGTCCGAGGAAAGAAACGCTTAGTCATTGATTACCAGCCATTAAACATGTTCTTACAAGATGATAAATTCCCATTGCCCAAAAGACAAAGCATGTTTACTTTTCTCAAAAATGCCCAGATCTTTTCCAAATTTGATTTAAAATCAGGTTTTTGGCAATTAGGCATTGAACCTTCTGAACGGTACAAAACTGCTTTTTGTATTCCCAATGCTCATTTCCAATGGACTGTTTTACCCTTCGGTCTCAAAACCGCCCCTTCTATTTTTCAAAAATCCATGGTCAAAATCTTTGAACCTATCTTGCATCATGCATTGATTTACATTGACGATATTTTACTGTTTTCAGGAACACATGATGAACATCGCCAGTTGTTAAATCAATTCTTTGATATTATCCAAACTCATGGCATCATGTTATTAGCAAAGAAAAGCACCATTGCAACGGATAATATTGAATTCCTTGGTATGATCATTAAAGACGGACACTACCAACCAGGAAAGCACATTGCCCAAGAATTGCTTCACTTTCCAGATCAGCAACTTTCCAAAAAGCAAGTCCAACAATTTCTTAGCATTGTCAACTACATCAGAGACTTTATCCCACATGTCGACCACTACACTCATCACCTTTCGGCTTTATTGAAAAAGAAGCCACCAGAGTGGAATTCAGACCACACAAGTGCTGTCACTACTCTAAAGCAACTTGCGCAAGATCTGCCACCATTAAAGTTGATCACAGATGGCCAACGCATATTGCAAACAGATGCTAGTGATGAATCATGGGGTGCCATCCTTCTTGAAGACATCAATGGAAAAGAACACTTTATCGCTCATGCTAGTGGACAATTTTTCTCGACACAGAAGCACTACCATAGCGTTTTCAAAGAAATCTTAGCGGTAAAGAATGGTATCAAAAAATTTGAGTTTCATCTCATTGGACATCATTTTCTCATCCGAATGGACAGTTCAGCCTTTCCCAATATCCTCAATTTCAAAGGTAATACTGTTCCCGAAAAGATGTTACTCAGGTTAAAAGATTGGTTTTCTAAATATGATTTCTCTGTCAAGCATATAAAAGGATCCCAAAACCTCATCCCTGATATGCTATCCCGACTCTCAAAACCAGAACAGCCTCTAGCCCTTGTTTCCACCAAATATCACTTTCCAATTATTCTCATGGCTACTTCACTCCCTTCTGAAGCTATCACCAAAAAGACATTTCCTCTTGGCAAAACCTTCACCTCAGTCTTTGCCCTCCAAGAATTTGCAAAAAAGGCTATGTTTCGATTCTTCGTGAAAGCTTACCTTTTAGCAGATTCATTTCCTTTCTCAACCTTCCATCCAGAAAACAGGTTTCTTACTGGTTTAACACTTGATCCACCCAATGAAATTACCGAAGATGAGTTATGGTACATCCGTGCCTAATCGTCTTATATGCTACTAAGTTGGTTTTACCAGCTTCATTCAACCTTGTCCCATCTCCTTAATCCGTAAAAATCCACCTCTTTATCTCGGACCCTTTCGAGTGGTTCTCCCCATTCCCTGGTGGAGAAAGAAATTACAGAATTAATCAAGTATACAATCTTGATCGAATGCTCGATCTCAAGCCAAAATGTTCACATCTCGTGTTCATTATTCACCGCCATATTTCCAACATCCAGACACCAACCTTTTTCTCGACTCAAGATCGTATATGAATATCTCACCACTCCTCATCCTGCTCTCATTGAAAATGAATTCCAGCCCAACCTCAACAATTACCTTTCCCAACTCAATCACCAGACTCCACCTCATAAGGATATCTTCCACACATCCCTTGGCCCTCAACATGACATGATTATGATTCCCACTCCATCGGCCATCTCCAAACCAAAGTCTACAGGTATCATCATCAAGGAAGAAAAACCAGACTACACTGATTTCCTTTACCAAGACTCTCAAGACCCATGGGAAGAATTCCTTCCACTCAGCCAACACCTTCAACAATTTCCACAACCGTCCATGTATGAACCAGGAACATCATCTCAATCTCCTCTCTCCATAAAGTAGTTTGTCTTGTTGCAATAATTAAAGTAGTTTGTCTTGTTGTAATAATTATGTTTGCTTTATGATTTTGTCTTGTTGTAATCATTAAAGCTTGCTTTTACTTTAAGCTTTTACTTTTGTAAAAGTTATGTCCAAGTCATGCTTTAAGTCTTTGTCGCTTGTAATAATTAAAGGAGTGTAATAAGTGTGTCTTTTACTTTTCAAAAAGCAAAAGATAAGGGTCCTGTCTTATCTTTACGCTTTGGAATCCTTATATAAAGGATTTCTCTCCTCCTTGTAACATAGATCGAATCATCAGCTATCAAGCATTATCAATAAAAACTCTCGTGTTTTCTAAGCTATGACTTTCTAAACTCCTCTCTCTCTCTCTGCAAATGAAGTTCTAAAGAAAAGAAAAGAATAAAGATTTTATCTGTTCATTTTGAAATCTCAGGGAAGTATGCTCTGCACTTGCCTTTCAAAGAAGGATCCTGTGCATCAGAAAACTTGATAAATTTTATCTGGTTTGGTACCCTGTTTTAGACTAAAAGGAAAGTCTGTTTTGGGTTGTAAAACCTACAAAATTGTTTTAAGGATTTTGATGCTCATACAAGTATATCGGCTGGAAACCAGGACTTGCGGGCTACTGGCCCAAAGTACAGCTTCTAATCAGACTGTGTAAACAACGCCACGTACTAATATGGTATCAGAGCCATATCGGAGCATTCTTTACCTTGAAAATACCTTTGTTTTCTAAACTTTGTTCTTCATTTCACCAAAATGGTATGATTAAAATCTTTTATTCAATTTTGCTCAATAGACTTCAGGCGCAGAGAGAATTTCTCAATCATGGCATCATCTTCATCTTCATCTTCCACTCCTTCGAACCCAATTACTCTTTCTTCTACACTTTCTTTACCCAAATCTTGCACTTCTCACACTACCAATAAAATAGAAAATCTTGTAGAATACTCCTATATTCCTGAATCTGCCCAAATCAGTGAATCCTCCTACCCTCTTATCAGTCCTTACCAGTTGTACAAACGACCCAGTTCTTTTACCCGAAGCATCCGAACTCTCATATCCACTAAAAGGCCTCACCCAAAAGAATACATCCAGTCTTCTAGACTTGATCAGTGTTCACTTGGCAAGCAACCATCACTGAGCAATATGTAACTCGAAATCCTTCCGAGTTAATCTCAAACCGAAAAGAGAAGGTTATACTCATCTCCATCTCGGAGAGTAAGATTAATCCTCACCCTTCATGGGAGAAAAGGATTACACGGCACACGCCCGAATTGCTATGTTGATACCCGGTTCAAACAAATGCATTTCAAGATGTCAAGTTATAGGTACTGTCCTCACAACCCTTCATGCAGGCAGTGTTTTACTCACTTTCTATCCAAATTTCAACCTTTCTCTTCAAGATACCAACCTTTCAACAGCTTTGAAAGTCCAAGTTCAAATTCAAGGTGCAGAACAAATTTCTTCAGCCAAAATTGCTACTCTCCATCATCAATTGGTCTATAGGCTTCAAAATCATGCCTTAGATCTACCCACACCTGAACATCACTCTGACACCCTCATGGTGTTAGCAGAATCAGATCAGATCCCAACCATTATCCAGATCCCAAGACAAATTCCTCGACATGAGCTCATACAGCTTATGCCTCTTGAATGGATCTCAAACTATGAGCAGTTCCATAATAATACAGCTCCTATTCGACATCGAAAGCATGTTTGAAAGACGACTGATGGAACAGCTCAGATGACTTTCAAACCACCTCCAAGTGCTCCACAAGAGCCTCCTCGCTTCTTTTCACTTATTCTCAATGATCACACTGCTCGCATAGCCAAGAAGATCTCGCCAATCACAGGTTCAATTTCGATGGTTACCCCAGTATATCCAAACAAACAAAATGGACATTTCTATGGATGTCCCCGGATCGAATGTGCGACCCAAATTGTCCCTGTTGGGATGATTGGGAAGAGGACGATGATTATGACACCAAAAGGAAAAGACAACCCAAAAAGAAAACCTTACCTGTCCCATGTAAACACTGTGAACCCAAACCACCAAAAGACCCTCCACCTCCACCAAGTCCACTACCCATTTACAAAAAAGAACTCAAATGGATTGCAAGAAATTGCAAATCTGAAGTTCCTTCCATTTCTCACAACTCCACACCTATCGTACAACCATTAGCTTGTATGATGTTTTCTTCTACCTCCTCTGACTATTCTTCATCTTTTCCTTCTCTTGAAACCCATACTGATTCGCAACGCAATGTTGTGTCTAAACCCTTCATTCCTTCAGCTATTACCTCAACCGGTCATCTTGAACCTCCTAAACCTTTTGAATCAGTTCTCAACTGGCAAACCCAAAATGCCAGAGCACAAAATGATACCTTGTTGAATATCCATTCCAAGGTCGAAAAAATCAGTTTACGAACTGAACAGATTGAGACGAAAGTTGACTCAATTACAGCTCAAATGGAGCAGATCCACCAGAATCTTAAATCCAGAATTGTTCAATTGGATTCAGAGCTCAACCATGCTCGCCAAAGATACTATGGCCCGAGTTTGACCAAAAAGAAAGAGAGATCGACGCTACAAATCGAGCTTGCCCAGATTGAATCTGAAAAACAAAGACCTACCTTGTTTACCACATCACCACCCATACCCCCCATAAGTCCACCTTACCACCCATTTGCTTCTATGCTTTCTCCAATCCGATCTTATGATCCATCCAAATTATTTGGCATGACCCATACTCTATTCAGAGACCACCCTATTCCACCAGCACCAAAACCCAAATCAAAACCAAAACCCAAACCTCAGCCTCCTCCTCCACTCAGAACCTACAAATCCTCAATAACTATTCCAGAGCACCACTCTCCAACTCACACCCCAACATCACCACAGCCTCCACCACCAACACAGTCTAAAGATAAAACACCTATGCATCAATACAAAGGTCTCAAGTAGCCGATCCATCTTCCGAACCTGATGAATCCACTTCTGATTCAAACCTAGCTGTTTCAGAACCTTCTACTGACACAGCCTCTTCTTCACCATTTACATCCAGTGATTCTGACAAGTCTTATGCTGATATTACCAGAATCCTCATGGCTGACAATCCACCCGAACAAGGCCAAACCTCTAGACCACCCGAACCATATTTTGATATTCCCTCAGATATTGAGGATGAACCTCCAGCTGAACCTTCTGCCACAACTCAACCCCCTCGTGGTCACACCAGTGAAAAACCATCCAATGGTCCATGGTTTACATTTGATGATATTCCATCTCATAAGTGGCGAGACAGACTTACTGAAATGTCTGCCTGGATTGATCTCCAAATGTTACGGTCAGGAGCAACTACTCATTCCGTTCTTAGGGAATTTGCTACTCGTTTTACGGGTGCCCTAAGAGATTGGTTTGATTCATTAGGCCAGTACAGGCAACTGCAATTTGTTCAAATACTGTGGTCTCAATCGCTTTTGCAGCTTATTCATGATCGCTTTCTAGGCGATCCACCAGCTTTTGAAGTTTTGCACGCAGAGACTATCTCAATATGAAATGCTGCTCTCTCAATGCTAAAGATCTTGAATTCCATTACAAAAGAATGTCTCTCTTGTTCTACAAGCTTAATAGATTCAATGAACCTACATTGAAGCATGTCTTTCTGGCTTCCCTACCAGATGAACTACAACCAGACATCCAAAGGCAAATCAAAACTCACAATCTCGGTCTTGACACTATATCTCTTGGCAAAATCTTTCGGATTGCTAAGACATGCCTTGATAAACTTTGTGAGCAAAAACAGCTTTTCAAAGAATCATTAATGACAAAGAGCCATTCCGTAGTGCTTGCAAAAAGCCTTATCTCCAGATCAAGTGCAAAAAGAAAAAGGATTGTGATTGCAGTTCCAAAAAGAAAAGGCATTTCCGGAAATTCACCAATTCAGAATATTCTTCAAAGCCTCGCAAATCCAGAAAGCCTTACAGATTCTTCAGAAAAAAATCAAGTTCATTCAGAGATCAGAAACGGAGAAAATCAAGCAGATGTTTTATCTGCAAGAAAAAAGGTCACTATGCCAAAGATTGCCCCAACAAACGAGAAAAATCTATTCGGCTAGTTGAACACCTTCAGGCCACCACTGATTATTCTCCTGAAAAAGAAGAACTTGAATTCTATTTCTCTGAACAAGAAGAACCCACTGATGAAACCGTGTTCGCACTGGAAGACTCATCTAGTGATTCAGAAAATGATGAGCCCCAAAGCATTTTCCACCAACAGTTGTTGTCTCTCGACACTTCTGTTCCCATTCCTTCCATTAAACTCCAAATCTTACCTTCAAAATTCCACAGGCCCATTCCAAAGAATTGGTCTTTTGATACTGAGCCTGTGAGAGAAGTATGTTAAATCCACCATTCTTCCCCGAAAGTGGACCCACTACGAAGAACATTTCCTGGTTGCAAGTGGAAAATTCTTCACTACCAAATTAATTACCAAAAACCCATTGGTATTCAACTTTTTCCTAATTGTTCATTTGGACCAAAGTTATCGGATCCAATCGCCTAATAAGGATATCTTGTTAGGTTTTGACATAATTCACCAGATCAAACACCTCCAGATCATTCCCAATGGCATCCGAGTCAAATCCATGTTCAAACCTTTTACCAACATCTTGAAGCTTTACAATCTGTCTGAAACACCCCCATCTTACCACGACATTTCCACCAAGCTTTTACAATATTGTCCAGAATCCCATTCTGAGTTCACCCATCCAAACCCACTTTGGAAAAATCAGTCTTTCTTCATTAAGTTGCCCTTTAAACTAAATGAAGATATTAATCCAACAAAAGCCACTCATCCAGGAATGAGTCCTTCTGACTTAGTCCTAGCCAAAACAGAGTGTTCTCAATTGTTAGCCTAAGGTCTTATCGAACCTACCCATTCTCAATGGGCTTGCCAAGCCTTTTATGTTGAAAAACATTCTGAGATTGTCCGAGGAAAGAAACGCTTAGTCATTGATTACCAGCCATTAAACATGTTCTTACAAGATGATAAATTCCCATTGCCCAAAAGACAAAGCATGTTTACTTTTCTCAAAAATGCCCAGATCTTTTCCAAATTTGATTTAAAATCAGGTTTTTGGCAATTAGGCATTGAACCTTCTGAACGGTACAAAACTGCTTTTTGTATTCCCAATGCTCATTTCCAATGGACAGTTTTACCCTTCGGTCTCAAAACCGCCCCTTCTATTTTCCAAAAATCCATGGTCAAAATCTTTGAACCTATCTTGCATCATGCATTGATTTACATTGACGATATTTTACTGTTTTCAGGAACACATGATGAACATCGCCAGTTGTTAAATCAATTCTTTGATATTATCCAAACTCATGGCATCATGTTATCAGCAAAGAAAAGCACCATTGCAACGGATAATATTGAATTCCTTGGTATGATCATTAAAGACGGACACTACTACCGGCCAGAAAGCACATTGCCCAAGAATTGCTTCACTTTCCAGGATCAAGAACTTTCAAAAGCAAGTCCAACAATTTCTTGGCATTGTCAACTACATCAGAGACTTTATCCCACATGTCGACCATTACACTCATCACCTTTCGGCTTTATTGAAAAAGAAGCCTCCAGAGTGGAATTCAGACCACACAAGTGCTGTCACTACTCTAAAGCAACTTGCGCAAGATCTTTCCACCACTAAAGTTGATAAAACCAAGTATTTTGATGCTCATTGAAGTATATGGTGAAAAACCAGGACTTGATATCGCCCAAGGGCGATTCTAATCGTTGTGACTGGTGTAAACAACGCCACGTACTAATATGTGCATAGTGACCTTTTTTCTTGCGGATAAAACATCTCGCTTATTAGTACGTGGCGTTGTTTACACCAGTCTCACAATTAGAATCGTCCTTTTCGGATGAAGTCTGCAAGTCCTGGTTTCAAATATATACTTGTATGAGCATCAAAATACTTAAAACAATTTTGTAGGTTCTACAACCCAAAACAGACTTTTCTTTTAGTTTAAAACAGGGTACCAAACCAGATAAAATTTATCAAGTTTTCGATGCATTGATCCTTCTTTGAAAGGCAAGTGCAGCATACTTCCTTGGGATTTCAAAATGAACAGATAAAACCTTTATTCTTTTCTTTTCTTTAGAACTTCATTTGTAGAGAGAGAGAGAGGAGTTTAGAAAGTCATAGCTTAGAAAACACGAGAGTTTTTATTGATAATGCTTGGTAGCTGATGATTCGATCTACTTGTATGAGCATCAAAATACTGGTTTTATCAACTTTAGTGGTGGCAGATCTTGCGCAAGTTGCTTTAGAGTAGTGACAAAGACTTGTGTGGTCCGAATTCCACTGAGGCTTCTTTTTCAATAAAGCCGAAAGGTGATGAGTGTAATGGTCGACATGTGGGATAAAGTCTCTGATGTAGTTGACAATGCCAAGAAATTGTTGGACTTGCTTTTTGGAAAGTTGCTGATCTGGAAAGTGAAGCAATTCTTGGGCAATGTGCTTTCCTGGCTGGTAGTGTCCGTCTTTAATGATCATACCAAGGAATTCAATGATACTGCCTTTTTAGTAATTTCAAATAAACAATGAAAAAAGGCAGTATCATTAGTAATTTCAAATAACATTATTTGAACTCCTTAAAGACGATTTCAAAAATATGGAAACAACTCCTTTGACTTCAGCTCCCTCCTCTCATATCTCTCTGTCATCTACTCTTTCTCTACCAAAAAATTGTCAGAAACATGTTGCCTTAAAAATAAAAAATTTAGTTGAATACTCCTATATCCCTGAGTCTGCCCAAATCAATGAGTCCAAATTCCCAGTCATGAGCCCATACAGTCTCTACAAACAAAATACTTTCCTCACCAAAAGTATCCGAACCCTTATCAACACTAGAAGACCACTCCCAAAAGAATACATCCAGTCATGTCGATTGGATCAGTGTGCCGTCCAAGCATCTCAAAGTGAACAATATGTCACTTTAGAGATTCCCTCAGATCTCGTAAGCTCCTGAAAACGAGAAGGGTATACACACCTTCATCTTAGTGGTATTAGATTAATCCTCACTCTTCATGGCAGAAAAGGCTTACCTGTCACAGCCAAAATTGCTCTTCTAGATACACAGTTCAAGCAGTATCAACACGCTATAATTGGAACCATCCTAACCACACTCCATGCTGGTAGTGTCTTGTTGACTTTCTATCCGAATTTCAACATGTCCCTAGAAGATCCCAATCTGCCAACAACCTTGAAAGTTCAAGTTCAGCTCCAGGGAGTAGAACAAACACCGACTTCTAAAATTGCAACCCTACATCATTAAATATTGTATCGATTACAGAATCACGCACTAGATCTTCCTACAGCCCAAACTATATCAGATGCTCTAATGATCCTTGCTGATACAGACACCATTCTAACCATAATCCAAATTCCCAAAAAAATCCAGAAGCAAGATTTGCTCAAACTCATGCCTCAATTATGAGCACTTCCACCAAAACTCTGAACCAGTTCAAACCACACAAGCCACTTATGAAAGAAGAAATGATGGACAGGTCAAACTGTCTTTTCAAAAACCTAAGACTACCCTAGTTTTAGAATCTCCAAGGCTTTCCTACACTGCAATGATCACTGCAGTCCAAACTGGTCAAGAAAAGAAACTTCCCATCCATGGTTTTTCGTCAGATGGATATCTAGTCTATCTTGACAAACTCAATGGTCATTTTCTATGGGATGTTCCTGAAGCCTATATGTGCAATCCAGATTGTTCTTGTTTGGATTATACGGATGTTGACGATGAAATTGAAATTATGAGGAGAAGAAAAAAGAAAACGAAAAAACCTTCTCATCTTAAAACTCCTTGCAAACAATTTCCACCACAACCTCCAACAGATCTAAAACCTCCCAAAATAAGATTGTGCTTAAAGTTTTTAAGCCAATCTTATGATGAAACCTTTCCTCCTCTAGGAAAACAGACAAACCCACAACCAAAGTTGTGTCCAAACCATTTGTCCAATCTTCTATCAAAACCTGGGGACAAATTGAAGAACCAAAACAGTATGAAGCTGTTTTGAACTGACAAACAAAAACTGCCAGTGTCCAGAATCAAACACTTCACTAGTTGGGAAAAAAGATTGATCAAGTTGCCAATCAAGTCTCACAGACTGAAACAAAGGTTGATTCTATCAACAGTCGTCTTGATTAGATTTACATAAATCTGCAAGCCAGAATCTCTGAATTTGATACAGATCTCAGAAGAATGATTAACAATCACATATGGGGTCCAGAGTTCAACAGAAAAGAAGAAGAGATCAGAAAACTCAAAACTGAGTTAGCCAGAATTGATGCTGAAAAGGCTCGACCTTCACTCTTTACTAAGACACAGTCTATCTCAGTTTCTCCTCCACTGTTTGACACTTACCAACCTTTCTATACACCATCCCGATCTCAGCCAGTTTATAACCAGTTCTTTGGTTTTTCTCAACTTCAACCTTGACCAATTCTTCAACAAAAACCTACTTCACCAAAGAAATCAAAAGCCAAAGTGAAAATCTCAGAACCAAAACCAAAAGCCACTCCTTCCTCTTATGTTCTCCCAGAAGATTCACCAACAGCAACCCCTGAACCACAGAAAAAAGACAAAAAAAACAGCTGAACAATACCATTACCATAATCTTCAAACCAAAGTTTCATCTTCAGAATCTGAACCAGACACTAATCCTGATTCTAATCCCTCCGAGTTAGAACCATCCTTATCTTCCTCCTCATCCTCTACAGATTTAAATGTTACCTCTTCAGATTCAGAATCAGAATATGCTGACATCTCTAGCATTCTCATGGTAATCAAAACTAAAAAAACAGAACCTGCTCAATCTTCAAGACCAGAACCAATCTTTGAAGTACCCTCTGATCTCGAAGAAGATCAAGATGAATCTTCACATAGACCTGTTCCACCTGTTCCACCAATACCTCCACAAACCTCAAATGGTTCAACAAAGCCATCTTCAGCTTCCTGGTTTACATTTGATGACATTCCTCGTCACAAATGGCCTGCCAGATATCAAGAATTTGATGCATATGTTGATCTCCAAATGACAAAGCCAAATGCTACGTCAGAATCAGCTCTCAAAGAATTCATGACCCGTACAACGGGTTCCTTACGGACTGGTTAGAAAGCTTAGGAGAATACAGACAACTCCAGTTCATGCAAACCACAACTAGATAAGCTCTCTCCATTATCTATGAGCAATTTATTGGTGACAAAACTGCATCCATTAAAGTAGTAAGAAAGGAATATCACCAAATGAAATGTTGTTCTCTCAAACGACATCTTTCAGAACAGTCAAAACAAGATGAACAGACTACTTTCATTATCGCAGAGTTTCTGACTCTGATGATATTTATGTCATTTCTACAGTTCAAAGTGTCAATCAGATCTCCATCACACGTAAACCTTCCCTTCAAGTCTCTGTTCTTCTTTCAAAGTTTCACAAACCTATTCCTGTTATAGGATTTGTTGATACTGGATCAGACACCAGTATGATTGATCCCTCTATTCTTCCTTCTGAATATTGGGAAAATCATTCAAAGATGTTCAAAGCATGAAGATGTTGAGTCAAATTTCTCAGAACATTCAGAACAAGATGAATAGACTACTTTCATTATCGCAGAGTTTCTGACTCTGATGATATTTATGTCATTTCTACAGTTCAAAGTGTCAATCAGCTCTCCATCACACGTAAACCTTCCCTTAAAGTCTCTGTTCTTCCTTCAAAGTTTCATAAACCTATTCCTATTATAGGATTTGTTGATACTGGATCAGACACCAGTATGATTGATCCCTCTATTCTTCCTTCTGAATATTGGGAAAATCATTCAAAGATGTTCAAAGCAGTCAATGGTGAAATTTTTGAAACCACTTTGATTACTTGGTATTCAGTTCTTTCCGAATTGCATTATTTGGAAAAAGATTGTAGCCTCTGATCTTCTAGACAAAGATTTGCTTATAGATTTTGACATTCTCCAATTAGTTAAAAACATATTCATCACCAACTCTGGAAATCGCTACAAACAAATGCTTTTACCCTATGCAGATACTTTACGTCTGTATACACTGTCTGAAACACCTTCTCCATACACAGAAATTTCCCAAAAACTTCTACAGTTCTGTCCAGAAAATCATTCCCAATTCCATCATCCCTTTTCTCTCTGGAAAAATATACAGTTCTTCATTCATCTTCCTTTCAAACTTAATGAAGACATAAACCCCACAAAAGCATTCTATCCGAGTATGACTCCAACTGACCTCTCACTTGCTAAGCAAGAATGTTGCCAATTACTTCAGCAAGGTCTCATTGAACCCACTGATTTAGATTGGGCTTGTCAAGCCTTTCATGTTGAAAAAAGGTCTGAATTAGTTCGTGGTAAGAAAAGGTTAGTTATTGATTACCAGCCACTTAATTCATTTCTTAAAGATGATAAGTTTCCCCTTCCAAAAATACAATCACTATTTGTCCATCTTCAAGGGGCTCGTATCTTCTCTAAATTTGATTTAAAAGCTTGTTTTTAGCAACTTGGTATCTCACCAGTTGACCGTCCCAAAACAGCCTTCTGTAACCCTGATGCTCATTATCACTGGACTGTGATGCCTTTTGGTCTTAAAGTTTCTCCTTCATTATTTCAAAAAGCCATGACTAAAATCTTCAATCCTATCCTCCATCATTCCCTAGTCTGCATCGATGACATTTTACTTTTCTCATCTGATCATGATAGCCACCAGACACTTCTTTTTGATTTCTATCACATTATCTAGACACATGGAATCATGCTTTCAGAAAAGAAAAGCAACATCGCAAAAGAATCAATTGACTTTCTTGGCATGGTAATTAAAGACGGCCACTATCAACCTGGTCCACATATTGCGACAGAATTATTAAAGTTCTCAGACACAGATCTTAGTAAAAAGCAAATATAGCAGTTTCTCGGCATCATTAATTATGTCCGTGACTTTATTCCTAAAGTAGCAGTCCACACTAGCAAGCTTTCACGCATGCTCAAGAAACAGTGTCAACAATGGGGTCCAGAACAGACAGAAGCTGTCAAGCAGCTAAAGGTGATAGCCCAGTCACCTCTTCCACTCATAATTCCCACAGATGGCCAGTGCATCCTCCAGACTGATGCCAGTGATGATTATTGGAGTGTTGTTCTCATTGAAAGAATTGACGAATAGGTCCATTACTGTGCTCATGCAAGCGGACAATTCAAAGATTCAGAAAAGAACTACCATGTGATTTATAAAGAAATCTTGGGGGAGAAATATGGAATTAAAAAATTTGAGTTCCATCTGATTAGCGACAAGTTCCTCATCAACATGGACAATTCTTCTTTTCCAAAAATCTTTGACTTCAAGAACAAATTGCTTCCTGATAAATAATTGCTCGGCCTTAAAAACTGGTTCCCTGATTGTGCAACACATCAAAGGTAAACAGAACCTTATCCCTGATTTCCTCACTCGTTCGTCTATAAATTGACCTTCACTCATCTCCTTCATACAGACCATACCAGTCATAGCCATGTATCGATCACTTCCTTTCAAGGCTCTTAACCAGAGATCCTTTCCCATGAATATCCCTTTCCCGTCAGCATATCAAATCCAGGACTTTGCAAAGAAATTCTTCTACAGGTATTTCTTCAATGTTCAAAGCAGAAAACCTGATCGTTTTCCATCCCTCTGGTTGGAACACCTGTTTCTCACAGGTTTCACCCTCTCCAACCTGAATATTTCAGAAGACGAACTATGGTATATGTGGTGTCTCACCACTCTCTATGCCACAAAGGTCCCTATCAAACCAGTCCTCAACCATATCACAACCCCTGAGCTTACATCAGACCAGTCCTCAACCATATCTCCTAGAATGATTCTCGCCACTCGTCTACTGGAGCAAACAACTGAAAAATGTGTATACTTTTCACATATTAGACAGAATCCTAAAACCAGAGGTCAACATGTTCACTGCAGTCTTCATTGTCCATAGACCTTACTTCCAACATTTAGAAACAAAAGATTACTGGACAAAGGATATGGCTTATGAATGGAAAACTTACCCTCATCCATTTCCAATCAACCATGACCCAACAATCACATCCGTCCTAAAAGTCTACCTCATGGAAATTAACAATGTCCAACCTCCTCTCAGTAATATTCATCACACATCCATCGGTCCAGCTCACACCCTCGAAATAATTCCCAAAAATCAAACTTGTACTCCAGGTTCCAGTTCTACTCCTCAAGGAATCATTGTTACGGAACAACATCTTGATTACACTAATGTCCTCTTCCAAGATGCCCAGGATCCATATGAAGATTTCCAGTCACTTCTTCCATCACAATCCCAGTACACTGTCACTGAGCCTGATCCTCCAAGTCTACATAAGAGAAAAGCTACCACACCATCACATGATCTTCCTGAAGCATCCTCCTCACAATACCCATCGTTCTCAACACAACCTAAGAATTTCCCATAGCTAGTTCTTCCACCATCACCAAAAAGTCAAAACTGCCCTTGGCCATGTGTTCCAAGATGTTCTCATCCAGATCGTGATCCAGATAACACAAACTCCTCTAACGACACTATCTCGCTTTAAGATATTTGTCGTGTGTTAATAATTACGTGCTTTAGCTTTACTGAAGTGTGTTTTATGCTTTTGCCTTTACTTTTTCAAAGTTTGGCAATTATGTTTTATTTTCTTTTTTCAAAGGTAAGGGTCCCATCTTATCTCTTTGGCTTTGTAATAATTAGCTTTGTAAAAGATAAGGGTCCCACCTTATCAGTTTGTGTACTAGGCCTCTATATAAAGGCCTTCTCTCCTCTTGTAAAAAAAAAGGAAAAAGAAAAGAGGAAGAAGTTGAAATCGAATTAAGTTTTCTCTATTATCATGTTTCTCTAAATCTCTTCTTTCTTCTAGGAATCAAAGAAGTTATTTGAATTAATAAAGATACGTTCACCTCTAGTTTCTATATTGAGTATGTTCTGCACTTACCTTGGTTCCAAGGATCATGTGTGCCAGAAAGGTCCTGATTTTATCCTCCAAAACTGATTTTATAAAAATAAATTATTTTCTCACAACGTTCACCCTCTCTGAAGGCCATGTGTGCCGTGTTTTCGGGTGGTATCGTGAAAAACTGTTTTGATGGATATCGGTTGGAAACCAGAACTTGCGGGCTACTGGCCCTAAGGACAGTAGATCTGGTGTAACAACGCCACGTACAACCACCCAGCTCTTCTTCAGAACCACCCAGGTTATCTTTTACTTATTCTTCAAGGTTTTCCCATATACCCAGCAAAACTTAATGGAAATTTCCTTTGGAATGTCCCAGCCTCTAGAAATTGTGATGCATGCTGTCCTTGTTGGGATGATATTGAAGAAGATGATGAACCCCAAAGGCGCAAGCACAAATCTAAAAAGATCATTTATCCAGCTTGCCGATACAATGCTACTTATCCAGAAGATCCACCAGAGCCTGATTCTCAAGCACCTTTGCCAATTTATAACAAAGGTCTTGCCTGGATCTAAAAACATGAACCTACTTTGTTACACTGCATAACACAATCATCCTGTAAAACCCATGTTGAATCTATCCCTCTAATACAGTCCTGTATGATGGTTTCCCCATCAACATCTACAGAATACCAAACCCAGTTTCCACCCTTGGAAAAACAGACTGACTAGCAAAAGAATTTCATTTCTAAACCTTTTGTCCACTGGCCATCTAGAAGAAACTCGTTCTTTTGAAGTAGTATTAAATTGGCAAACACAAAATGTTGTTTCACAAAACCAAGCTATCACTACCTTGCATCATAAGGTAGACCATATTACCCACAAAACTAACCAAGTTGAAAAAAGGTTGACACCATCTCAAACAGATTAAATCAGATCTATCAAAATCTTCACAACAGAGTTACTCAACTTGACTCTGAACTTTGAGCCATGCTTGCTCAACGAGTCTACAGCCCTGATTTTGATAAAAAGAAGCCGAGATAAGAGCCTTAAAAGTTGAAATTGCTAGGATTGATTCAAAAAAGGTCCAGCCTACCCTCTTTACCAGTTCTCCTCCATTACCAGTAATTATCCCTACCTATTCCACTAACTTCTTCCAGAATGTATGATCCTTCTAAACTTTTTGGAATGACCCATACTTTATTTCCTCCACAACCTCCATCAAAACCAGAGAAAACACCTAAACTAGTTCCAAGATCTATTCCTCAGAAAAATCTCAAACATCCAGATTTGAACCATCATCGTCTCGATCACCAACTTCTTTACCAGAATCTAATCAACCACCAATCCAAACTTCTATTTCTTTAGAAAAACAACCCATGCACCAATATTCTGCTCATCACTCATCTCTGCCCTCTTTTACGAATCAGATCCATTAACAATTGAGTCATCTGATTTATCTGAGTCAGAAACTTCTGATTCAAACCTAGCTGATATTTCCAAACTTCTCATGGCAGAACCACTAAAACTAGCCCAAGAACTGAAACTGGATAATCATTTCAGTCAATACCACCTCAGCCAAAAGCATCTAGACCTTCAAATAGTCCATGGTTTACTTTTGATGATATCCCTACAACAAAATGGAGAGAAAGACTGCAAGAGTTGTCTGCCTGGATTGATGTTCAGATGTTAGCTCCTGATGCAACAACCCAAACTGTTCCACGAGAATTCAATACGCGATTTCAGTCTAGGTCAATATAGACAGCTCCAATTCATTCAGATTCCAAAAGTCTCTCAGGCTTTGGCTGTTCTTAATGATTAATTTATTGGAGAACCTAGTGCGACTTTTGAAGCAGCAAGACGAGATTATCTCAATGTGAAGTGCTATTCTCTCAACACGGATGTCCTTGCTTTATTATAAGCTGAATGGATTCAATAATGCTACACTTAGACATGTCTTTCTGGCCTCTCTTCCAAAAGAATTACAACCAGAGATCCAGTGCCAGTTAGCAGCTCACAAGCTCAACATTGATGCATTATCATTGGGAAAATTATTTCAGATCGTTATGGGATGTCTTGATAAGTTATGTGAACAAAAAAATTCTTCCAGGAACTCATCAAAGACAAAGAACATTTCTGATCTGCTTGCAAAAAGCCTTACTTGGCTATCAAATGCAAGGATCCATAGAAGTGCAACTGTTTGTCCAAAAAGAAATCTCATTTTAAGAAATCCAAATTCTCATTTTCATCAAAGAAGCAACGTTCTAAACAATTCTGATTTTTCAGAAAGAAACAGTCCCACTCCAGAGATAGCAAGAAAAGCAAATGTTTTATTTGTAAAACGAAGGGCCACTTTGCAAAAGACTGCCCTGTGAAACCTCAGAAGGCGATTAAGCTCATCCAACACCTTGAATCCACCACAGATTTCTCCCCAACCATAGACCAAATTGAACACTTGTTTTATGAACAAGAAGAACCAAATGATGACACAGTCTTTGCTTTTTCTAGTGATTCAGAAAGTTCTGATTTTGAGCATGTCTACACAGTCCAACCTTCATCTATTTTGACCCATGACCTTACCATACCTATTCCCTCTGTCAAGGTCCAAATCATCCCTTTTAAACATCATAAACCTATCATAGTTATTGGCTTTCTTGACACTGGTGCCCAACGCAGCATGCTTAATCCTGATATTCTTCCTTCTAAGTATTGGAAAACTCAGGAAGAACATTTTAGAGCAGTTGATGGAAAGATCTTTACAACTAAATTAGTTACTAAACATCCAATAGGAATTCAACTATTTCCTAATTGTGTTGTTTGGATAAAACTACTTGGTTCATACTTGCCAAACAAAGATTTTCTTGTAGGTTTTGACATCCTACATCAGGCAAAAAATGTCCATATCATTTCCTCTGGTCTCCGTTACAAGTCCATGATTAAACCCTTCACTGGTAACATTATTATGGCATCAGAGCCATACCGGAGTTTTACTTTCCTTGAAAATAACATTATTTTCAAAAAAAATGTTCTTCAAATCACAAAATGGTATGATAGAAGTTTTCTTATGATTTTTAAGCTAAAGATTTCAAAGACAGAGAGAAATTTCCAAATATGGCATCAACTTCATCAAATGAATCTTCTACTTCTTCTATAATCACTCCAGTCTCTCTTTCTTCTACTCTCTTACTCCCAAAATCCTGCACTAAACAAACATCCAACAAAATAGAAAACCTTGTTGAATATTTCTACATCCCTGAAGTTGTAACAAATTAATGAGTCATCTTACCCCCTTATTAGTCCTTACCAACTTTACAAACGCACACACTCGTTTACTGGTAGCATCTGTACCCTCATCACTACCAGACGACCACAACCAAAAGAATATATTCAGTCTTCTAGATTGGATCAGTGCACACTTCAAGCTACTACAGCTGAACAATAAGAGAAGGTTATACTCATCTCCATCTTGGAGGAGTAAGATTAATCCTGACCTTACATGGAAGGAAATGATTACCAGTCACAGCCAGAATTGCTATGTTGGATATTAGGTTTAAACAATATTAAGATGCTGTTATTGGTACTATTCTAACCACCCTTCATGCAGGAAGTGTTCTCCTCAATTTCTATCCAAATTTCAACCTTTCTCTTCAAGACACCAATCTTTCCACGGCCTTCAAAGTTCAAGTACAAATTCAAGGTGCAAAACAAATCTCTTCTGCAAAGATTGCAACCCTTCACCACCAGCTTGTCTATAGGCTTCAAAATCACGCCTTAGACTTATCCACACCTGAGCACCACTCTGACGCCCTTATGGTGTTAGCAGAATTAGATCAGATACCCACCATCATCCAAATCCCAAGATAGATCCCTCGACATGAACTCATAAAATTCATGCCCTTGGAGTGGATTTCAAATTATGAAAAGTTTCATACCAACACTGCTCCTATTCAGACATCAGAAAGTATGTTCGAAAGGAGACCGGATGGAACGGTCATAATGGCTTTCAGACCTCCACCAACAACACCAGAAGAGCCTCCAAGGCTCTCATTCACCTATTCAGCAATGATCAAAGCTGTTCAGACAGCACAAGAAAAGTTGCCAATTACAGGATTCAATTCGGAAGGATATCCTGTTTACCTAGCTAAACTCAATGGCCACTTTCTTTGGGATATACCAGGATTAGGAAACTGTGACCTAGATTATCCCTGTTGGGATGATTGGGAAGAAGAGGACGATTATGATTCAAAACGGAGAAAGAAGCCCAAAAAGAAAATACCTAAATCTCCATGCTCACAACACCAACCGAAACCACCACATAATCCTCCACCTCCTTTACCCATTTACAAAAAAGAACTTAAATGGATTGAAAAGAATTGCAAAACTGAAGTTCTTCCACCAGTTCAAAATACCATACCTACCATACAACTCATGGCTTGCATGATTTTTTCATCAACATCACAAGATTATTCCTCCAATTTCCCTGTTCTAGAAACACATGCCGACTCACAAAGAAAAGTTGTAACCAAGCCCTTTATTCCTTCAGCCATCACTCCTACAAGTCACTTAGACGACCCTAAACCTTTTGAAGCTGTCCTCAACTAGCAAACACAATATGCCAGAGCCTAAAATGATACCCTAGTCGATATTCATAAAAAGGTGAATCACATCAGTTTACGAACTGATCATATTGAATCCATAGTTGATTCAATTACTTCACAGATGCAGCAGATCTATCAGAATCTCCAATCCAGAATCTCTCAACTGGATTCAAAGTTATGAGCCATGCTTAGTCAAAGGTACTATGGCCCAGAATTTGATCAAAAGGAAAGAGAAATCAGGAAATTAAAACCAGAACTTGAACAGATTGAGTCAGAAAGGCAAAGGCCAACATTATTCACTTCATCACCATCCTTACCTACCATCAGCCACACTTTCTATCCTTCTGCACCTATGCTATCCCCCATTAAACCATAAGATCTATCCAAACTATTTGGCATGACACACACTTTATTCAGAAATAATCCATTGCCAAAACCATCTCAATCTAAACCTCAACTTCGACCTCGACCAGAAAAAATACCTCGTCCATCTTTGTCAATCCCAAGTACCACCAATCCAAGCCAAAGATAAAGCACCCATGCAACAGTTCAGTGCCCAAATGGTCCCAGATCCATCTGATACAGATAATCCAATCTCTGATTCAAACCTAACTGTTTCAGAAAGCCAATTAGAATCTGAGACAGAATTTTCCCCTGAATCTTCAATATCAACTAGTGACTCTGAAAAGTCCTATGCTGATATCACCAAAATTCTCATGGCTCAACCTGAAGAAACTGAACCTGCCCAATCCTCAAGAACAGATCCATTCTTTGAAATACCCTCAGATATTGAGGAAGATCCCCCTAAAGGAACCTCAGCCACAAATTGACCTACTCAGCCTCAAACTCAAAATGATCATAAACCATCAAATTGCCCATGGTTTACTTTTGATGATATACCTGCAGCTAAATGGAGAGAACGGCTATCAGAAATGGCTGCCTGGACAGATCTCCAAATGTTAAGGGCAAATGCAACAACAGCTTTTGTTCTTAGAGAACTTACTACCCGTTTTACAGGATCTCTAAGAGATTGGTTTGATACTTTAGGAGAGTACAGACAACTACAGTTTGTGCAACTTCTTAATGTCTCAAGTGCTCTTGCCGTTATTCATGAACAATTCATTAGAGAATCTGCATCAGTATTTGAAGCTGCAAGACGTGACTATCTCAACATGAAATGCTGTTCACTCAAGGCTAAAAATCTTGATTTCCATTACAAACGGATGTCAATTCTGTTTTACAAGCTTAATGGATTCAATGATCCTACTCTTAAACATGTTTTTCTGGCGTCACTACCTGAAGAATTACAACCAGATATACAACGGCAGCTCACATCTCTTAATCTCCAAATTGAAAATATTTCTTTGGGGAAAATCTTTCAAATCGCCAAAGGATGCTTGGAGAAACTATGTGAACAGAAATAATTTTTCAAAGAATTGTTGAAAGATAAAGAGCCTTTCCGAAGTGCTTGTAAAAAGCCTCACTTGCAGGTCAAATGCAAGAAAAAGAAGGATTGTGAGTGCAGCACCGAAAAGAAAAAGCATTTCAAAAAATTCAGAAATCCAGATTCTTTTCCTAGATCAAAGGCCCAGAGAAAATCGTACAGGTTCTTCAGAAAAAGATCCAGTTCTTTCAAAGAACAGCAAAGGAGAAAATCAAGCTGATGTTTCATCTGCAAAAAGAAAGGCCATTATGCCAAAGATTACCCCAACAAAAAAGATAAGGCAATCCATTTACTTGAACATCTACAGGCCACTACTGATTACTCTCCTCACAAAGATGAAATTGAGTTCTACTTATCAAAACAAGAGGAACCTACTGATGAAACAGTGTTCGCACTGGAACACTCATCTGATGATTCTGAAAACGATGAGTTTCAAACTGTTTTCCACCAACAGCTTCTGTCCTTAGACACCACTATTCCCATTCCCTCCATAAAACTCCAAATCTTACCTTTAAAATTCCAAAGACCAATTTCCATTGGACTTCTTGATACAGGTGCGCAAAGAAATATGTTAAATCCAGACATTCTTCCACCCCAGTTTTGGCAACATTATGAAGAAAATTTCAAAGCAGTCAATGGAAAATTCTTCACCACTAAATTGATTAGAAAAATACCTATTGGTATTCAAATCTTTCCAAACTGTGTTATCTGGACAAAAGTCATCGATTCTCATCTTCTTAATAAGGATATCTTGTTAGGATTTGATATAATTCACCAGATAAAACACATTCAAATCATTCCTACAGGAATTCGAGTCAAGTCCATGTTCAAACCTTTCACCAATATTCTTAAACTTTATGGTCTAACCGAAACCCCTCAGTCCTTCCAAGATATTTCCATAAAGTTTTTGAAATATTTTCCTGAGTCTCATCCTGATTTCCACCATCCAAATCCTCTGTGGAAAAATTCGCATTTCTTTATTCAGTTACCATTTAAACTGAATGAAGATGTCAACTCAACCAAAGCCACCCATCCAAGAATGAGTCCCTCAGACTTAGTTCTAGCCCAAAAAGAATGTTCTCAGTTGCTAGCCCAAGGTCTCATAGAGCCTACCAATTCTCAATGGGCTCGCCAAGCCTTTTATGTTGAAAAACATTCCGAAATTGTTAGGGGAAAAAAACGATTAGTCATTGACTATCAGCCTCTAAATATGTTTTTGCAAGATGACAAATTCCCTTTGCCAAAAAGACAGAGCATGTTCACTTTCCTAAAAAATGCCCAAATCTTTTCAAATTTTGATTTTAAATCTGGATTTTGGCAACTTGGCATCAAACCCTCAGAAAGATATAAAACCACCTTTTGCATTCCAAATGCTCATTATCAATGGATGGTTTTACCCTTTGGTCTTAAAACAGCACCATCCATTTTCCAAAAACCCATGATCTAAATTTTCCAACCTATCCTGCATAGTGCATTGATTTACATTGACAATATTTTGTTATTTTCAGGTACACATGATGAACATCGCCAATTATTAGATCAATTCTTTGATATAATCAAAACTCATGGAATCATGTTATCAGCTAAGAAAAGCACAATTGCCACCAATAACATTGAATTCCTTGGAATGATTATCAAAGACGGACACTACCAGATAGGAAAGCACATTGCCCAAGAACTTATCCACTTTCCAGATCAGGACCTTTCCAAAAGACAAATTCAGCAATTTCTAGGTATTATCAACTACATCAGAGACTTTATTCCTCATGTTGATAATCACACCCGCCAGCTGTCAGCCCTATTGAAAAAGAATCCACCACCATGGAACAACGACCACACACTTGCTGTCACAACTTTAAAGCAAATTGCGCAAAATCTGCCACCTTTAAAGCTTATCACAGATGGTAGACGGATATTGCAGACTGATGCAAGTGACGAATCTTGGGGGGCCATCCTCCTTGAAGAAGTAGAGGGCAAAGAACACTTTATTGCCTATGCTAGTGGACACTTCTCTGACACACAAATCCATTACCACAGTGTGTTCAAAGAAATTTTAGCAGTCAAGAATGGTATTCAGAAATTTGAGTACCACCTTATCGGCTACCACTTTCTTGTCAGAATGGACAACTCCGCCTTTCCTAACATCATGAATTTCAAAGGTAAAAATGTTCCCGAAAAGATGTTACTAAGGTTAAAAGACTGGTTTTTTAAATATGACTTCTCTGTGAAGCATATAAAAGGATAACATAACTTCATCCCTGATATGCTCTCAAGACTTACAAAACCAGAAAAATCCTTATTTTTCATAACCTCTCAAAATCATTTTCCTATCATCTTCATGGCTACTTCACTCCCATCATAAGCCATAACAAAAAAATATTTTCCTCTTGGAAAAACCTTCACCACTGTCTTTGCTATACAAGAGTTTGCTAAGAAAGCTATTTTTAGGTTTTTCATGAAAGCCTATCCCTTATCAGACTCATTTCCATTTTCAACCTTCCATCCAGAAAATCTGTTCCTTACAGGCTCGACTTTAGACCCTTCCAGGGATATCTTAGAAGATGAGTTATGGTACATCTAGTGCCTAATTGTCCTTTATACCACTAAATTGATTGTCCATGTCACTCTCACTTTGGAATACCTGCTTGGTGGAGAAAAAAGCTCCAACAGTTGTCAGAAATTTATAATTTGGAACGTATGCCACCACCTGAAGCAAAAATGTTCACATCCGTGTTCATTATTCATAGGCCATACCACATCCAGCCCTCTTTGAACAAGATAGCTGAATACAGAAAAATCTCCACAATTATCTTTGTGAATTAAATCATCAAACTGCTTTGCACAAGGACATTGCTCACACCTCTCTGCGTCCACAACACGACCTCATCTTGATCCCAACTCCATCTGCCATATCCAAACCAAAATCCACAAGCATCATAATCAAAGAAGAAAAACCAGATTTCACCGATTTCCTCTACCAAGACTCACAAGACCCATGGGAAGAATTTCTTCCACTTAGTCAACATCTCCAACAATTTCCACAACCAACCATGCATGAACCAGGATCATCATCTCAGCCTCAGCCTCAGAAAAAGGACAAAGCAACCTAGACGTCACCAAAGCAATTACCACTAGGCTACAGAAGGGATTGCCCTTATCCACCTTGCCATGGTCCCCGTTGCAAGCATCCAAAGCTCTCCAAGACATTTTTCCCAAAAGATAATGATCGTGATCCAGATGAAACAGACAGCTCATCCGAAGACGACTGCATGAATCTCAACTCACCATAAAGTAGTTTGTCTTGTTGTAATAAATGTTTTACTTTTTCCGTATATAATTATTAAGCGTATTGTTTTTCTTTAAAGCTTTAGCTTTTGTCAAAAGTCATGTTAGTTTTGTCAAAAGTCATGATAGTTTTGTCAAAAGTCATGTTAGCTATTAAAGCTTTTGTCGCTTGTAATAATGCTTGCTTTACTTTTAGATGACATCTTGATAAGTACATGTCTTATCAAGAACTAGTTAAGTTTCTTCCTTATATAAGGATGCTTCCTCTAGTTGTAAGATATCGGCTTTTGAAAAAATAAAATTTCTTTTCTCATTATCCATGGCTCTCTCTCTCTCTGTCAATGAAGCTCTAAGGCTTCAAAGAAAATTAAGAAAGCTTAAATCTATTCATTTTTGAAATCTCAAGGAAGTATGCTATGCACTTGCCTTATGCAAGGATCCTGTGCATCAGAAAACTTGATAAGTTTTTATATGGTTTGGTACCCTACTTTAGACTAAGAGGAAAGTATGTTTTGGTTGTAAAACCTGGAAAATTGTTTTAAGTTTTTGATTCTCATAGAAGTATATCGGCTGGAAAACAGGACTTGCGGGCTACTGGCCCAAAGTACAGTTCTAACTGTTGTAGACCTGGTGTAAACAACGCTACGTACTATTATGGTATCCATCCACATACCAAGCCATTACAGACCAAATCCTCAAATTTTGCCCTGAAAATCATAGCTTTTTTACCCATCCAAATCCGTTGTGGAAAAACCCAAATTTCTTCATATCCTTACCTTTCAAACTAAATAAAGATAGAAACCCAACCAAGGTTACCCACAGAGGCATGACTCTACAATACCTTCTCTTGGCCCAACAAGAGTGTGCCCAGTGTTAAAACAAGGCCTTATTGAGCCCACAAATTCTCAATGGGCTTGTCAAGCCTTTTATGTTGAAAAAAGGTCTGAAATCCTTCGTGGCATAAAACGATTAGTCATTAACTATCAACCACTCAACAATTTTCTCCAAGACCACAAATTTCCATTACCCAATAGACACACCCTTTTTATACCCTCAGAACGATACAAAACTTCTTTTTGTATTCCAAATGCCCATTACCAATGGACGGTACTCCTTTTTGGCCTCAAAACTGCCCCGTCTATCTTTCAAAAGGCCATGACCACCATCTTTCAACCAATTCTTCATCATACCCTTGTTTACATTGACGATTTGCTCCTTTTTTCATGTACGTATTAGTGCTAATACGTACTAATATGTTACTCCAAAAGTTTTTTTCAAATAATTCAAGAGCATGGAACCATGATCTCTGACAAGAAAAGCACGATTGCAACAACCACTATTGACTTTCTTGGCATGAAAATCCAAGATGGACTTTATCAGCCTGGACCCCATATTGCACAAGAGTTACTACACTTTCCAGAAAGTAACTTTACCAAAAAGCAGGTCCAATAGTTCCTTGGAATTATCAACTACATCCGTGATTTCCTACCGTGTGTCAATCATCATACAAGCAAGTTGTCTGCACTCCTAAAAAAGAATCCACCATCCTGGTCAGAAATCCACACAGAAGCTATTAAGCAACTAAAGCAGATTGCACAGAATCCGCCACCTCTAAAGCTTATCACAAATGGCAAAAGAATCCTGCAAACGGTTGCTAGTGATGAGTCATGGGGGGCCATTCTCCTTGAAGAATGCAATGGAAAATAACACTTTATTGATTATGGAAGTGGACAATTCCCTGACGCACAAAAGCATTATCACACAGTCTACAAAGAGATCTTAGCCGTAAAAAATGATATCAAGAAATTTGAATTCTATTTGATTGGCCATAGATTCTTGATCCGTCTAGATAATTCAGCCTTTCCCAATATCTTGAACTTTAAGCAAAAAGCTGTTCTAGAAAAAATCCTGCTTCGGCTTAAAGAATGGTTCTCAAGATATAACTACCATGTCCAGCATATAAAAGGAGAGCATAACCTTCAAAACCAAAACTTCCCCAGTTCTTTTGTATTACTTCTCAGATTTCCTTCCCAATCATATATCCATGGCTACTTCTTTCCCTCAAACAACCCTCACAAAGAAGTCTTTCCCACTTGATATGACTTTTCAGTCTCCTCACCAAATCCAAGACTTTGCCAGAAAATTCCTTTTTAGGTTTTTTATGAACATCTACATGATGAGTAAAGAACCTATGTTTTTCCTCAGTTTTCACCCTGATCACCTTTTTCTTACAGGATTAGTAATTACACCTCACAGAGACATTACCGAAGTTATACTTTGGTATACTTGGTGTCTTACAGTTCTGTATTACCCACTAAAATGGTTTTTCCTGTCTTACCCATTCTTGACAGACTAAACAACCCAAAGCTTTCAACTTCCCTTACCTGGACTCTCTTTGAGTGGTTTTCTCCATTACCTTGGTGGCGCAAAAAACTACAACAGATTGTTGAAGCACATCAACTTCGAGAACTTCCAGACCAAGAAGGCAAACAGTTCACTACTGTTTTTATTATCCATCATCCATACTTCCAGCATCCTCACACCAGAGATTTTTGGACACAAGATTAGTCTTATGGATGGATCACAGTTCCCCACATCGCATGTCTTGAGCAAGATTTCCAGATTAAAACTAACTTAAAGAACTTCCTCATAGAACTCAACCATATTCCTCCAAACCAACCTAGTATCCTTCACACATCTCTCGAACCAAAACATGATATGTTCATGGTTCCTACCCCATCCTTACACTCTCAACCTCCCAACCGAGGAATCATCATAAAAAAAGAAAAGCCAGACTATACTGACTTTTTATTCCAAGATTTCCAAGACCCTTATGTAGATTTCAACCTGGTACCTTCACCATCATCATTACTTGGATCATCCTCTTCTCAATATCCACCATTTTCATCTCAACCTGAACACTTTCCTTAGCCAAAAGCTCACCAAAAGCTCAATATTGCCCTTGGCCATGTGTTCCAGGATGTTCTCATCCAGAAAAAAATTCTTCAAGAAAGACAAAGATCCTGATCATGATCCTGACGAGACAGATTCCTCCTCATCTGAAGACTTGTCAATTTCTTTTTAAGATATTTGTCATCTTGTAATAATGTGTTTTAGCTTTTGCTTTTGCTTTTCTTTTAAAAGTTGTTTGTCCTTATGTATTTATGCACTTTGCTTTTGTAAGCCACTACTGTAAAAGTGAGCTTAATTGCTTTTGTAAGCCACTACTGTAAAAGTGAGCCTTACCTGCTTGTGTAAAAAAGTGTGACAGCTGGAATAATCATTATCCAGCTTTTGTTTTCTTTTACTTCTTATGCTTATATAAGGAGATCGTTTGAATAAAGAAAAAAAGGGGCTTTTTCAGAAAATATATGTTCTACTCTATGGATAACTAAAAATCCATTTTCTATTCTTTAATTTAAAATTCCTTTAGGGTTTAAAACTCTTATTCTTGTTCAATATCTATCTTCTGGAAGTATGCTCTGCACTTGCCTTGAAAAAGGATCCTGTGCAACAGAACGCTAGTCAACCTATTCTTTCTTTGCTCTGAGATAGTAGACGGAACCCTATCTTTAGACTAATTGACTAAAGAGAGTTTGTGTCTTCGTAGTGTTGTTTATGCTCTTAGATCATAGTAAGATACGGAGTGTCGGTATATCGACGGGAAACCAACAACGTAAATTCTGATGGTCAACCCGAATGGGGACTAGATCGGTCTGCACTGTTGGTAACAAGCCACGTACCACGTCAGCCAAAGCCTAAGAGACTTCAGGAATCTGAATGAATTGGAGTCGTCTATATTGTCCTAGACTGTCAAACCAATCTCAAAGAAAACCCGTAAACCGTGTACTGAATTCTCGTAGAACAATTTGGATTGTTGCATCAGGAGCTAACATCTGGACATCAATCCAGGCAGACAACTCTTGCAGTCTTTCTCTCTATTTTGTTGTAGGGATATCATCAAAAGTAAACCATGGACCATTTGAAGGTCTGGATAATTTGGCTGAGGCGATATTGACTGAGAGGATTCTTCAGTTTCTTAGTTTTCTTGTTCATCATTAGTATCAACAGTTTCAGTTCTTGGGCCAATTCAATGGCACCAAATTGTTCAGTAGGTTCTGCCATGAGAAGTTTGGAAATATCAACTAGGTTTAAATCAGAAGTATCTGACTCAGATAAATCAGATGACTCAATTATTGATGGATCTAATTCTGAAGGGGAATCTTCAGTAAAAGAGGCCAGAGATGGGTAATGAAAAATTTGATGAGCAGAATATTGGCGCATTGGCTGTTTTTCTAAAGAAATAGAAGTTAGGATCGGTGGTTGAGCAGATTCTGGTAAAGAAGTTGGTGATGGTTCAAATATGGATGTTTGAGGTTTTTGTTGAGGAATAGATCTTGGAACTGGTTTAGGTGTTTTCTTTGGTTTTGATGGAGGTTTTGGAGGAAATAAAGTATCGGTCATTCCAATAAGTTTAGAAGGATCATACGTTCTGGAAGAAGTTGGGTGATAGGTAGGGTTAATTACTGGTAATGGAGGAGAACTGGTAACGAAGGTAGGCTGGACCTTTTCTGAATCAATCCTGGTAATTTCAGCTTTCAAGGCTCTTATCTCAGTTTTTTTTTTTATTATCAAAATCAGGGTTGTAGACTCGTTGAGCAAGCATGGCTTGAAGTTCAAAGTCAAGTTGAGTAACTCTGTTGTGAAGATTTTGATAGATCTGATTTAATCTATCTGAGATGGTGTCAACCTTTTTTTCAACTTGGTTGGTTTCGTGGGTAATATGGTCTACCTTATGATGCAAGGTAGTGATGGCTTGGTTTTATGCAACAGCGTTCGCCAATTAAATATTACTTCCAAAGAACGAGGTTCTTTTAGATGGCTAGTAGGTGTAACTGCAGATGGGACATTCTTTTGCTGGCCAGTCTGTTTTTCCAAGGGTGGAAACTGGGTTTGGTATTCTATAGATGTTGATGGGGAAAACATCATACAGGACTGTATTAGAGGGATAGATTCAAAATGGGTTTTATAGGATGATTGTGTTCTGTAGTTTAACAAAGTAGGTTTATGTTTTTGGATCCAGGCAAGACCTTTGCTATAAATGGGCAAAGGTGCTTGAGAATCAGGCTGTGGTGGATCTTCTGGATGAGTAGCATGGTATCGGCAAGCTGAATAAATGATCTTTTTAGATTTGCGCTTGCGTCTTTGGGGTTCATTATCTTTTTTAATATCATCTCAACAAGGACAGCCAGCATCACAATTTCCAGAGGCTGGGACATCCCAAAGGAAATGTCCATTAAGTTTTGCTAGGTATATAGGAAAACCTTGAGCATTAAATGCTTCAATGGGTAGGCTTTCTTGTTCTGTACGTACAAAAGTGATCATTGAAGAATAAGTAAAAGATAACCTGGGTGGTTCTGAAGAAGAGCTGGGTGGTGGTTTAAAGGTGAGACGAACAGTTCCATCTGAATTTTTCTGAAAATGACTTTCAAAAGTTTGTATAGGTTTAGAATTTTGATGAAATTGTTCATAATTGGACAACCATTCCAAAGGCATAAGCCTGATTAATTATTGTCGAGGAATTTGCCTTGGTATTTGAATAATGGTTGGAATTTCTTCAGATTCTGCAAGAATCATAAGAGCTTCTGAATTTACAGTTTGTAGAGTTGGCAAAATAAGCTGATGGTGAAATTGTTCATAATTGGACAACCATTCCAAAGGCATAAGCCTGATTAATTCTTGTCGAGGAATTTGCCTTGGTATTTGAATAATGGTTGGGATTTCTTCAGATTCTGCAAGAATCATAAGAGCTTCTGAATTTACAGTTTGTAGAGTTGGCAAAATAACCAAGGTTATTTGTTCAGCTCCTTGAAGCTGGATCTAAACTTTCAAGGTGGTGGCAAGATTAGAATCAAGAAGAGAAAGGTTGAAATTAGGATAAAAAGTAAGTAAAGCACTCCCGGCATGAAGAGTAGTGAGAATTGTGTTGATATTGCTTAAACCTGGTTAGCTATGACAGGCAATCCTTTTCTCCCATGAAGAGTGAAAATAAGGCGAACACCTCCAAGGTGAATGATGGGAATCCCACAATGAAATTTTGAAACCCACACTTAAATTGAAGTTTCAACTTCCCAAGAAAGTTCTAAACAGATTTAAAACAAACAAAACCTTGACCCAATGCTTAAGAAAACATGAACCAAAGGTATAGAGAATGATATTGACGCCACACTCAAGAAATAGATGAGAAGGTGAGTGATAAGTCTAAATTTGGAACACCACAAGAATGCTAATTCTTGATAAGTTCACTAGTTCTCAAAAGAACCAAAGAAAGAATAATCTTTCAAATTCAAAATAACATTAATTTCTAATTTCTTACATAGCAAGGTTGCTGGGTTTAAATAGGCTAATAAAAAAATCCAAGATTCTAAAAATAAAAATGGAAACATTGGAACAACCCTCCAAGTATAGGTTTGTCAAAGGATGCTTCAAAAGTCTTCACCAACCCACCATAATTAATGCTAGCATTGACAAACTTAATACCTACCTTATTTAATGTTATCATTGACAAACTTAATGTTAGCCCACCATTATTGATGGTAGACTTACCTTACACATTGACAAACTTGAAACAAAACAAATAAATGAAGTTGAAAAACAAAGGAGTCGTTGAAAATCCCAAGTCCGAACAAGCTGTAATGAATTGGTCATAACTCCTTCTAGAGAACTCCAAATCTAGTTCTGTAAAATTCATTGGAAAGCTAACTTAATTATCTTTCCAACGGTATATAGCTTGCATATTACTTCTGGCTCAATCAATACCAGTTTTATTCCGAAGTTGCCCTTCCTGCATTTGATTCAAGTTGCATATTTGGCTGCCCAATAGCTTGAATAAAGGCCACAATGTCTTGACTTCTCTCCAAGCCCAATTCATGATGTCTTGCATCTTGAATTGTATTTTCAATCCATATTTTCTCAATTAATCCATTTAAAGCAGCTTGCATCTTTTTGGCTCTAGCTCTTGTAATTGGGCCTCCATGAATGTGCAAAGGATCACTTGAAGCTTTAATGGTATTCTCTTGATGGTTCTCATCAGTGAAGATGTGTATAGCCTTCACGTTTCCATGTGGAGATCAATTCTGAGGGTATCTCAAGTGTCACATATATGTTCAGCTGTAGTAACCTGTAAAGGACATTGATCTAGTCAGGATGACTGAATATATTCTTTAGGGTAAGGTCGTTTGATAGAGATCAAGGTTTTAATACTTCTAGTAAAAGAAGAAGGTTTTTTTATACAGGTGATATGGACAGATGAGAGGTAGGGAAGACTCATTGATTTGAACAGACTCGGGAACAGAGGAATATTCAACAAAATTTTCTATTTTATATGTTGTTTGCTTAGTACAGGACTTGGGTAACAATAAGGACAGCCTGCATCACAATTTGAAGAGGCTGGGACATCCCAAAGGATATGATATCATGTCAATTTATACTTGATAAATGATATTGAACCAGCCTACTCTGATTGGGCCTGTCAAGCTTTTTATGTTGAGAAAAGATCAGAACTTCTTCGAGGAAAAAAGAGGTTAGTCATTGATTATCAACCTTTAAACTATCCTCTTTGCCATAAAAATTTTCTTTACAGTCCAATCTGTTCTTCGTCATTTACTTGACCCCAAAACAAATAGACGTAAAACATCTGTATATGGTTGGAACATTTGCTTAAATCGGATTGGATCATGAGAAAAGGGGAATGGATGTGGGATAGTCATCCAGACAGTTTAACATAGTTCACTCTTTTCCCCAGTACCATGGCATTCATGTCTGAGTGGTAAGTGTGCGACAGTCGTCCTTACTAGTCACCTAGCCAGATTTGTTCCTAAGTATATCGGCAAATAGATATAGCAGATTGATCAGAGGTAATTTAAGATGAAGTTGACGTGCTTGAAGTAGATGCCATATTTGTGAAGATGTTTTCTCTGTGTGATTAGAAAGATACTATAAACTCCATATTAAGATCTGAAATACTTAAATTTAATCTAAATAAATAGGAAAGAATCTAAATCAAATCAGAATCTTAATAAGCTTAAATGCCTTACATCAATTAAAATGGAGACTGGTTAATTAAAAAAAAACTAACTGATTTGTTTTCCCAATAGCCTCTTCAAGAAATGGGAAAGTATCTAAAAAAAGGAAACTAGTACAAGCCTGGATCACACATTTAGCATGTGCAATTCCTTCAATGGGCCTTCACGAATTTGATTGAGCCTAAGTTGCTTAAATCAACCCATTAAGCGCTTCTTTAAATTTTTTTGCTCGAGCTCTTACGATGGGTCCGATGGGAACTTGAATAGGATCTGAATATGCCTCATCCCACGTGGTTATGATAGTTTTGTCCTCAATCTCATCATCACCATGGCAAACCCCAAAATCTTATGGGTAAGAAAAACACTCTCAAAAGAAAATAAACCTAATAAAACTGTCACTCTAAGGAATGGTAGATTGAGAAAAAAAAATAGTATCACCCTTAGCAAGATGGAGGAATAATGTTCACAACTTACTAGTCAAATGAATTACTAGTCAAACCAATTTTTTTTTTTTGTATCACCATATCTTTTAGTCCATATTACCAGCTTCTACTTTAGGTTATAATTCCCTAAACTAAAAAAGGGATAACAAGAAGAACAAAATATTTGTTTGAGAAAAAAATGGAGCTCTTTTGGAAATTGCAAGTTTCTTTTATTTATTTTATTCCTTGTTCTCTTTTTTATTATTTTTTCCTTTCTTTTAATATTTTTTGGTAGTGCAACACTTTTCTATAAAAGAAAAATCCTCCATATTTTTCTCAAACATCAATAGGCAATGAAAAATATAAAATATAAGGCAATAGTTCTTATATTTAAGGAATGAATTGAGTGTCTGGTAATCAATGACTAATCTCTTTTTTCCACGAACTAACTCAGATCTCTTTTCAACATATAAGCCTTGACAAGCCCAATCTGAATCAGTTGGTTTAATAAGAACTTGCTGAAGCAATTGAGAACATTGAATCAGTTGGTTCAATAAGAACTTACTGAAGCAATTGAGAACATTCTTGCTTAGCTCCTTCTTCCTCTTCTTCATTCATATCTCTCTGTTTTCTACTCTTTCCTTACCAAAAAACTGCCAAAAACAACAGTACAAGACTGTTCTTAGGGCCAGTAGCCTGCAAGTTCTGGTTTCCAACTGATATACACTTATCCATCAAATACCAAATCCGAAAATCATAATAGAAAACAGTTTTTCACGATACCACCCGAAAACAAGGTCACACTAGACCTTCAAAGAGGGTGAACGTTGTGAGAAAACAATTTTATTTTAACAAAAATCAGTTTTGGAGGATAAAATCAAGACCTTTTTTATGCACAGGATCCGTAGGCTTAAGGCAAGTGCAGAGCATACTCAGTGTAGAAAATTAGAGGCGAACGTATCTTTACTAATTCAAATAACTTCTTTGATTCCTAGAAGAGAGAAGAAATTTAGAGAGACATGATCAAAGATAGAGGAAATCTTAATTCGGTTATGCCTTAAAAATATTTTACAGAGAGAGACCCTTATATAGAGTCTTAGAGGCAAAGAGATAAGGTAGGACCCTTATCTTTTACAAAAGCTTACAATAATTAAAGTAAAAGCTAAAGCAAAAGTTAAAGCAAAACACACCAAGGAAAACGCAATTTAGACAAGACAAGACCCTTGTCTAATTATTAAGGCAAACTTTAATTAAAACTTCACGTGCTTGGATGCCATTATGGAGATGTCACCAGTCTCTTTTTCATATTGTCTTTTTGCACAACGTATCTATTGGAGAATCAGATGTTCTTCGTCTTTAGCAGTAATTTCTTTTGGTGGAACTGGAGGGTCTGGTTCAGGCTCTGAGACTGTGTACTGTGAATCTTCAGTGGGGAGAAGAGATTGGAAATCTTCCCATGGATCCTGAGCATCCTAGAATAGGACGTTGGTGTGATCAGGATGTTGTTCTGTAACAAGGATTCCTTAAAGACTAGAACTTGAACCTGGAGTACAGGCTTGGACTTTGGGTACAATCTCAAGGGTGTGAAATGATCCGATAGATGTGTGGTGGATGTTTGTGGCTGGTGGTTGGACATTATTGAGTTCCATGAGAAAGGCTTTAAGGATGGATGTCACTGATGGGTAATGGATGAGAGGAAAAGGGTGAGGATATGTTCTCCATTCATATGCCATGTCCTATGTCCAATAGTCTTTTGTTTCTAGATGTTGGAAATAAGGTCAATGAATAATGAATACCGAGGCAAACATTTCTACTTCTTGGTCAGGGATTCTGTCTAGTTGGTGAAAAACAGAGAGGTTTTGCAATTGTTTAAGTCACCATGTAAGTGATGAAAACCACTCAAGGAGTGTCCATAACAGAGAGGGTGCGAATTTAGGAGTTGTGATATGTCGTAAGACTAGCCTGAGAGGAATGACAAGTTTTGTGGCATACAGGGTGGTGAGACACCACATATACCATAACTCATCTTCAGAGATGGTGAGATTGGTGAGAGTGAGACCTGTGAGGAACAGATTTCCAAGTTAAGAGACGAAAAACGTTCAGAGTTTTTGGTGTGGACATTGAAAAAATACATGTAGAGCAATTTCTTAGCAAAGTCTTGGATCTGGTAGGCTGAACTGAAAGGAATGTTCAGCGGAAAAGATTTTTGGGTGAGAGCTTTGAAAGGGAGTTGTCGATTCATGGCTATTACTGGGATGGTTTGAATGTAAGAGATAAGAGCAGGTTTATTTATAAGAGGTCGGGTGAGAAAATCAAGGATGAGGTTCTGTTCACCTTTAATATGCTGGACTGTGAAGTTATACTGGCGAACCAATTTTTTAGGGTGAGTAGTTGCTTATCAAGAAGCAACTTGTTTTTGAAATCAAAGATCTTTGGAAAAGAAGAGTTATCCATTTTGACAAGGAATCTGTGGCTGATTCCTTGTCAGCCAAAATGGAGAAAGAAGCCCATAAAGAAAAAGTTCTTCCACTCAGTGAACATCTCCAATAATTTCCACAACCAACCATGCATGAACTAGGATCATCATCTCAGCCTCAACCTCAGAAAAAGGACAAAGCAACCCAGACGTCACCAAAGCCATTACCACCAGGCTACAGAAGAGATTGCCCTTATCCACCTTGCCGTGGTCCCCGTTGCAAGCATCCAAGGCTGTCCAAGACATTTTCCCCAAAAGATAATGATCATGATCCAGATGAAACAGACAGCTCATCCGAAGACGACTACATGAATCTCAACTCCCCATAAAGTAGTTTGTCTTATTGTAATAAATGTTTTACTTTTTCTTTGTATAATTATTAAGCGTATTGTTTTTCTTTAAAGCTTTAGTTTTTGTCAAAAGTCATGTTAGCTATTAAAGCTTTTGTCGCTTGTAATAATACTTGCTTTACTTTTAGATGACATCTTGATAAGGACATGTCTTATCAAGAACTAGTTAAAGTTTCTTCCTTATATAAGGAAGTTTCCTCCAGTTGTAAGGGATCGGCTTTTGGAAAAATAAAATTTATATTCTCATTATCCATGGCTTTCTAAAATTCTCTCTCTCTGTCAATGAAGCTCTAAGGCTTCAAAGAAAATTAAGAAAGCTTAAATCTGTTCATTTTGAAATCTCAAGGAAGTATGTTCTGCACTTGCCTTATGCAAGGATCGTGTGCATCAGAAAACTTGATAAGTTTTTATCTGGTTTGGTACCCTGCTTTAGACTAAGAGGAAAGTCTGTTTTGGGTTGTAAAACCTGGAAAATTGTTTTAAGTTTTTTATGCTCATAGACGTATATCGGCTGGAAACAAGGACTTGCAGGCTACTGGCCCAAAGTACAGTTCTAACTGTTGTAGAACTGTACAAGAATAGTTCCCATGGGTCTTGTGATGCCTGTTATAGAACTGTTGTAGAACTGTACCGTTCCCATGGGTCTTGTGAGTCTTGGTAGAGGAAATCGATGAAATCTGGTTTTTCTTCTTTGAATATGATGCCTGTGGATTTTGGTTTGGATATGGCAGATGGAGTTGGAATCATGATGAGGTCATGTTGTGGACCCAAAGAGGTGTGAGCAATGTCCTTGTGCATAGCAGCTTGATGATTTAATTCACAAAGATAATTTTGGAGATTTTTCTGTATTCCGCTATCTTGTTCAAGGAGGGCTGGATGTGGTAAAGTCAACCAATCATATACCTGGTTTTGAGTCCAGAATGAGCTGGTGTCTAGATGTTGGAAGTATGGCCTATGAATAATGAACACGGATGTGAATATTTTTGCTTCGGGTGGTGGCATACGTTCTAAATTATAAATTTCTGACAACTGTTGGAGCTTTTTTCTCCACCAAGGAATTGGAGAAAACCATTCAAGGAGTGTCCAGGTTAATGAAGTGGATTTGTCTGGATTAAGCAGGTATTCCAAAGTGAGAGTGACAGGGACAATCAGTTTACTGGCATAGAGGACAGTTAGGCACCAGATGTACCATAACTCATCTTCTGAGATATCCCTGAAAGGGTCTAAAGTCAAGCCTGTAAGGAACAGGTTTTCTGGATGGAAGGTTGAAAATGGAAATGAGTCTGATAAGAGATAGGCTTTCATGAAAAACCTAAAAACAACTTTCTTAGCAAACTCTTGTATAGCAAAGACGGTGGTGAAGGTTTTTCCAAGAGGAAAATATTTTTTGGTTATGGCTTGTGATGGGAGTGAAGTAGCCATGAAGATGATAGGAAAATGATTTTGAGAGGATATGAAAAACAAGGATTTTTCTGGTTTTGCAAGTCTTGAGAGCATATCAGGGATGAGGTTATGTTCTCCTTTTATATGCTTCACAGAGAAGTCATATTTCGAAAACCAATCTTTTAACCTTTGATGAGAACCATCAAGAGAATACCATTAAAGCTTCAATTGACCTTTGCACATTCATGGAGGCTCAATTACAAGAGCTAGAGCCAAAAAGATGCAAGCTGCTTTAAATGGATTAATTGAGAAAATATGGATTGAAAATACAATTCAAGATGCAAGACATCATGAATTGGGCTTGGAGAGAAGACAAGACATTGTGGCCTTTATTCAAGCTATTGGGCAGCCAAATACGCAACTTGAATCAAATGCAGGAAGGGCAACTTCGGAATAAAACTGAGCTAGATTTGGAGTTCTCTAGAAGGAGTTATGACCAATTCATTACAGCTTGTTCAGACTTGGGATTTTCAACGACTCCTTTATTTTTCAACTTCATTTATTTGTTTTGTTTCAAGTTTGTCAATGTGTAAGGTAAGTCTACCATCAATAATGGTGGGCTAACATTAAGTTTGTCAATGATAACATTAAATAAGGTAAGTATTAAGTTTGTCAATGCTAGCATTAATTATGGTGGGTTGGTGAAGACTTTTGAAGCATCCTCTGACAAACCTATGCTTGGAGGGTTGTTCCAATGTTTTCATTTTTTAGGATTCCAATGTTTGAAGGATACGTTAGCCATTTGTTAGGATTCTGAGTGGAGGAGGTGACTGAGCTATCTTCTTTAGCTGCTTTACAGCTTTTATCTGTTCTGGTCCCCATGGTTGGGACTGTTTCTTTAGTATAGGTGAGAGCTTGCTTGTGTGGACTGTAATTTTGGGATATAAATTGTTGTATCTGCTTTTTGTTGAGATTTGTGTCTGGAAACTTTAATAATTCTTCTGCGATGTGTGGTCCAGGATAGTAATGACCATCTTTTAACACCATGCCAAGAAAGTCAATAGATTCCTTTCCTATGCTGTTTTTCTTTTTCAGAAAGCATGATACCATGTGTGTCCACAATGCGAAAGAAATCTGACAAGAGTTGTTGATGACTCTCGTGATCTTATGAGAATAACAGTACATCATCAATGTAAATCAAAGCATGATGGAGGATAGGAGAGAAGATCTTGACCATTGCTTTTTGAAACAAAGATGGAGCAACTTTGAGGCCGAAAGGCACCACAGTCCATTGGTAATGGGCATCAAGGATGCAGAAGGCTGTCTTTGGTCAATCCTTTGGTGAAATGCCAAGTTACTAAAAACAAGCTTTAAGATCAAAATTAGAGAAAATTCGAGCTCCTTGAAGATGAATAAACAATGATTGGATCTTAGGAAGAGGAAATTTATCATCTTTAAGGAATGAATTAAGAATGACTAATCTCTTTTTTCCACGAACTAACTCAGATCTTTTTTTCAACATAGAAGGCTTGACAAGCCCAATCTAAATCAGTTGATTCAATGAGACCTTGCTGAAGCAGTTGAGAACATTCTTGCTTAGCAAGTGAGAGATCAGTGGGAGGCATTCCTGGATGAGAAGCTTTTGTAGGATTAATATCTTCATTAAGTTTGAAGGGAAGATGAATGAATAATTTTTCATTTTTCCAGAGAGGTGAGGGGTGTTTGAATTGTGAATGGTTTTCTGGACAGAATTGAAGGAGTTTTTGGGAAATATGGTGGTATGGAGAAATTGTATCAGATAATGTATACAGACGTAAAGTGTCTGTATAAGGTTGAAACATCTGTTTGTATCTGATTCCTGAATGAACTAGTTGAAGAATGTCAAAACCTATGAGCAAATCTTTGTTTCGAAGATGAGAAGCTATGAGTTTTTTCTAAATAATACAATTCGGAAAAAATTGAATACCAACGGGTTTTTTGGTAATCAATTTGGTTTCAAAAATTTCTCCATTAACAGCTCTAAAAAACTTTGAAAGAAGGACTGTGGGATCAATCATACTGGTTTCTGCACCAGTATCAATAAAACCAATGATAGGGATTGATACGAACCCCATTAAGAACTGACGCGACCCTAACCAAATTAGTTCCCAAGATCGAATCTAACCCCAGCAATGGAATGGAACCTTAACCCAATGCTTATTGGAAGCACGAACCTTGGTATGTGAAGACGCTACAATCAGCTATGGAAGGTTTGATTGATAAGTCAAGATATTGAACGCCACGGAAATCCGATAAGTTCAAAGAGTTCGTAAAGAACCAAAGAGAATTAACTCTCACAATTGCATCAAAAAAAACTTCTTCTCGTTTATTAGATATGAGTACATTATATATAGGGTTGGTTAAAAGAATTTAAACCAAATCAGAATCCTAATCTAAGTAAATAGGAAAGAATTTAAACCAAATCAGAATCCTATTTGGCTAAATGGAAACTAGGTAATTAAAATAGAACTAACTGATTTGTTTTCCTAATTGCCTTCTTAAGAAATGGGAAAGTATCTGAAAAGGAAAATAATATATTTTCCCGCCATAATGTGCATTTTATCATGTGCAATTCCTTTAAAGGGCCTCCATGAATTTGATAGAGCCCAAGTTGCTTGAATCAATCCATTAAGCGCTTCTTTGAATTTGTTTGCTCGAGGTCTCGTAACGGGTCCGGCGGGAACTTGAATAGGATCTGAATATACCTCATCTCATGTGCTTGTGATAGTCTTATCCTTAATCTCATCATTCCCCTCCTCTTGAAGAGGATTTGTCCTCAAATCGTCACCTACATCAAAAGGACTTAAATCAGAACATTAAAAGTAGCACTTACATTGTACTCACCAGGCAAATCCAGTTTGCATGCATTGTCATAGATCCATTCCAAAACTTGGAATGGACCATCCCCTCGAGGTAATAGCTTAGATTTCCTTCGTTCCGAAAAATCGTTCCTTGCGCATGTGTAACCACACCCAATCGCCAGGTTCAAAACTAGCTTATGTCGCCCTTTTTTGGCTTGTTTAGCATATTGCTCGGTTCTCTGCTGAATGTTGAACTTCGCCCTCTCATGTATCTGTTTAACAATGTCAGCCTTTTTCTTGCCATCTAAGTTAACATGCTCAGGAACAGGTAATGGAGTTAAATCTAATGGGGTTAAAGGATTAAAACCATAAATAATTTCAAACAGTGCGGCTAATGTGCTAAAGTCTTTCACAAATCATCGATAGAAACTAGCAAGCCCATGAAAGCTTCTCACATTACTTACACTTGTGGGACTCGGCCACTCTTGGATTGCACATACCTTTTCCTTATCTACCTGTATACCCTGTGCACTCACAACAAATCCTAGAAACACAAGTTTGTCTGTGCAAAAAGTACACTTCTTTAGATTAGCAAACAACTTTTCTTTTCTAAGCACATCTAAAATAGATTTCAAATGTATTACATGATCATTTATGTTTTAGCAATAAATGAGGATATCATCAAAATAAACAACAAACTTGCCAATAAAAGCTTGCAAGACATGATTCATAAGTCTCATAAAAGTGCTCGGGGCATTAGTTAGACCAAAAGACATGACTAACCATTCATACAAACCATATTTTGTTTTAAAGGCAGTTTTCCATTCATCTCCTTCTTTCATTCTAATCTGATGATATCCACTTTTCAAATCGATTTTGGAAAATACACTAGACCCATGTAATTCATCAAGCATGTCATCTAGTCTAGGAATGGGATGTCGATACTTTACCGTTATGTTGTTGATGGCTCGATAGTCAACACACATCCTCCACGTCCCATCCTTCTTAGTAACTAATAAAACGGGAACTGCACATGGACTCATGCTTCTCTCACGTACCCTTTTTCCATCAATTCATTAACTTGCCTTTAAAGTTCCTTGGTCTCCTCTGGATTGCTTTTATAGGCTGGTCTATTTGGAATGGTTGAACTGGGTACAAAATCAATCTGATGCTCAATCCCTCGGATTGAAGGTAAACCATGTGGTGTTTCCTCAGGAAAAACATCCTCATACTCCTGCAAAAGAAAAGTAATAGAACTAGGCAAAGTAAGGTCAAATTCGTTAGTGTTCAAAAATGCCTCTTTGTACAAAAGTACAATCTAGTATGGAAAATGTTTTCCCGTTGCACTGCTTCGTCTTCCTTTACTTGAACACTGAAAGCTCTCCTCGCTACTAAAGTCAATTCCCCAGGGGCTACATACTCTTCATCTTCGACTTCCTCTAATGGTGGCATCTCATTCTCTTCCGTCTCATCTTCAGTTACAACCTCACCATTGTCCTGCAACACCATAACTCTTTTATTCACACATTCACTTGCAATATGCCCCCTGCCTTGACATTTAAAACACTTAATGTCACGATTCCTACTAGTAGGAGTCACGGTGTTACCTTATGAATTGTGCTTGGAGTGCTCGGTTACTTTCTTAGATGCAGTAGATGCTTGTGGCCTCTCATCTCGTTTCGCATAGCTTGGCTTCCAAGGAGTGGAACTCGAGCTTGGGGCTGCCCGACTGTTACCCCTCCTCTTGAGTTGCTGCTCAATCTTGATAGTCTTGTCGACCATCTCCTCAATCTCCACGTAATGCTGCAACTTAACCTTATCTGCAATCTCCCGATTAAGACCACTTAAGAATCTTGCCATGGTTGCTTCTCTATTCTCCTCCACATTTGCTCTAATCATGGTAATCTCCATTTCTTTATAATAATCCTCAACACTTCAGCTACCTTGTTGAAGACGTTGTAATTTTTGGTATAAATCCCGATAATAGTGGTTAGGTATAAAACACCTTCTCATCAATGATTTCATTTCATCCCATGTCTCAATTGGACGTTCTCTATTTCGCCTTCGGCTTATAACAAGTTGATCCCACCAAATAATGGCATAGTCAGAAAACTCAATCACAGCCAATTTAACCTTTTTTGCCTCTGAATAATTGTGGCAGTCAAATATGAACTCCATTTTCTTCTCCCATTCAAGGTATGCTTCTGGGTCGAATTTACCTTGAAAAGATGGAATCTTCATCTTTATGCCACTCAATCCATCATCTCTATTCCTAGCTCTCCTGCCTTGTCCGTCTCTTCTATAGCTATCTGCTGAGTCCTCACCCTCATCATACTCATCCCTATAATAATCATCAATCTCTCCTCTAACTGGAGCACTTTCTCTTCTACGTGCTTGGGGAACGGGTTGTGGCCGCCCTGCACATGTGTTCTCCACTTGATCCAAACGCTCGTGTATAAGCTCTAATTCAACCCTGATCATCCTTCTCATCTCTCCCATCAATGCTTGAATTTGTAAATTCTGAGTAGTGAGACATTTGTGTTTCGTTCTAGGTTGACCCTCTTCATTTGTGTTTCGTTCTAGGTGCTGAGACATAGCTATTATCTACAAAAGAAAGCTAAAAATAATGTGGAAGGACCTCACCTCACTCCCTTACGTGTTTCACTTAAGAAAAATGAATCACTCAATTCCACTCGTGTTTCACTCAAATTAATTGGCTTTTACCCTCCAATATGCTCACACTCTCTTACCTTTTTCCACTCTTAGTAATCCTCACTCGGTTCTTATCAAACTAATCAAACTAATATCAGGATTTTAGCAGTAATTCACAAAGATGACATTAAAGAGAATTTAATTTCAAGAATAAGAAGGTAATGTGTACGAAAGTTGAGTTTTGATTTTAGACAAAAATTTCACCTATTAGGTAAAACTTATTTTTTTTATGCTTTCAAGACACAAATAATGGAGAGAAAAAAAAATGCAAGATTTTAAGAAAGGGTTGATTTTTTTTTTAGAAATAAGTAAAACTTGTGGATTTAAGGAGAATTAACCACAAGGATACAAAATTGATTTAAAAAGGAAACCCTAAAAAACTACTGTTCACACGGCAATGTTCACGGGTTTTTTTTTTTTTTATACTAGAATAAGGATGAAAATTCAAACAAGAATGAAAAGCAACAAAGATAGATGGATCTGACCTTGGAGCCTAAGCTCTGATACCAAATGATAAGAACCCCGTCAAGAACTGACGCGACCCTAACCAAATTAGTTCCCAAGATCGAATCTGAACCCAGGAATGGAATGAAACCTTGACCCAATGCTTATTGGAAGCACGAACCCTGGTATGTGAAGACGCCACAATCAGCTATGGAAGGTCTGATTGATAAGTCAAGATATTGAACGCCACGGTAATCCGATAAGTTCAAAGAGTTGGTAAAGAACCAAAGAGAACTCTCACAATTGCATAAAAAAAAACTTCTTCTCGTTTATTAGATACGAGTACATTATATAGGGTTGGTTACAAGAATTTAAACCAAATCAGAATCCTAATCTAAGTAAATAGGAAAGAATTTAAACCAAATTAGAATCCTAATCTAACTAAACAGGAAAGAATTTAAACTAAATCAGAATCCTATTTGGCTTTAAATGCCTTACATCAATTAAATGGAAACTAGGCAATTAAAATAGGACTAACTGATTTGTTTTCCTAATTGCCTCCTTAAGAAATGGGAAAGTATCTGAAAAAGGAAAATAATATATTTTCCCGCCATAATGTGCAAACCAACTCCTATTTCATGGAAGTGAATATTTGGAAACTTCAAAAGCCTGAATCATGCATTTATCATGTGCAATTCCTTTAAAGGGCCTCCATGAATTTGATAGAGCCCAAGTTGCTTGAATCAATTTATTAAGCGCTTCTTTGAATTTGTTTGCTCGAGCTCTCATAACGAGTCCGATGAGAACTTGAATAGGATTTGAATATACCCCATCCCATGTGCTTGTGATAGTCTTATCCTTAATCTCATCAGGGATGGGTTTATAGAACTTAGAAAGAAGAATTGAAAGTTTGAGTGATGGAGTGAACGGTTTGGAAATTTGATTGATACCTTGGACTATGGGAATGACTAAAATATTATCGGAGTTAGATGACTCGGCAATGATGAAGGCAGTATGTTCATTCTGTTCTGAATCAAAGAAGTTATTTGAATTAATAAAGATACGTTCACCTCTATTTCTATGCTGAGTATGCTATGCACTTGCCTTGGTTCCAAGGATCTTGTGCACCAGAAAAGTCCTGTTTTTATCCTCCAAAACCAATTTTTATAGAAAGAAATTGTTTTCTCACAACGTTCACCCTTTTTGAAGGTCTGGCATGATCGTGTTTTCAGGTGGTATCGTGAAAAATTGTTTTAAAACATGATTTTCGGATTTGGTATTTGATGGATAAGTGTATATCGTGCTAGATTGTGAAGTCATATTTGGCGAACCAATTCTTTAAATTGAGTAATTGCTTGTCATGAAGCAATTTGTTCTTGAAGTCAAAGATTTTTGTAAAAAAGGAGTTGTCCATGTTGATGAGGAACTTGTGGCTGATCAGATGGAACTCAAATTTTTTAATTTCTGCCTTATCAGTGTGTCTCCAGGCCTCTATATAAGGCCTTCTCTCTTATGTAAAATTCAAAGTTGAAATAAGTTTTTTCTATCTCTATGATGTCTCTCTAAATCTTCTCTTTCTTCTAGGAATCAAAGAAGTTATTTGAATTAATAAAGATTCGTTAACCTCTATTTCTATACTGAGTATACTTTGCATTTGCCTTGGTTCTAAGGATCTTGTGCACCAGAAAAGTCCTGTTTTTATCCTCCAAAATTGATTTTTATAGAAAGAAATTGTTTTCTCACAACGTTTACCCTCTTTGAAGGTCTGGCATGACCGTGTTTTCGGGTGGTATTTTTGAAAAATTATTTTAAAATATGATTTTCGGATTTTGTATTTGATAGATAAGTGTATATCGGCTGGAAACCAGAACTTCCGGGCTCTTGGCCCCAAGGACAGTCTTGTACTATTGTAGATCTGGTGTAACAACGCCACGTACAACTACCCATAATGGTATCGGAGCCAAAACAAACACTCGCAGAGGTGGTATCATTAGTAATTTCAGATTACATTATTTGAACTCCTAGAAGAAGATTTCAAAATGTAGAAACGACTCCTTCGACTTCAGCTCCTTTTTCCTTTTCTTCCTCTCATATCTCTCTGTCTCTACTCTTTCTCTACCAAAAAATTATCAAAAGCATGTTGCCTCAAAAATCGAAAATCTAGTTGAATATTTCTATATCCCTGAGTCTGCCCAGATCAATGAATCCTAATTCCCTGTTATGAGTCCTTACAGTCTTTACAAACAAAAAACTTCTTTTACTAGAAGTATCCAAACCCTGATTAATACCAGAAGACCTCTCCCCAAAGAATATATCCAGTCATCATGATTGGATCAGTGTGGCCTCCAAGCATCTCAGAGTAAACAATATGTCACTTTAGAGATTCCTACTGATCTCTTAACCTCTTGGAAACGAGAAGGGTATACACATCTTTATCTTGGTGGTGTTAGACTAATCCTCACTCTTCATGGCAGAAAAGGCTTACCATCATAGCCAGAATTGCTCTTCTAGATACACAGTTCAAACAGTATCAACACACTGTTATTGGAACCATCCTGACAACACTTCATGCTGGTAGTGTCTTGTTGACTTTCTATCCGAATTTCAACATGTCCCTAGAAGATCCCAACCTGCTTACAACCTTGAAAGTTCAAGTTCAGCTCCAAGGAGCAGAACAAACTCCAACTTCCAAAATTGCAACCCTTCACCATCAAATAGTGTATCGATTACAGAATCATGCACTAGATCTTCCTACATCCCTGATGATTCTTGTAGATACTGACACTATTCCAACCATAATCCAAATTCCCAAACAAATCCAGAAGCAAGATTTGCTCAAACTTATGCCTCTTGAATGGCTAACCAATTATGAGCACTTCCATCAAAATTCTGAACTAGTTCAAACCATACAAGCCACTTTTGAAAGAAGAAATGATGGACAGGTCAAACTATCTTTTCAAAAACCTGAGACTACACCAGTTTTAGAAACTCCAAGGCTTTCTTACACTACAATGATCATTGCAATACAAACTAGTCAAGAAAAGAAACTCCTAATCCATGATTTTTCCTCAGAAGGGTATCCTGTATATCTTGAAAAACTCAATGATCATTTCCTATGGGATTTTCCTGAAGCCCATATGTGCAATCCAGATTCTCCTTGTTTGAATGATATGGATGTTGATGATGAAATTGAAATTATGAGGAAAAGAAAAAAGGAAAAGAAAAAGCCTTCTCATCCCAAAACACCTTCTCCCATCAACCACCACCCGACCCAAAACCTCCAACACAAACCACTTAACCCAAAATAAGGTCATGCCTAATGTTCTCAAGCCAATCTTATGATGAATCCTTTCCTCCTCTTGAAAAATAGATCGACCCACAAACTAATGTTGTGTCCAAACCATTTGTCCAATCTCCAGTCACATCCTCTGGACAAATTGAAGAACCAAAACCGTATGAAGCTGTTTTAAACTGGCAAACAAAGAACGCCAATGTCTAGAATCAAACACTTCACTAGTTAGGGAAAAAGATTGATCGAGTTGCCAACCAGGTCTCACAGACTAAAACAAAAGTTGATTCTATCAGCAGTCGTCTTGATCAGATTTATATAAATCTGCAAGACAGAATTTTTAAACTAGACACAGATCTTAGAAGAATGATTAACAATCACATCTGGGGTCCAGAGTTCAACAGAAAAGAAGCCGAGATCAGAAAACTCAAGACTGAGTTAGCTCGACCATCACTCTTTACTAAGACACAATCTATACCTATTCCCCCTCCAGTATTTGACACCTACCAACCTTTCTATACACCATCCCGATCTCAACCAGTTTATAACCAATTCTTTGATTTGCAGCTTGAGCACTTAGTGTTAGTGTTACTACGCCTATTTTGGTATCAGAGCCATACAAGTCCCGGAAAATATTATGTTTTCAAAATTTTATTTTTTATGAACAAAATGGTATGATTCAAGTCTTTATTTCGTTTTGATCAATGGACTTTAGGAGCAAAGAGAACTTTCAAATTATGGCTTCAACTTCATCTTCAACTCCAACTACTTTAAATCCTGTTACTTTTTCTTCTATGCTTTCCTTACCTAAATCTTGCACTTCTCACACTACCTTGTAGAATATTCCCACATCGTTGAATCCGGCCAAATTAATGAATCCTCTTATCCTCTAATTAGCCCGAAGCATCCGAACCATTATCTCCACTAAAAGACCCCAACCTAAAGAATATATCCAGTCCTCTTGATTGGATTAGTGTTCCCTTCAAGCAACTTCTGCTGAGCAATATGTAACTCTGGAAATACCCTTAGAGTTAAATCTCAAACTGGAAAAGAAAGGGTTATACTCATCTCTATCTCGGAGAAGTAAGATTATTCCTTACGCTTCATGGAAGAAAAGGATTACCAGTCACAGCCCGAATTGCTATGCTTGATACCCAGTTCAAACAGTACCAAGATGCTGGTATAGGTACCAACTTGTTAAGAGCCTTGAAAGTTCAAGTTCGAATTCAAGGTGTAGAACAAATCTCTTCTGCCAAAATTGCAACCCTCCATCACCAATTGGTCTTTAGGCTTTAAAATTATGCCTTAGATCTACCCACACCTGAACATCACTCTGACACCCTCATGGTGTTAGCAGAATCAAACCAGATCCCAACAAGCTTATGTCGCTTGAATGGATCTCAAATTATGAATAGTTCCACAATAATACAGTTCCAATTCAGACGTCCGAAAGTATGTTTGAGAAACAGCAAGATGGAACAGTTCGAATGACTTTCAAACCACCTCCTAGTGCTCCACAAGAGCCTTCAAGGCTCTCTTTTACTTACTCTTCAATGATCACAGCTGTTCAGACAGCGCAGGAAGATCTTCCAATCGCAGGGTTTAATTCTAACAGTTACCCAGTTTATCCAGCCAAGTAGAATGGACATTTCTTATGGGATGTCCCTGGCTTCGAAATGTACAACCCAAATTGTCCTTGTTGGGATGATTGGGAAGAGGACAACGATTACGACGCCAAGAAGAAAAAGAAACCCAAAAAGAAAAAACCTCATGTCGCATGTAAACACTGTTAACCTAAATCACCAAAAGATCCTCCTCCACCAAGTTCATTACCCATATATAAAAAGAACTCAAATGGATTGCAAAGAATTGCAAATCTGAGATTCCATCACAAATCCAGAACCAAACACCTTTTGTACAGCCACTGGCTTGTATGATGTTTTCCTCCACTTCTTCAGATTACTCTTCCTCCTTTCCTCCTATGGAAACTCACATAGACCCACAAAGAAATGTGGTCTCCAAACCTTTCATTCCTTCAGCCATAACTTCAACTGGCCACCTTGAACCACCCAAACCTTTTGAATCAGTCCTCAATTGGCAAACCCAAAATGCCAAAGCACAAAATGATACTTTGTTGCACATCAATTTGAAAGTTGAAAAAATTAGTTTACAAACTGAATAGATTGAGACGAAAGTTGACTCAATTACTGCACAGATGCAGCAGATCCACCAAAATCTTCAATCCAAAATTGTTCAACTGGATTCAGATCCCACATCGCTTGGGATCACTCACGAGGAGTAGCTTAAATAGCCATGTGGTACCCCAACTCTACGAGGCCTTTTGGGTGTTGGGCTTAGTTCACGGGCCTTAGTACCCATAGTGGTCTCAGAGCCAAACTCGTGTGGTATGTTCAGGCGAGGGATATGAATGGAATCCCACATCGCTTGGGATCACTCACGAGGAGTAGCTTAAATAGCCATGTGGTTCCCCAACTCTAAGAGGCCTTTTGGGTGTTGGGCTTAGTTCACGGGCCTTAGTACCCATAGTGGTACCCATACCCAAATCTCCGTGTTCACACAATCAAGCCAAACCACCACATAATCCCCCACCTGAACAATTAGACTATGGGCTCTGATACCACTATGGGTACTAAGGCCCGTGAACTAAGCCCAACACCCAAAAGGTCTCGTAGAGTTGGGGAACCAAATGGCTATTTAAGCTACTCCTCGTGAGTGATCCCAAGCGATGTGGGATTCCATTCATATCCCCCGCCTGAACACACCACACGAGTTTGGCTCTGATACCATATTAGTACATGGTGTTGTTTACACCAGATCTACAACCATTAAAACTGTACTTTGGGCCAGTAGCCCGCAAGTTCCGGTTTCCAGCCGATATACCTCTATGAGCATCAAAAACTTAAAACATTTTTCTAGGTTTTACAACCTAAAATAGACTTTCCTCTTAGTTTAAAACAGGGTACCAAACTAGATAAAACTTATCAAGTTTTCTGATGCACAGGATCCTTGCATAAGGCAAGTGCAGAGCATACTTCCTTGAGATTTCAAAATGAACAGATTTAAGCTTTCTTTATTTTCTTTGAAGCCTTAGAGCTTCATTGACAGAGAGAGAAAGAATTTTAGAAAGCCATGGATAATGAGAATAGGAATTTTATTTTCACTGGTGGAAACTTCCTTATATAAGGAAGAAACTTGACTAGATCTTGATAAGACATGTCCTTATCATGATGTCTTCTAAAAGTAAAGCAAACGTTATTACAAGCGACAAAAGCTTTAATAGCTAACATGACTTTTGACAAAAGCTAAAGTTTAAAGAAAAATAATACACCTAATTAAAGCAAAAGTAAAACATTTATTACAATAAGACAAACTACTTTATGGAGAGTAGAGATTCATGTAGTCGTCTTCAGATGAGCTGTCTGTTTCATCTGGATCACGGTTGTTATCTTTTGGGAAAAATGTTTTGGATAGCCTTAGATGCTTACAATGGGGACCACGACAAGGTGAATAAGGGCAATCCCTTCTGTAGCCTGGTAGTAATTGCTTTGGTGACGTCTGGTTGCTTTGTCCTTTTTCTGAGGCTGAGGCTGAGATGATGATCCTGGTTCATTCATGGTTGGTTGTGGAAATTGTTGGAGATGTTGACTGAGTGGGAGTAATTCTTCCCATGGGTATTGTGAGTCTTGGTAAAGGAAATCAATGAAATTTGATTTTTCTTCTTTGATGATGATGCCTATGGATTTTGGTTTGGATATGGCAGATGGCGTTGGGATCATGATCAGGTCGTGTTGTGAACCCAGAGAGGTGTGAATAATGTCCTTATGTGGAGCAGTTTGATGATTTGATTCACAAAGATAATTGTAGAGGCTTTTTTGTATTTCACTGTCTTGCTCAAGGAGCGCTAGATGAGGTAGGGTTAGCTAATCATATACCTGGTCTTGAGTCTAGAATGAGCTGGTGTCTAGATGTTGGAAGTATGGCCTATGAATAATGAACACAAATGTGAATATTTTTGCTTCGGATGGTGGCATACGTTCCAAATTATGAATTTTTGACAATTGTTGGAGCTTCTTTCTCCACCAAGGAATTGGAGAAACCATTCAAGGAGTGTCCAAGATAATGAAGTGGATTTGTCTGGATTAAGTAGGTGCTCTAAAGTGAGAGTGACAAGGACAATCAGTTTAGTAGCATAGAGGACAGTTAGGCACCATATGTACCATGACTCATCTTCTGAAATTTTCCTGGAAAGGTCTAAGGTTAAGCCTGTAAGGAACAGGTTTTCTGGATGGAAGGTTGAAAATGGAAATGAGTCTGATAAGAGATAGGCTTTCATTAAAAACCTAAAAACAGCTTTCTTAGCAAACTCTTGTATAGCAAAGACTGTGGTGAAAGTTTTCCCGAGAGGAAAATATTTTTTGGTAATGGCTTGTGAAGGGAGTGAAGTAGCCATAAAGATGATAGGAAAATGATTTTAAGAGGATATGAAAAGCAAGGATTTTTCTGGTTTTGCAAGTCGTGAGAGCATATCAGGGATGAGGTATGTTCTCCTTTTATATGCTTTACAGAGAAGTCGTATTTTGAAAACCAGTCTTTTATAACCTTAGCAACATCTTTTCAGGAACATTTTTACCTTTTAAAATCATGATGTTAGGAAAGGCTGAGTTGTCCATTCTGATAAGAAAGTGGTAGCCGATAAGATGATATTCAATTTTTTTAATACCATTCTTGACTGCTAAAATTGCTTTGAATACACTGTGGTAATGGATTTGTTGTCAGAGAAGTGTCCATTAGCATAGGCAATAAAGTGTTCTTTGCCCTCTGCTTCTTCAAGGAGGATGGCCCCCCAAGATTCGTCACTTGCATCAGTCTGCAGTATCCGTCTGCCATCTGTAATAACCTTTAAAGGTAGCGGATTTTGCACAATTTGCTTTAAAGTTGTGACAGCAAGTGTGTGGTCGTTGTTCCATGGTGGTGGATTTTTTTTCAACAGGGCTGACAGTTGGCGGGTGTGATTATCAACATGAGGAATAAAGTCTCTGATGTAGTTGATAATACTAAGAAATTGATGTATTTTTCTTTTGGAAAGATCCTGATCTAGAAAGTGGATGAGTTCTTGGGCAATGTGCTTTCCTGGCTAGTAGTGTCCGTCTTTGATGGTCATTCCAAGGAATTCAATGTTATTGGTGGCAATTGTGCTTTTCTTAGCTGATAACATGATTCCATGAGTTTGGATTATATCAAAGAATTGATCTAACAATTGGCGATGTTCATCATGTGTACCTGAAAATAACAAAATATCGTCAATGTAAATCAATGCACTATGCAAGATGGGTTAGAAAATTTGGACCATGGATTTTTGGAAAATGGATGGAGTTGTTTTAAGACCAAAGGGTAAAACCGTCCATTGATAATGAGCATTTGGGATGCAAAAGGAGGTTTTGTATCTTTCTGAGGGTTTGATGCCAAGTTACCAAAATCCGGATTTAAGATCAAATTTTGAAAAGATTTGGGCATTTTTTAGGAAAGTGAACATGCTCTGTCTTTTTGGCAAAGGAAATTTGTCATCTTGCAAAAACATGTTTAGAGGCTGATAGTCAATGACTAATCATTTTTTTTCCTCTAACAATTTCAGAATAAAAGGCTTGGCAAGCCCATTGAGAATTGGTAGGTCCTATGAGACCTTGGGCTAGCAACCAAGAACATTCTTTTTAGGCTAGAACTAAGTCTGAGGGACTCATTCCTGGATGGGTGGCTTTGGTTGTGTTGACATCTTTATTTAGTTTAAATGGTAACTGAACAAAGAAATGCGAATTTTTCCACAGAGGATTTGGATGGTGGAAATCAGCATGAGACTCAGGACAATATTTCAAAAACTTTGTGGAAATGTCTTGGAAGAACTGAGGGGTTTTAGTTAGACCATAAAGTTTAAGAATATTGGTGAAAGGTTTGAACATGGACTTGACTCGAATTCTAGTATGAATAATTTGGAGGTATTTTATCTAGTGAATCATATCAAATCCTAACAAGATATCCTTATTAGAAAGATGAGAACCAATGACTTTGTCGAGATAACACAGTTTGGAAAGATTTGAATACCAATGGGTTGTTTGGTAATCAGTTTGGTGGTGAAGAATTTTCCATTGACTACTTTGAAATTTTTTTCATAATGTTGCCAAAACTAGGGTGGACGAATGTTTGGGTTTAACAAACTTCTTTGGGCACCTGTATCAAGAAGTCCAATGGCAAGAATTGGTCTTTGGAATTTTGAAGGTAAGATTTGGAGTTTTATGGATGGAATGGGAATGGTGGTGTCTAAGGACAGAAGTTGTTAATGAAAAATAGTTTGAAACTCATCGTTTTCAGAATCATCAAATGAGTTTTCCAGAGCGAACACTATTTCATCAATAGGTTCCTCTTGTTCTGAGAAGTAGAACTCAATTTCATCTTGGTGAGGAGAGTAATCAGTGGTGGCCTGTAGATGTTCAAGTAAGCGGATTGCCTTATCTTTTTTGTTGGGGCAATCTTTGGCATAATGGCCTTTCTTTTTGCAGATGAAACATCGGCTTGATTTTCTCCTTTGCTGTTCTCTGAAAGAACTGGATCTTTTCTGAAGAACCTGTACGATTTTCTCCGGGCCTTTGATCTATAAAAAGAATCTGGATTTCTGAATTTTTTGAAATGCTTTTTCTTTTTGGTGCTGCTTTTTGCAAGCACTTCGGAAAGGCTATTTATCTTTCAACAGTTCTTTGAAAAATTGTTTCTGTTCACATAGTTTCTCCAAGCATCCTTTGGCGATTTGAAAGATTTTCCCCAAAGAAATATTGTCAATTTGGAGATTAAGAGATGTGAGCTGACTTTGTATATCTAGCTGTAATTCTTCAGGTAATGACGCCAGAAAAACATGTTTAAGAGTAGGATCATTGAATCCATTGAGCTTGTAAAACAGAATTGACATCCGTTTGTAATGGAAATCAAGATCTTTAGCCTTGAGTGAGCAGCATTTCATGTTAAGATAGTCACGTCTTGTAGCTTCAAAAACTGCTACAGATTTTCCAATGAATTGTTCATGGATAACAGCAAGAGCAATTGAAACATTAGGAAGTTGCACAAACCGTAGTTGTCTATACTCTCCTAAAGTATTAAACCAATCTCTTAGAGATCCCATAAAACGGGTAGCAAGTTCTCTAAGAACAGAGGTTGTTATTGCATTTGCCCTTAACATTTGGAGATCTGTCCAGGCGGCCATTTCTGATAGCCGTTCTCTCCATTTGGTTGCAGGGATATCATTTTAAGTTTGAGGTTGAGCAGGCCAGTTTGTGGCTGAGGTTCCTTCAGGTGCATCTTCCTCAATATCGGAGGGTATTTCAAAGAATGGGTCTGTTCTTGATGATTGGCCAGGTCCAGTTTCTTCAGTTTGGGCCATAAGAATTTTGATGATATCAGCATAGGACTTTTCAGAGTCACTAGTTGATATTGAGGATTCAGGGAAAGATTCTGTGTCAGATTCTGATGGGTTTTCTGAAACAGCTAGGTTTGAATCAGAAGTTGGATTTTTTGTATTAGATGGATCTGGGACCATCTAGGCACTAAACTGTTGCATGGGTGCCTTATCTTTGGCTTGGACTGGTGGTGCTTGTGTAGGTAGAGATGTATAAGGAGGTGATTGGTATTCTGAGATTAACAAAGGTGGTTGAGAAGGTTGCTTTTCTGGTCTTGGTCGAGAATGGGGTTTAGATCTGGTAGGTTTTGGCAATGGATTATTTCTAAATAAAGTGTGTGTCATACCAAATAGTTTGGATGGGTCTTGTGGTTGATGGGAGATAGCATAGGTGCAAAATAATGGAAAGTTGGGCTGATGGTAGGTAAAGGTGTTGATGTGGTGAATAATATTGGCCTTTGCCTTTCTAACTCAATCTGTTCAAGCTTTCCTTTTAATTTCCTGATTTCCTTTTCTTTTTGGTCAAAGCCCAACTTTCCATTCTTTTGCGCCTATGCTATCTCCCATTAAACCACAAGAGAAAAGTCTGTTTTGGGTTATAAAACCTAGAAAAATGTTTAATTTTTTTATGCTCATAGAGGTATATCGGCTGGAAACTAGAACTTGCGGGCTACTGACCCAAAGTATAGTTTTAACTGTTGTAGATCTGGTGTAAACAACGCCACGTACTCATATGGTATCAGAGCCATCCCAGAGTTTTACTATCCTTGAAAATAAATTTTTTTCAAAATTATGTTATTCAAATCACAAAATGGCATGATAGAAGTTTTCTTATGATTTTTTAAGCTAAAGACTCCAGTCTCTCTTTCTTCTACTCTCTCACTCCCAAAATCCTGCACTAAACAAACAGCCAACAAAATAGAAAACATTGTTGAATATTCATACATCCTTGAATCCACACAAATCAATGAGTCATCTTTCCCTTTTATTACTCCTTACCAACTTTACAAACGCCCACACTCCTTTACCCGCAGCATCCGTAACCTTATCACCACCAGACGACCACAACCAAAAGAATATATCCAATCTTCTAGATTGGATCAGTGCACACTTCAAGCTACTACAGCTGAACAATATGTTACTCTGGAAATTCCTTTAGAGTTAATCTCTAATTGGAAAAGAGAAGGTTATACTCATCTCCATCTCGGAGGAGTAAGATTAATCCTGACCTTACATGGAAGGAAAGGATTACCTGTCACAGCCAAAATTACTATGCTGGACACCAGGTTCAAACAGTATCAAGATATTGTTATTGGTTCTGTTCTCACCACTCTTCATGCAGGAAGTATTCTCCTCACCTTTTACCCAAATTTCAACCTTTCTCTTCAAGACACGAATCTTCCCACAGCCTTGAAAGTCCAAGTACAAATCCAAGGTGCAGAACAAATCTCTTTTACAAAGATTGCAACACTTCATCATCAGCTAGTCTATAGGCTTCAAAACCATGCCTTAGACCTTCCCACACCTGAGTACCACTCTGACGCCCTTATGGTGTTAGCAGAATCAGATCAAATACCTACCATAATCCAAATTCCAAGACAGATCCCTCGACATGAAGTCATAAAACTCATGCCCTTGGAATGGATTTCAAATTATGAAAAGTTTCATACCAACACTGCTCCTATTCAGACATCGGAAAGTATGTTCAAAAGGAGACCAGATGGAACGGTCAGAATGACTTTGAGACCTCCACCAACAGCACCAGAAGAGCGTCTAAGGCTTTCATTCACCTATTCAGCAATGATCACAACTGTTCAGACGGCACAAGAAAAGCTGCCAATAACAGGATTCAATTCAGAAGGATATCCTGTCTACCCAGCTAAACTTAATAGCCACTTTCTTTGGGATATACCAAGATCAGGAAAGTATAACCTAGATTGTCCCTGTTGGGATAATTGGGAAGAAGAGGACGATTATGATTCAAAACGGAGAAGGAAGCTCAAAAAGAAAATACCTAAATCTCCATGTTCACACAATCAACCCAAACCACCACATAATCCTCCACCAGCTCGTTTACCCATTTACAAAAAAGAACTTAAATGGATTGCAAAGAGCTGCAAAACTGAAGTTCTTTCACCAGTTCAAAATACCATACCTACCATACAACCCATGACTTGCATGATGTTTTCATTAGCATTACAAGATTATTCCTCCAATTTCCATAAAGAAAAGTTGTAACCAAACCCTTTATTTCTTCAGCCATCACTCCTACAGGTCACTTAGAAGACCCCAAACCTTTTGAAGCCGTCCTCAACTGGCAAACACAAAATACCGGAGCCCAAAATGAAACCCTAGTTGATATTCATAAAAAGGTGAATCATATCAGTTTACGAACTGATCATATTGAGTCCAAAATTGATTCAATTACTTCACAGATGCAGCAGATCTATCAGAATCTCCAATTCAGAATCTCTTAATTGGATTCAGAGTTATGAGCCATGTTTAGTCAAAAGTATTGTAGCCCAAAATTTGACCCAAAAAAAAAATCAGTAAATAAAAAGTAGAGCTTGAACATATTGAGTCAGAAAGGCAAAGGCCAATATTATTCACCGCATCACCACCTTTACCTACCATCAGCCCAACTTTCCATCCTTTTGCACCTATGCTATCTCCCATCAAACCACAAGATCCATCCAAACTATTTGGCATGACACACACTTTATTCAGAAATAATCCATTGCCAAAACCTACCAGATCTAAACCCCATCCTCGACCAAGACCAGAAAAGCAACCTTCTCAACCACCTTTGTTAATCTCAGAATACCAATCACCTCCTTATACATCTCTACCTACACAAGCACCACCAATCCAAGCCAAAGATAAGGCACCCATGCAACAGTTTAGTGCCCAGATGGTCCCAGATCCATCTAATACAGAAAATCCAACTTCTGAGTCAAACCTAGCTGTTACAGAAAACCCATCAGAATCTGACACAAAATCTTTCCCTGAATCCTCAATATCAACTAGTGACTCTGAAAAGTCCTATGCTGATATCATCAAAATTCTTACGGCCCAAATTGAAGAAACTGAACCTAGCCAATCATCAAGAACAGACCCATTCTTTGAAATACCCTCAGATATTGAGGAAGATCCACCTGAAGGAACCTCAGCCACAAACTGGCCTGCTCAACCTCAAACTCAAAATGATATCCTTGCAACCAAATGGAGAGAACGGCTATCAGAAATGGCCGCCTGGACAGATCTCCAAATGTTAAGGGCAAATGCAACAACAGCCTCTGTTCTTAGAGAACTTGCTACCCGTTTTATGGGATCTCTAAGAGATTGGTTTAATACTTTAGGAGAGTACAGACACCTACAGTTTGTGCAACTTCCTAATGTCTCAAGTGCTCTTGCTGTTATCCATGAACAATTCATTGGAGAATCTGTAGCAGTATTTGAAGCTGCAAGACGTGACTATCTCAACATGAAATGCTGCTCACTCAAGGCTAAAGAAAACGGATGTCAATTCTATTTTACAAGCTCAATGGATTCAATGATCCTACTCTTAAACATGTTTTTCTGGCATCTTTACCTGAAGAATTATAGCTAGATATACAAAGTCAGCTCACATCTCTTAATCTCCAAATTGACAATATTTCTTTGGGGAAAATCTTTCAAATCGTCAAAGGATGCTTGGAGAAACTATGTGAACACAAACAGTTTTTCAAAGAACTATTGAAAGATAAAGAGCCTTTCCGAAGTGCTTGCAAAAAGCAGCACCAAAAAGAAAAAGCATTTCAAAAAATTCAGAAATCCAGATTCTTTTCATAAATCAAAGGCCCGGAGAAAATCGTAAAGGTTCTTCAGAAAAAGATCCAGTTCTTTCAAACAACAGCAAAGGAGAAAATCAAGCTGATGTTTCATCTGCAAAAAGAAAGGCCATTATGCCAAAGATTTCCCCAACAAAAAAGATAAGGCAATCTGCTTACTTGAACATCTACAGGCCACCACCGATTACTCTCCTCACCAAGATGAAATTGAGTTGTACTTCTCAGAACAAGAGGAACCTATTGATGAAACAATGTTCGCACTGGAAAACTCATCTGATGATTTTGAAAACGATGAGTTTCAAACTGTTTTTCACAAACAACTTTTGTCCTTAGACACCACCATTCCCATTCCATCCATAAAACTCCAAATCTTACCTTCAAAATTCCAAAGACCAATTCCTACCATTGAACTTCTTGATACAGGTGCCCAAAGAAGTATGTTAAACCCAGACATTCTTCCACCTCAGTCTTAGCAACATCATAAAGAAAATTTCAAGGCAGTCAATGGAAAATTCTTCACCACCAAATTGATTACCAAAAAACCCATTGGTATTCAAATCTTTCCAAACTGTATTATCTGGACGAAAGTCATCAGTTTTCATCTTCCTAATAAGGATATCTTGTTAGGATTTGATATGATTCACCAAATAAAACACCTCCAAATCATTCCTACTGGAATTCGAGTCAAGTCCATGTTCAAACCTTTCACCAATATTCTTAAACTTTATGGTCTAACTGAAACCCCTTAGTCATTCCAAGACATTTCCATAAAGTTTTTGAGATATTTTCCTGAGTCTCATGCTGATTTCCACCATCCAAATCCTCTATGGAAAAATCTGCATTTCTTTGTTCAGTTACCATTTAAACTGAATGACGATGTCAACCCAACCAAAGCCACCCATACAGGAATGAGTCCCTCAGACTTAGTTCTAACCCAAAAAGAATGTTCTCAGTTGCTAGTCCAAGGTCCCATAGAACCTACCAATTCTCAATGGGCTTGCCAAGCCTTTTATGTTGAAAAACATTCTAAAATTGTTAGAGGAAAAAAATGATTAGTCATTGACTATCAGTCTCTAAACATGTTTTTGCAAGATGACAAATTCCCTTTGCCAAAAAGACAGAGCATGTTCACTTACATAAAAAAATACTCAAATCTTTTCAAAATTTGATCTTAGATCTGGATTTTGGCAACTTGGCATCAAACCCTCAGAAAGATACAAAACCGTCTTTTGCATCCCAAATGCTCATTATCAATGGACGATTTTACCCTTTGGTCTAAAAACAGCTCCATCCATTTTCTAAAAATCCATGGTCCAAATTTTCCAACCCATCTTGCATAGTGCATTGATTTACATTGACGATATTTTATTATTTTCAGGTACACAAGATGAACATCGCCAATTGTTACATCAATTCTTTGATATAATACAACCTCATGGAATCATGTTGTCAGCTAAGAACCAATGACATTGAATTCCTTGGAATGACTATCAAAGACGGACACTACCAGCCAGGAAAGCACATTACCCAAGAATTCATCCACTTTCCAGATCAAGACTTTTCCAAAAGAAAAATACAACAATTTCTTGGTATTATCAACTACATCAGAGACTTTATTCCTTATGTTGATAATCACACCCGCCAGCTGTCAGCCCTGTTGAAAAAGAATCCACCACCATGGAACAATGACCACACACTTGTTGTCACAACTTTAAAGCAAATTGCGCAAAATCCGCCACCATTAAAACTTATCACAGATGGCACACGGATATTGCAGACTGATGCAAGTGATGAATCTTGGGGGGCCATCCTCCTTGAAGAAGCAGAGAAGAAAGAACACTTTATTGCCTATGCTAGTGGACACTTCTCTGACACACAAGTCTATTATCACAGTGTGTTCAAAGAAATTTTAGCAGTTAAGAATGGTATTCAAAATTTTGGCTGTTTTAAGGAAGGAAAAATTGTATGCTAATTTGAAGAAGTGTTCATTTTGTACAAATCAGATTGTTTTTCTTGGTTATGTTGTGAGTGCTAAAGGAATTGAGGTTGATGAAGAGAAGGTAAAGGCTATCAAGGAGTGGCCTACACCTAAAAGTGTATGTGAGGTAAGAAGTTTTCATGGTTTGCACCATTAACTGAAATTGTGAAGAAACATGTGGGATTTAAGTGGGGTAGTGAACAAGAAAGGGCATTTAATCTAATCAAGGAGAAATTAGTTTCTGCACCATTACTTACTTTACCTGATTTTGCTAAAACTTTTGAAATTGAGTGTGATGCTTAAGGTATAGGTGTTGGAGCTGTTTTGATGCAAGAAGGGCGTCCAATTGCTTATTTTAGTGAGAAATTGAGTGGAGCAACCCTAAACTATCCTACCTATGACAAGGAGATGTATGCATTGGTGAGAGCATTGGAAACTTGGCAACATTATCTTCTACCTAAAGAGTTTGTTATACATACTGATCATGAGTCCTTGAAGCATTTGAAAGGGCAAGGTAAGTTGCATAGGAGACATGCCAAATGGGTTGAATTTATTGAGCCATTTCCTTATGTGATCAAATACAAACAAGGTAAGGAGAATGTGGTGGCTGATGCACTTATCTCTACATTAAATGCAAATTTGTTTGGATTTGAGCATATTAAAGAATTATATGTTAATGATCCTGATTTTACTAATGTGTTTAATGATTTATTGCATAGGAGACATGCCAAATGGGTTGAATTTATTGAGCCATTTCCTTATGTGATCAAATACAAACAAGGTAAGGAGAATGTGGTGGCTGATGCACTTATCTCTACATTAAATGCAAATTTGTTTGGATTTGAGCATATTAAAGAATTATATGTTAATGATCCTGATTTTACTAATGTGTTTAATGATTGTGAGAAAGTTGCATTTGGAAAGTTCTATAGGCATGATGGGTTCTTATTTAGAGAGAATAAATTGTGTGTGCCTCATAGTTCTTTGCATGAATTGCTTGTGCGTGACACCCATGGGGGAGGTTTAATGGGACATTTTGGCATTGTAAAGACTTTAGATGTTTTAAAAGAACATTTCTTTTGCCACATATGAAACGTGATGTTGAAAGAATATGTGAGAAGTGTATCACTTGTAAACATGCTAAGTCTAAAGTTTTACCCCATGGATTGTATAACCCTCTGCCCATACCTAGCGAACCTTGGGTTGATATTTCTATGGACTTTGTTTTTGGTTTACCTAGGTCAAAAGGGGGAAAGGATTCTGTGTTTGTTGTTGTTGATAGGTTTTCAAAGATGGCACATTTCATTCCATGTCACAAAACGGATGATGCAACAAACATAGCTAATTTGTTTTTCAAGGAAATAGTCAGATTGCATGGAGTGCCAAGGAGCATAGTTTCATATCGAGATGCTAAGTTCTTGAGCCGCTTTTGGAAAACTTTGTGGGGTAAGTTGGGTACTAAACTTTTGTTTTCTACTGCTTGTTATCCACAAACTAATGGACAAACTGAGGTTGTAAATAGAACTTTGTCTACTTTGTTGCGTGCCATTATTCAAAAGAACTTGAAAATGTGGGAAGAATGTTTGCCACATGTTGAATTTGCTTACAACAGAACTGTCCATTCAGCTACTAAATTTTCACCATTTGAGATTGTATATGGTTTTAATCTGTTAACTCCTTTGGATTTACTGCCTTTACCTATTGATGAACGTGCTAGTATGGATGGTAAAAAGAAAGCCGAATTTTTCAAGCAATTGCATGACATAACGCGACAACACATAGAAAAGAGAACTGAACAATATGCTACTCAAGCCAACAAAGGACGTAAGCAAGTGGTTTTTCAGCCTGGAGATTGGGTTTGGGTGCATATGAGAAAGGAGAGGTTTCCAGCACAAAAGCGTTCTAAGTTGCTTCCAAGGGGAGATGGTCCATTTCAAGTGGTTGCACGGATCAATGACAATGCCTACAAATTGGATCTTCCTGGTGAGTATAATGTGAGTGCTACTTTCAACGTTTCTGACCTATCTCCTTTCGATGTAGGTGAAGATTCGAGGACGAATCCTTTTGAGGGGGAATGATGAGAACCATCAAGAAAATACCATTAAAGATTCAAGTGATCCTTTACACATTCATGAAGGCCCAATTACAAGAGCTAGAGCCAAAAAGATGCAAGCTGCTTTAAATGGATTAATTGAGAAAATATGGATTGAAAATACAATTCAAGATGCAAGACATCATGAATTGGGCTTGGAGAGAAGACAAGGCATTGTGGCCATTATTCAAGCTATTGGGCAGCCAAATACACAACTTGGATCAAATGCAGCAAGGGCAACTTCGGAATAAAACTGGTATTGATTGAGCCCGAATTAATATGTAAACTACATACCGTTGGAAAGATAATTACGTTAGCTTTCCAATGCATTTTATATAGCTGGATTTGGAGTTCTCTAGAAGGAGTTATGACCAATTCATTACAGCTTGTTCAGACTTGGAATTATAGCCAGATATACAGAGGCAGCTCACATCTCTTAATCTCCAAATTGACAACATTTCTTTGGGGAAAATCTTTCAAATTGCCAAAGGATGTTTAGAGAAACTATGTGAACAGAAACAGCTTTTCAAAGAACTGTTGAATGAGAAAGAGCCTTTCCGAAGTGCTTGTAAAAAGCCCTACTTGCATATCAAATACAAGAAAAAGAAAGATTGTGAGTGCAGCACCAAAAAGAAAAAGCATTTCAAAAAATTAAAAAATCCAAATTCTTTTCCTAGATCAAAGTCTTGGAGAAAATCATACAGGTTCTTCAGGAAAAGATCCAGTACTTTCAGAGAACAGCAAAGGAGAAAATCAAGCCGATGTTTCATCTGTAAAAAGAAAGGCCATTATGCCAAAGATTGTCCTAATAAAAAAGATAAGGCAATCCGCTGACTTGAACATCTACAGGCCACCACTGATTACTCTCCTCACCAAGATGAAATTGAGTTTTACTTCTCAGAACAAGAGGAACCTACTGATGAAACAGTGTTCACACTGGAAAACTCATCCAATGATTCTGAAAACGATGAGTTTCAAACTATTTTTCACCAACAACTTCTGTCCTTAGACACCACCATTCCCATTCCATCCATAAAACTCCAAATCTTACCTTCAAAATTCCAAAGACCAATTCCTTCCATTGGACTTCTTGATACAAGTGCCCAAAGAAGTATGTTAAACCCAGACATTCTTCCACCTCAATCCTGGCAACATTATGAAGAAAATTTCAAGGCAGTCAATGGAAAATTCTTCACCACCAAATTGATTACCAAAAAATCCATTGATATTTAAATATTTCCAAACTGTGTTATCTAGACGAAAGTTATCGGTTTTCATCTTCCTAATAAGGATATCTTGTTAGGATTTGATATCATTCACCAGATAAAACATCTCCAAATCATTCGTACTAGAATCCGAGTCAAATCCATGGTCAAAACTTTTACCAATATTCTTAAACTTTATGGTCTAACTGATCCAAGACATTTCCACAAAGTTTTTGAAATATTGTCTTGAGTCTCATGCTGATTTCCACCATCCAAATTCTCTGTGGAAAAATTCTCATTTCTTTGTTCAGTTACCATTCAAGCTGAATGAAGATGTCAACCCAACCAAAGTCACCCATCCAGGAATGAGTCCCTCCAACTTAGTCCTAGCCCTAAAAGAATGTTCTCAGTTGCTAGCCCAAGGTCTCATAGAACCTACCAGTTCTCAATGGGCTTGCCAAGCCGTGTATGTTGAAAAACATTCCGAAATTGTTAGAGGAAAAAAACGATTAGTCATTGACTATCAGCCTCTAAACATGTTTTTACAAGATGACAAATTCCCTTTGCCAAAAAGACAGAGCATGTTCACTTACATAAAAATGCTCAAATCTTTTCAAAATTTGATCTTAGTCTAGATTTTGACAACTTGGAATTAAACCTACAGAAAGATATAAAACCGCCTTTTGCATCCCAAATGCCCATTACCAATGGACGGTTTTACCCTTTGGTCTTAAAACAACACCATCCATTTTTCAAAAATCCATGGTCTACATTTTCCAACCTAACCCGTATAGTGCATTGATTTACATTAACGATATTTTATTATTTTCAGGTACACAAGATGAACATCGCCAATTGTTACATCAATTCTTTGATATAATACAAACTAATGGAATCATGTTGTCTGTTAAGAAAAGCACGATTGCCACCAATAACATTGAATTCCTTGGAATGACTATCAAAGACGGACACTACCAGCCAGGAAAGCACATTGCCCTAGAACTCATCCACTTTCCAGATCAGGACTTTTCCAAAAGACAAATACAGCAATTTCTTGGTATTATCAACTACATCAGAGACTTTATTTCTCATGTTGATAATCATACTCGCTAGCTGTCAGCCTTGTTGAAAAAAATTCCACCACCATGGAACAACGACCACACACTTACTGTCACAACTTTAAAGCAAATTGCACAAAATCCACCATTAAAGCTTATCACAGATGGTAGACGGATACTGCAGACTGATGCAAGTGACGAATCTTGGGGGGCCATCCTCCTTGAAGAAGCATAGGGCAAAGAATACTTTATTGCCTATGCTAGTGAACACTTCTCTGACACACAAGTCCATTACCACAGTGTCTTCAAAGAAATTTTAGCAGTCAAGAATATTTTTCAGAAATTTGAGTATCATCTTATCGGCTACCACTTTCTTGTCAGAATGGACAACTCAGCCTTTCCTAACATCATGAATTTCAAAGGTAAAAATGTTCCTGAAAAGATGTTGCTAAGGTTAAAAGACTTGTTTTCGAAATATGACTTCTCTGTAAAGCATATAAAAGGAGAACATAATCCCATCCCTGATATGCTCTCACAACTTACAAAACCAGAAAAATTCTTGCTTTTTATATTCTCCCAATATCATTTTCCTATCATCTTCACGGCTACATCACTCCCATCACAAGCCATAACAAAAATATATTTTCCTCTTGGAAAAACTTTTACCACCATCTTTGCTATACAAGAGTTTGCTAAAAAAGTTGTTTTTAGGTTTTTCATGAAAGCCTATCTCTTATCAGACTCATTTCCATTTTCAACCTTCCATCCAGAAAACCTGTTCCTTACAGGCTTGACCCTAGACCCTTCCAGAGAAATTTTATAAGATGAGTTATGGTGCATATGGTGCCTAACTGGCCTCTATGCCACTAAAATGATTGTCCCTATCACTCTCACTTTAGAGCACTTGCTTAATCCAGATCAATCTACTTCATTAACCTGGACACTCCTTGAATCGTTTTCTCCAATCCCTTGGTGGAGAAAGAAACTCCAACAGTTGTGCGAAATTCATAATTTGAAACGTATGCCACCATCCGAAGCAAAAATGTATAGACCATACTTCTAACATCCAGACACCAGCTCATTATGGACTCAAGATCAGGTATATGATTGGTTAACCCTACCTCAGCCAGCCTTCCTTGAGCAAGACAGTGAAATACAAAAAAGCCTCTACAATTATCTTTGTGAATTAAATCATCAAACTGCTCCGCACAAGGACATTGTTCACACCTCTCTGGGTCCACAACACGACCTCATCATGATCCCAACTCCATCTGCCATATCCAAACCAAAATCCACAGGCATCATCATTAAAGAAGAAAAGCCAGATTTCACCACTTTCCTTTACCAAGACTCACAAGACCCATGGGAAGAATTTCTCCCACTCAGTCAACATCTACAACAATTTCCACAACCAACCATGAATGAACCAGGATCATCATCTCAGCCTCAGCCTCAGAAAAAGGACAAAGCAACTCAGACATCACCAAAGCAATTATTGCCAGGCTACAGAAGGGATTGCCCTTATCCACCTTACTGTGGTCCCTATTGTAAGCATCCAAGGCTATCCAAGACATTTTTTCCAAAAGATAACAACCGTGATCCAGATGAAACAGACGAGTACATGAATCTCTACTCTCCATAAAGTAGTTTGTCTTATTGTAATAAATGTTCTACTTTTGCCTTGTATGATTATTAACCGTATTGTTTTTCTTTAAGCTTTAGCTTTTGTCAAAAGTCATGTTAGCTATTAAAGCTTTTGTCGCTTGTAATAATTTTGCTTTACTTTTAGAAGACATCTTGATAAGGACATGTCTTATCAAGACCTAGTCAAGTTTCTTCCTTATATAAGGAAGTTTCCACCAGTTGTAAGGGATCGGCTTTTGAAAAATAAAATTTCTATTCTCATTATCCATGGCTTTCTAAAACTCTCTCTCTCTGTGTCAATGAAGCTCTAAGGCTTCAAAGAAAATTAAGAAAGCTTAAATCTGTTCATTTTGAAATCTCAAGGAAGTATGCTCTGCACTTGCCTAATGCAAGGATCCTGTGCATCATAAAACTTGATAAGTTTTATCTGGTTTGGTACCCTATTTTAGACTAAGAGGAAAGTCTGTTTTGGGTTGTAAAACCTAGAAAAATGTTTTAAGTTTTTTATGCTCATAGAGGTATATCAGCTGGAAATAGACTTGCGGGCTACTAGCCCAAAGTATAATTTTAACTGTTGTAGATCTGGTGTAAACAACACCACGTATTATTATGGTATCAGAGCCTAAACACACACGAAAGAGGTGGTATCATTAGTAATTTCAAATAACAGTATTTGAACTCCTAGAAGAAGATATCAAAAATATGGAAACAACTCCTTCGACTTTAGCTCCTTCTTCCTCTTCTTCCTCTCATATCTCCCTGTCTTCTACTCTTTCTTTACCAAAGAACTGTCAAAAACATGTTGCCTCAAAAATCGAAAACCTAGTTGAATATTCCTATATTCCTGAGTCAGCTCAGATCAGTGAGTCTAAATTCCCAGTCATGAGTCCCTACAAAATATTTCAGTTACCTTAATTTCCACCAGAAGACCACACCCAAAAGAATATATCCAGTCATCTCGATTGGATCAGTGTGCCCTCCAAGCATCTCAAAGTGAACAATATGTTACTTTGGAGATTCCCACAGATCTCGTAACCTCTTGGAAACGAGAAGGGTACACACACAGTCATCTTGGTGGTGTTAGATTAATCCTTACCCTTCATGGCAGAAAAGGCTTGCCTGTTACAGCCAGAATTGCTCTTCTAGACACAAGGTTCAAACAGTATCAACACGCTGTTATTAGAACCATTCTGACCACACTCCATGCTGGTAGTGTCTTGTTGACTTTCTATCTGAGTTTCAACATGTCTCTAGAAGATCTCAACCTGCCCACAACCTTAAAAGTTCAAGTCCAAGGAGTAGAACAAACACCTACTTCCAAAATTGCAACCCTTCATCACCAGATAGTGTATCGATTATAGAATCATGCACTAGATCTTCCTACAGCCTAAACAACATCAGATGCCCTGATGATCCTTGTTGATACAGACACAATTCCAACTATAATCCAAATTCCCAAACAAATCCATAAGCCATATTTGCTCAAACTTATGCCTCTTGAATGGCAAACCAATTATGAGCACTTCCACCAAAATTTTGAACCAGTTCAAACCACACAAGCCACTTTTGAACGAAGAAATGATGGACAGGTCAAACTGTCTTTTCAAAAGCCTGAGACTACTCCAGTTTCAGAAGCTCCAAAGCTTTCGTATACTGCGATGATCACTGCAGTCCATACTGGTCAAGAAAAGAAACTTCCAATCCATGATTTTTCGTCAGATGGATATCTTGTCTATCTTGACAAACTAAATGATCATTTCCTATGGGATGTCCTTATTTGGATGATACGGATGTTGATGATGAAATTGAAATTATGAGGAGAAGAAAAAAGAAAAAAAAAATCCTTCCCATCTTAAAACTCCTTGTAAACAATTTCCACCACAACCTTCACCAAATCCAAAGCCTCCCAAAATAAGATCATGCTTAATGTTCTCAAGCCAATCTTATGATGAATCATATCCTCCTCTTGAAAAACAAACCGACCCACAAACCAAGGTTGTGTCCAAACCATTTGTTCAATCTCCTGTCACACCCTCTAGACAAATTGAAGAACAAAAATAGTATGAAGCTGTTTTGAACTAGTAAGCAAAAAACGCCAGTGTACAAAACCAAACACTTCACCAGTTGGGGAAAAGATTGATCGTGTTGCTAATCAGGTCTCTCAGACTGAACAAAGGTCGATTCCATCAACAGTCCTCTTGATCAGATTTATATAAATCTGCAGGACATAATCTCTGAGTTAAATACAGATCTCAGAAGAATGATTAACAATCATATCGGGGTCCAGAGTTCAACAGAAAAGAACCAGAGATCAGAAAAATCAAAGCTGAGTTAGCCAGAATTGATGCTGATAAGGCCCGACCTTCACTCTTTACCAAAACACAGTCTATACCTATTTCTCCTCCACTGTTTGATACCTACCAACCTTTCTACACACCATCCCGGTCCCAACCAGTGTATAACCAATTGTTTGGTTTTTCCCAACTTCAACCTCAACCTATTCCGCAACAGAAACCCATTTCACCAAGGAGACAAAAATCCAAAGTGAAAATCTCAGGCCCTCAACCAAACACCTCCTCTTCCTCTTCTGCTCCTCCAGAAGATTCTCCAATAGCAATCCCTGCGCCTTAGAAAAAAGACAAACAACCAACTGAACAATACCATTACCATAATATTGAAACCCAAGTTCAAGCCTCATCCTCAGAATCTGAACCTGAAACAAATCCTGAGTCACCCTCTGAACCAAAAACAGAAACCAATACTTCTGATTCAAACCTAGCTATACCTTCCTTATCTTCCACAGACCTAGATGTTACCTCTACAGATTCAGAATCAGCATATGTTGACATCTCTGGCATACTCATGGCAACCAGAACTGAAGAAACAGAACCAATCTTTAAAGTACCCTCTAATATTGAAGAAGATCCACCTGAATCTTCAGCCACAAACAGGCCTATTCCGCCTCTTCCATCTATGCCTCCACAGAATTCTAATGGTACAACAAAGCCATCTTCGGCTTCTTGGTTTACATTTGATGACATTCCTCGTCACAAATGGCTTGCCAGATACCAAGAATTTGATGCATGGGTTGATCTTCAATCAACAAGGCCAAATGCTACATCACAAGCAGTTCTCAAAGAATTCATGACCCGCACTATGGGATCCTTGCGAGACTGGTTAGAAAGCTTAGGAGAATGCAGACAACTCCAATTTATGCACGCTCCAACTGGATCAGCTCTCTTCATTATCTATGAGCAATTTATTGGCGATAAAACTGCATCCATTGAAGCAGCAGGAAAAGAATATCACCAGATGAAATGTTGTTCTCTTAGACGACATTTGTTGGAAACTCATTACAAAAGAATGAGTTTGCTATTCTATAAGCTGAATGGATACAATGATCCATCCCTCAAGCATGTGTTCATAGCCTCTAGACAGATCACAACCTTTTTACCTCGACATTGCCAACATTTCACTTGGAAAGATCTTCCAAATGGCCATGTCTGGTTTAGACAAACTTTGTGAACAGAAAGAATTCTTCAAAGACCTCATTGAAAACAAACAGCCATTTGCCTCAGCCTGCAAAAAACCTTATCTCAAGATTGAGTGCAAAGATGAAAAGAAGTGTGATTGTCCAACCAAGAAGAAAAAACATTTCCAAAAGCACTTCCACAAAAAATCCAAAAACCTTCTTCGTTATTTCAGAAAGAAAGATCCTTCCCAGTATAGAAAGAAAAACAAATCCAACTGTTGTTTCATCTGCAAGAAATGTGGTCATTTAAACCAGAGAGATCATGTTGCAAGACACATGCTTTGGACCAGTAGTCCGCACTCTCGGGTATTCCAGCCAATATACACTTATCCATCAAATATCAAATCCAAAAATTATATTGAAAACAGTTTTTCATGATACCACCCAAAAACACGACACTCGCGGACTTCAAAAGGGTGAACGTTGTGAGAAAACAAATTTGTTTTACAAAAATCAATTTTGGAGGATAAAAACAGGACCTTTCTGATGCACAGGATCCTTAGGCTTAAGGCAAGTGCAGAGCATACTTTGTATAGAGATAGAGGTGAACGTATCTTTATTAATTCAAATAACTTCTTTGATTCCTAGAAGAAAGAAGAGATTTAGAGAGACATGATCGAAATAGAGAAAACTAAATTCGATTCAAGCTTCGATTTCAACTTCTGAATTTTACAAAGGAGAGACGGCCCTTATATAGAGGCCCAAGAGACAAACTGATAAGGTGGGACCCTTGTCTTTTAAAAAGCTAATTATTACAAAGCTAAAGAGATAAGGTGGGACCCTTATCTTTAACAAAAGAAAGTGAAACATAATTATTAAAGTACATCACGCCAAACTTTGGAAAAGTAAAAGCACACTTTCCTAAAAGCAAAGCTAAAGCATAATTATTACAACACGACAGATATTTTAAAGTCAGATATGTCTCGGTATCAGATTCTGTGTTATCTTGCTCACGATCTGGATGAGAACATCCTGGAACACATGGCCAAGGACAGTTCTGACTTTTTGGTGATGGTGGAAGAACTAGCTGTAGGAAATCTTCAGGTTGTGTTGAGTATAGAGGATATTGTGAGGAAGATGCTTCTGGAAAATCACGTGATGGTGTTACAGCTTTTCTTTTGTCTGGAGTTGAAGGTTCAGGCTTAGTGACAGTATATTGAGATTCTGATGGGAGAAGTGACTGGAAATCTTCATACAGATTGTGGGAGTCTTAGAATAAGACATTGGTAAAATCAGGACGGTGTTCTGTAACAAGGATTCCATGAGGAGTGGAGCTGGAACCTGGAGTGCAAGGTCGGGCTTTAGGAATTATTTCGAGGGTGTGAGCTGGACCGATGGATGTATGGTGAATGTTACTGGCAGGAGGTTGGACATTATTGATTTCCATCAGGTAAGCTTTTAGGGCTGAAGTGACAATTAGGTCATGGTTGAGGATGTGGAAAAGTTCTCCATTCATAAGCCATATCCTATGTCCAGTAATCTTTCGTTTCTGGATGTTAGAAGTAAGGCCTGTGAACGATGAAAACTATGGTGAACATATTGGCTTCTGGTTATGGAATTTTGTCTAACCCGTGAAAGGTACACAAATTCTTTAGTTGTCTGCGCCACCAGGGGATTAGCGAGAACCACTCTAAGAGAGTCCATAAAAGTTCTGAAGAGAACTCAGGGGTTGTGATATGGTTAAGAACAGGCTTAATAGGGATGACATGCTTAGTGGCATAGAGTGTGGTGAGACACCACATATACCAAAGTTCATGTTGTGCAAATTTTTTTGAACTCGGAAGCGCACAAATCTATTGTAGAATAGATCAATGGTGTCGAGTGTCGATCCCACGAGGAGATGGATTTTAATTAGGTGTAGAATTAATTTTAAATTGGAATAGCGAAATTAAATTGAACTGGAAACTATTATAATAAAGTGCTTTGGTATGTGAATCCATATTTACATGCACCACGGGCTAAATATTCCTTATTAATACCAATTAAATCATGAGGGGGGAATCCATACCTCATGAACCACACTCTAATCAATATGGTGTTAAGGGCTTATCGTGCCAAATAATAATAACCTTATACTATGGTGTTGGTGAAACTAGGCGGTAACTAGATAAGATTATTATTATTTGTGGACAAAAAGTCAAAACCTCCACAGAAATTAGAGGGGATGAGAAAATAAATTTACCAAATAAAGCCCATGACACATGTTGAGACTTCACCTTCAACCCAAGCTTGAAAGAAAATTAGCTACTCATAATTGAACTAAGGGTAAAATGAAAATTTATTAAAATACGTAGAAAATACAAGATAGAGAAAGAATTACAGAAAACTAAGCTCAAAAATGGATTCAGTGGTGTCGAAATAGGGGGAGAGCCCCCTTTTTATAGATACACTGAATAAATTATAGCCATCGGATTAAAAATAATTCGGACGCTCAGGATTGTGACACGTCATCAGTCAACAGTACGCGGTTTGACCATATTGTTTGAACAGTAACGCGGTATGAACAGTACCATGCATGTGAACAGTGTCGTATGTATGAACAGTGTCATTTTTTCTTTTATGCTCCTCCTAAGGTTTTCAACTGTCCTGAGTTCAAAAGTAATGTCTGTTTTGCCATCTGATTTCTCGTTTATTACTTAATTAAAATAAAAACACACATAATTAAATCATAAAAAGTTTAAATACATAAAAATACGTAAAACTTGAAGTACAAAATGACGATTTTCTCCTTTATAAATATACACTTTCTAACACTCAACACACCCCCCAACCAGCTTATTACTAGTCCCTAGCAAATAAAGCGAAAACAAAATTCAAATCCAAAATGATTTTTTTTTTAAACAATCTTATTCATTCAATCAGACTAATGATAGTAATCAAATAAAAGTATAAGCATTATCTGCAGTCTAAAGAAATATCACACCCACATCAACCATCCACATGAATCAGCCCAGTAGACTATGTCACAATTGCTCTCAAGAATGACATGTCAAAACTCCAAAATCTCACTGGTAGTAGTGACACTCATAAAGAAATTAAACAAAAAAAATAGTCACTCCAATGAATGGTAATTGAGAGAACATAATAAAGAAGTAATATCACACGCTCTTCCCAAGATGAAAGAAATATGCCCTCAGCTTAGAAATAATACGATCTCTAGTCAACCAAATTTATTTATTTATTTATTCTTTTTTTTATACACCACTGCATTTTTTAGCTCATATATCTAGTTTCTACTTCAGACTATAGTTCCCTAAAATCAAGAATAGCATCTTGGTACTGTTTGAACCGGGTATCTAACATAGCAATTTGGGCAGTGACCGGTAATCCTTAGATGCTGTTATAGGTACTGTCCTCACAACCCTTCATGAGGAAATAAGAAAATAAAGTGTATGTTTGAGAAAAATATAGAGAGAGATTTTTTTTTTGGAAGTTGCAAGATGGATTTCACCTATTATTTATTTTTTTTTGAAACAACAAAAAAATTTTTTTTGGGCACAACTTCACTGAACAAAATAATTATTTACATTTATCTCAAACATAAATAGGTGATGGAGCTTATAAGATATCGGGTAATACTCCAAATCGGAGTGGGTCAAGATGATAAGTTTGACAAAGAAAAGTTTTTTTTTTTTAAGGCTCAAAAGGGTTAACTATGGATATTTCATAAAAGAGATGGCTAGAAAGGCTCAAACGAGTCAAAGATGGCGTTTCCATCATCTTTTAGGGCTCCAAATAATCTTTAATATCTACTAGTTAGATGGAGCTCCAGATGTAGCAACATACATTTTTTCCTTTTTTTTCTTTTTATTTAACTCTTTTTTTTTTAGAGGATTGACTCAAAGGAAATCTAGAAATCATGTATAAAATAATAAACTGCTAAGCTGTATGAAGAATGGGCAAAAAGGGTTACTCTCTAAGAAAAATGATTGGCTCAAGGACTTACTTGGTGCTTATTATGACATGTTCATTCCTTCAAGAAACTCATATTTGTCTCCGACATCAACATGTAGAGTACCAAACATGGTGTAACATTTCTTAAGACCAAAGATAATACAAATACTAAAATTTGAAATACATCATGTCATCCAATGTTAAAATAAATCACACAATTTTTTTTTAAACAGTATTCTACCCCCCAATCTATTCTAAACATGAAAAGAAAATATGCATGCAGAAATGTGAAAATGATGCAGAAAGACTGAGTAGAAAGGTTACAATTAAAATGATGGAAAAAAATGTCTGGAATTTTTTTTAATACGAAGATGCGTTTCTAGAGGCACTACACCCCATATTCAGCCATCTTCGACTCAAAAATTTTAAATGTATATTTATAAAGGAGAAATTCAAAAGAAGAAGAAAAAAATGAATATCAAAACTTAATAAAGAAAAAGAAAATGGTTGGATTTTTTTTTGGTTTTTTTTTAAATGAAGAAGATGCGTTTCTAGAGTAACTACACTCCATATTCAGCCATCTTCAACAAGAAAAGTTGGCAACAGTTAGTTTCTACAACAAAAAATTAGTAAAAACTTAACCAAAATTCCACAATTGTCGACTATCCCCTCCCCCCAACCAGAATGAAACATTGTCCTCAGTATTTTAAAGTAAAGAAGTAGAGTTTAGAAGACATCACCTGGGTGGTGCAACACAGAAAAAAATATTTACAGGCGAAGAGTTAAATCTAATTTATACTTTTTACTGCGGTTACTGTTACCATCATTATTTGGATACTCCAATACCAAGGTCCTAGGATCTGGCTCTGGTTTATAAGCTTGTAACAGATCAAGTAGCTCATTAGCAGTGTGAGCACAAATAAAAAGCTTTTTCACGGTGGAAGGAATGAAATAGTTTTTTATTACATGGTTAAGAAATGCGATGAAGCCATCATAAAAGTTATTGACATTTAACAAACCAATGGGTTTCTGATGAATGTGCAGATGGGCACAAGATGCTAATGTGATAAGTGCTTCTAGCAAGATCTCCTGGTAAGAAAATAAAATCATCAGCATGATTAAGCATTTCAGTTATTCTTTCTTGCATACCTAAGACAACTAACTCTTCTCCAGTCGGTGAGTCCGACAAACAGCCTAATGGTTTTAGGGTTGTTGGGATGATGCCTAACACTTGGCTCCCTCTGACATAAGCAGCTTCTGAGACCAGTTTTGATAACCCTCGGTCACCTCCGCTATATACCAAGTGTAATTTCCTTGCTGCTATGCTTCAATCAAGATCAATGGCTGCCTTAACGAACTCTTTATATTTGTCATAGTTAAATCCAGAAAGCACACAAATGTTCTTGAATTGTTTATTGGGAGTAGCTGCCATTGGGATACTTCTCAAAAACAATTTATGAGTGCAAACAAAAAGAATCATATTTAAGGATCTTGGCGGCAGTGGGTCACAACTGTGAATGAGATATCATGTCTATGTCAATTAACGTGTAAAGAACATGGCTCGAGAGTAAAAAAGGAAACAGTAAAAAGGAAAAGCAAACAATGATAAAATAAAATTATTAAAGACAATAATGCAAATGGTAAAACAACAGTGAAATAAAATAACAGTGAAGTAAAAGGATATTTACAGGTGGTTGCGACTGTGGCTCACATCTTCCTCTGGTTTTACGTCTAGAAACGGTTTCAACCCCCTTTATGGGTCGAGGATAGGCTTCCGATCTAGTTTTCTTATAAACTGGCAAACAGGGTCGTTTATAGTCAGATTCCCGAGACTGTATCGTGCATGCTCTTTCTGGAATGATGGCCATAACTGGAGAAATGCTCCTTGCACATATCCACTGGGATGCGTTTCAAGAGACAAAAGAATATCATCTAATGACTCCTTATTCAAGCCATCCTTAATGAATTGAATCTTATCTTCTCTGTTATCAGACACAATTCCTAAAGAACATGGTTTCTTATCGCATCTCATTCTGGCACACTTATGACAAGCAACCAAAATTTTGGAGCTCTTCGCTTTCTTGCGTAATTTCCTTTACCACAACCAGGCATGTATGCAATCAATTTAGGAGGCAACTCACCTGCCAAGCATACTTTGGCCTCGATTAACCAGCGAATATCAACAGGTATGTTATTCCTCATGAGCAATGACATGCATTCGGACCGAGCTTTATAGATTGTAAGGAGGGCATTCTGAGGAAGTGAAGGGAATCGAGTGTGAAGCTTTGCTAAAATCTCATTGTTGTCCATTCTTTCATCTCAGAATATCAGTTATTATGGGAAACTGAAGTAACCGACTTGATTGTTACGAAGTACCATTATCTGCCACTTGACCGGGGTGATAAAGTAAAACACACAAATGGAGTAACAAACAAAAACACACAAAGAAAATCACAATCGTCCTCTTATGGAATTTACCTCAACCTCTAACTGGATGTTGTAGACACTTCTCTCAATGTCTCTGAGTTGGCTTTCTAAATCCTCAACGTGGGATATTAACTCTGGTGGTTGTAGCTTCCAAATACGATGTGTTTTACAAAATCATATCTGGCCTCTGAGATGAGATTGGACACGTTAAAGTCGTCTAAGGATGTTCAAAAGGATCTATCTCGTGATTAAAAGTGATAAAAGAAAACTTAATGGTTAAACAAACACACTTATGTACAAATAATTTCAATTAGCAGAAGAATAGTAAAAAGAAAGAAAAAAATCAAATCACCGAAAAGACAGAAAAATCTCAATTCAAATGTGGTGGGTCACTCAAATTTATTTCGGTGTCCTCTCCATGTGGTTGGTATTCTAGATATGGCTTTAATCTTTGACCATTAACTTTAAACGTGACACCATTCTTTAGGTTCTTAATTTCAATTACCCCATGTAGAAAAACAGTATGAACAATAAAAAGGCCAGACCATCGAGAACGCAACTTACCTGGGAATAGGTGCAAACGAGAATTGAATAAAAGTACTTTCTGACCTGGAGTGAAAGATTTTCTCATAATCTGCTTATCATGAAAGACTTTCATTCGCTGCTTGTAAACCTTGGCATTTTCGTATACATCGTTGCGAATTTCTTCAAGTTCTGCCAGCTGTAATCTTCTTTCTGAGCTAGCTTGCTGCATGTCAAAATTGAATTTCTTGATGGCCTAGTACACACGATGCTCGAGTTCCACAGGTAGGTGGCAAGCTTTTCCATACACTAGCCTGTAGGGTAACATCCCAATTGGGGTCTTGAAAACTGTTCTATATGCCCATAATGCATCATCGAATCTTAATAACCAATCTTTTCTGTCTGGCCTTACCGTTTTTTTCTAATATGTGCTTTATTTCTCGATTGGAGTCTTAACTTGGCCACTGGTTTGCAGATGATATGGGGTCGCCACTTTATGAGTGATAGACACTTTGTCAAAAGTACTTTGAATGATTTGTTGCAAAAGTGGGTACCACCATCACTGATTATTGCTCGAGGGAATCTAAAGCGTGAAACAATGTTGCTTTTCAAAAACCCTATCATCACTTTATAATCATTGGTTCTGCATGGAATTGCCTCTACCTATTTCGATACATAGTCAACAGCAACCAATATATATTGATGGCCAAAAGAAGCGGGAAAGGGTCCCATGAAGTCGATACCCCACACATCAAAAATCTCAACCACTAAAATTAGATTTAGTGGCATCATGTTCCTTCGTGTAATGCTCCCCATTCATTGACACCTATCACATGAAGAACAAAAGGTGTAAGCATCTCGAAAGGATGTTTTGAAATTTATTTTCTGGAACACATTGTCTAATAATTTGATCTGCACAATACTTGAACAGATAGGGGTCATCCCAGAAAAAATTCTTTATTTCCGCAAAAAATTTAGCTTTGTCCTACTTGGCCCAATGCTCTGAAAGTTTACCTGTGACAAGATAATTAACGATATCAACATACCAAAGTAATACTTCCACACTCATTAATTGCTCATTCGAAAATGATTCATTCAATATTAAGGATTCTGTTATTGTGTCAAAATAGAGACGAGAGAGATAGTAAGCCACAACATTTTCTGTCCCTTTCTTATCTTTGAATTCCAAGTCAAACCCCGGCAAAAGTAACACCCAACCAATTAGTCTAACTTTTGCATCTTTCTTTGTGAGAAGAAATTTAAGAGCAGCATGATCTGTGAATACAGTTATTTTACAGCCAATAAGATAAGATCGAAACTTCTCTAATGCAAACACTACTGTCAGCATTTCTTTTTCAGTAGTTGAATAGTAAATAACATGAGGAATTCGATCTACTCTTTGTCCTAATACTGCTCCTACTACAAAATCAGATGCATCACACATGAGCTCAAAATAACATGATTCAATGTCATATTAGCATAGTAAATAACATGAGGATTTCGATCTACTCTTTGTCCTAATACTGCTCCTACTGCAAAATCAGATGCATCACACATGAGCTCGAACGGCAAGCTCCAGTTTGGTGGCTGAACAATGGGTGATGATGTCAACAATTGCTTTAGCTTTTCAAATGCTACAAGACATGAGTCATCAAAGACAAAGTGTACATCCTTAGTAAGTAAATTGCATAAGGGTCTAGAAACTTTGCTAAAATCCTTAATGAAACGTCTATAAAAACCAGCATGCCCAAGGAAAGATCTTACTTCTAGGTGGAGGAAGATTGGAAATGAGATCCACCTTGGCTTTGTAAACCTCAATACCTTTGCATGAAATGATGTGACCGAGGACTATACCTTGTTTTACCATAAAATGGCACTTCTCTCAATTTAAGACCAAATTTTTCTCGATGCATCTCTGCAGAACTTTTGTGAAATGATGTAAACATTGATCAAATGAATCTTCAAAAATAGAAAAATCATCCATAAAGACCTCAAGAAATCGTTCAACCATATTAGAAAAAATGTTTAACATACAACGTTGAAATCTAGCAGGTGCACTACATAATTCAAATGGCATCCTCCTATATGCAAAACTGCTAAAAGGGCAAGTAAAAGTGGTTTTCTCTTAATCTTTTGGTGCTATGAGAATTTGATTGTATCCTGAGTAGCCATCTAGAAAGCAATAAAATTCATGGCCTGCTAATCTATCAAGCATTTGATCAATAAATGGTAAAGGAAAATGGTCTTTACGTATGACAGAATTTAACTTTCTATAATCAATGCATACACGCCATCCTATAGTCACTCTAGTGGGTATCAATTCATTATCAATATTGGTAACTACTGTGACTCCTGACTTTTTAGGGACAACTTGCACAGGACTGACCTATGAACTATCAGAAATTGGGTAAATGATACTTGCATCTAACAGTTTAAGGACTTTAGTTCTAACAACTTCTTTCATGTTAGGGTTCAACTGACGTTGTATTTCCCTAGTAGATTAAGCATTTTCATCAAGGTGAATGTAATGCATGCAGTTTGTTGGGTTTATACCTTTTATGTCAGCTATGGTCCATCCTAATGCTCCTCTGTGCTCTTTTAAAGCATTCAACAACTTACCTTTTTGTTCGTCATTTAGAGATGATGAGATGATTACTGGTAGAGTGCTTTCTTCTCCTAAAAATGCATATTCCAGAGTGTTGGGTAATGGTTTGAGCTCAAGTTTCGGTGGTGATTCTGATGACGGGCTGAATTTCTTCTCTGATGGTGCTAGTTGTTCAGCTCTTGACTTCCATTTATTAGTGTCCATGAATGGTGCTGAGTCAAGTAGGGCATTGACCTCATCAACTGATCTGTCAACATCAAAATCCAAACCAAAGTGAGTTAAACATGTTTGTACAGGGTCATCACTAAGGCTTGAAAGAAAAGTATCATCAACTAATGCTTCAATTAAATCCACATCAACAATTCCATCATCTGCATTGTGAGGTTGTTTGGCAATGTTGAAAATGTTTAGCTCCATAGTCATGTTGCCAAAGGACAACTACATATTTCTAGTTCTGCATTGAATGTGAGCATCGGCAGTTGCCAAGAAAGGTCGGCCTAGGATGATAGGGATGTGCTTCCTTGAATCCTGGATTGGTTAAGTGTGAATTACAATTAAATCAACAGAAAAATAAAACTTGTCTACCTGGATAAACACGTCCTCAACAATACCACGGAGTATTTTCGTGGACCGATCTGCAAGTTGTAACACCACTGGAGTTGGGTGTAATTCTTCCAATCCAATTTCACCAATACTGAGTAAGGTAATAGATTTACACTAGCTCCTAAATCCAACAAAGCATTCTCAATTGTGTAGTTCCCTATACTACATGAGATAGTAAGGGAGCCTGGGTCTTTACATTTTAGAGGAATTTTGTGTTAGAGTATAGAACTAACATTTTCAGTTAAAAATGCTTTCTTTTGAACATGAATGTTTCTTTTTTAGTACAAAGGTCTTTAAGAAACTTGGCATAAGATAGCACTTGTTTTATAGCATCAAGCAAAGGGATGTTAACACTTACCTGTTTGAAGATTTCAAGAATCTCACCTGTGGATTTTCCCTTCTTTCCTTTAGCTAACCTCTGAGGAAATGGAGCTTTAGGAACATACTCTCGTGGGTTGGTTTCTTCTTGCTCCTCCGATGGTGAGTCTTCAGCATTTACAGGTACAATTTGATTTTCTTTTATCGCTGGCATCTCCACTTTGTTGTTGACTTCTTTTCCTTTTCGCAAGGTCATAACGGCTTTGACCTCTCCATGCTGCTGTGGTGAACTGGTACTTCTTTCATGCAATCCTTTAAGATTAGGCACTAGTTGACTTGGGAAATTGCCAAAGTTTGCACTGAAGAAGCAAGCTGTCCCACCATCTTCTCAAGGCTTGAAACTGATTGGGCTTGTGAGTTGAAGCTTGCTCTCATCTCATTTCGTAGTCCATCAATGGTTCGTTTTTATTGCTCGATCATGGAGTTAGTCATATTCTTGACATTCTGGAATGCATCCTCCCATTGTCTGGGTTGAGAATAATTCTGGTTCTAATTGTATGGTCTAAATGGTAGCTGAGAGGCTTGAGGAACTTGAGGAATTGGTTGCATTGGTGAAGCTAGAGCTACTGGTCCATTCTGTTGGAATCCTTGAGACCATGAAAAATTGGGTTGGTCTCTCCATCCAGGGTTATATGTGTTGGAGTATGGGTTGTAATTTGATGGCATCCTCATGACACCGATGGCATTGGCTTGATCTGAATATGACTCATGGTCATATGGCTCTATTGATTTAGCAGTCGTCAACGATGCTATTTGTCGAGAAAGGCCTTCAACCATCTCTTTGACTTCTTTGATTCCCGAACTGAACTCGCCAATGTGAACCTCATTCACTTCTTTAATTCTTTTAGTATTCCTAAGTGATTGACTCCGTTGTTGGGAATTATCTGCTTGTCGCTGGAAGAAATCCCAAATCTCTGATGCACTTTTTGACATTAGCTCTCCTCCGCTTGTTGCCATTAACCATTCTTGCGCATTTGGCAATAATCCCTCCAAAAATTATTGGCATTGGTGCCATTTCTCATACCCATGATGTGGACACTTCAAGAGTAGCCCATTGAATCGCTCCCATGCTTCGAAAAACTGCTCGTCTTCTCTCTGGGTGAACTCTGAGATTTTCCTGTGAATAACATTGGTTTTATGTACTGGAAAATATTTATTTAAAAATTTCATTACCATTTGTTCCCATGATGTAGTGTTATTAGTGGGCAATATATTAAACCACGAAAGAGATCTATCTTTCAAAGAAAATGGGAATAATCTAAGTTTACAATCATCGTCTGAAAAATTCTCATATTTAAAAGTTTGACAAATAGTATGAAAATCATTCAGATGATTATATGGATCCTCATTTTCTAGGCCATAGAATGTTGGGAGACAATTTAGTACACTAGGTTTTAGTTCAAAACTTCTAGCAGCAATATTTGGGTATCTTATACATGATGTGCTCAAATTAGCTAAAGGACTGAAGTAATCCTTAAATGGCCTCTCCCGTGTTGGTTGTTGTTGTTGCAAATCCATTTTAATTTTATTTTTAAATGCAATGTGTTTGTGTGTGCGAAGTGCTTTTTCCAATTCAAGGTCTATAGGCTCAAGATTAGGAAATTGTGACCTTCGACCATGCATGCAAAGAACATAAAAATGAGAACAAAACAAATAAAAATAAAGAAGAAAGAGAAATTACCATACTAACCTTATTGTGCTGTTACAACCTTACTATGAAAACACATAAAAAAATATACGTGAAATTAACTAAAGTTAAAATAAATTAACAAGATAAATGAAAAATTATAAAGAAGAATAACTTGAAAATTAAATTGCAGAAATTTAAAGAAGAGAAAAAGAAATTCTTACCTAAAAATATAAATTCACTTCTTTTTTTTTAATAGAAAAAAATTACAAGGAAACAACTAAAATAATAATAATAATAAATTATTTACAAAAAAAATTAATTCTAAAAATTAAAATACTTACCTCCCCGGCAACGGCACTAAAAACTTGTTGTGCAAATTTTGTTGAACTCGCAAGCGCATGACTCTATTGTAGAATAGATCAATGGTGTCGAGTGTCGATCCCACGAGGAGATGGATTTTAATTAGGTGTAGAATTAATTTTATAAGTGGGTGATTGGATTTATGGGGAAATTGATTTAAACTATGCTAGAATTTAAATTGGAATAGTGGAATTAAATTGAACTGGAAACTATTATAATAAAGTGCTTGGGTACCTAGATCCGTATCTACATGCACCATGGGCTAAATATTCCTTATTAATACCAATTAAATCATAAGGGAGGAATCCACACCTCATGAACTACACTCTAATCAATATGGTGCTAAGGGCTTATTGTGCCAAATAATAATAACCTTATACTAGGGTGCCGGTGAAACTAAGGCGGTAATTAGACAAGATTATTATTATTTGTCGACGAAAAGTCAAAACCTCCACAGAAACTAGAGGGGAAGAGAAAATAAATTTACCAAATAAAGCCCATGACACATGTTAAGACTTCACCTTCAACCCAAGCTTGAAAGAAAATTAGCTACTCATAATTGAACTAAGGGTAAAATGGAAATTTATTAAAATACATAGAAAATACAAGATGGAGAAAGAATTATAGAAAACTAAGCTCCAAAATAGATTCAGGGGTGTCAAAATGGGGGGGAGAGCCCCCTTTTTATAGATACACTGAATAAATCATACCCATCAGATTAAAAACAATTGGGGTGCTCAGGATTGCGCCACATCATCAGTTAACAGTACGCGGTTTGACCACGGGTTTGACCACGTGGTTTGAACAGTAACACGGTTTGCACACAGTTTCAACAGTAACGCGGTATGAACAGTACCATGCGTATATGTGAACAGTGCCGTATGTGTGAACAGTACCATTTTTTCTTTTATGCTCATTCTAAGGCTTTCGACTGTCCTGAGTTCAAAAGTGATGTCCGTTTTGCCATCTGATCTCTCATTCATTGTGAAATGACCACGATGCCCCTAAAATACATAAAATACTTAATTAAAATAAAACACACATAATTAAATCATAAAAATAAGAATGTTAGTAAAACTTGAAGTACAAAATGACGATTTTCTCCTTTATAAATAACAGTTCATCTTCTGAGATGGTGAGGTTGGTGAAGGTAAGACCTGTAAGGAACAGGTCTTCCAAACAGAGGGATGGAAAACGATCAGGTTTTCTGCTTTGAACATTGAAGAAATACCTGTAGAGGAATTTCTTTGCAAAGTTCTGGATTTGGAAAGCTGATTGAAAAGGGATATTCATGGGAAAGGATCTTTGGTTAAGAGCTTTGAAAGGAAGTGATCGATTCATGGCTATAACTGGGATGGCAATGGAGGAAATGAGTGAGGGTTTATTTATAGATGGACGGGTGAGGAAATCAGGGATAAGGTTCTGTTTACCTTTGATGTGCTGGACTGTGAAGTCATATTTGGCGAACCAGTTTTTGAGGTTGAGCAACTGCTTGTCAGGGAGCAATTTGTTCTTGAAGTCAAAGATTCTGGGAAAAGATGAGTTGTCCATGTTGATAATGAAATGATAGCTGATGAGATGAAATTCAAATTTTTTAATTCCATATTTCACTGCCAAAATCTCTTTGTAGATCACATGGTAAATCTTTTCAGATTCTTTGAATTGGCTGCTTGCATGAGCATAATAATGGTCTGATCCGTCAATTCTTTCAATGAGGATAGCACTCCAATAATTGTCATTGGCATCAGTCTGGAGGATGCGCTGGCCATCAGTAGGAATTCTAAGAGGAGGAGGTGACTGAGCTATCACCTTTAGCTGCTTGACAGCTTCTGTCTAATCTAGACCCCATGGTTGGCACTGTTTCTTTAGCATGCGTGAAAGCACACTGGTGTGGACCGCTACTTTTGGGATAAAGTCACGGACATAATTAATAATGCCGAGAAACTGCTGAATTTACTTTTTATTGAGATCTGTGCCTGGGATATTTAATAATTCAACTGCAATGTGTGGACCAGGGTGATAATGGCTGTCTTTAATGACCATGCCAAGGAAGTCAATTGATTCCTTTGCGATGTTGCTTTTCTTTTCTGAAAGCATGATTCCATGTGTCTGGACAATGTGATAGAATTCCAAAAGGAGTTTCTGGTGACTATCATGATCAGATGAGAAAAGTAAAATGTCATTGATGTAGATAAGGGCATGATGGAGAACGAGATTAAAGATTTTGGTCATAGCTTTTTGAAATAATGAAGGAGCAACTTTGAGACCAAAAGGCATGACAGTCCACTGATAGTAGGCATCTGGGATGCAGAAAGCAGTTTTATGATGGTCAACTGATGAGATACCAAGTTGGCAAAAACAAGCTTTTAGATCAAACTTAGAGAAGATACGAGCACCTTGGAGATGGACAAATAAGGACTGGATTTTAGGAAGGAGAAACTTATCATCTTTAAGAAATGAATTTAATGGCTGGTAATCAATAACTAAACTTTTTTTACCACGAGCTAATTCAGATCTTTTTTCAACATAAAAAGCTTGACAAGCCCAATCTGAATTAGTGGGTTCAATGAGACCTTGCTCAAGCAATTAGGAATACTCTTGCTTAGCAAGTGAGAGGTCAATTGGAGACATACCCGGATGAGATGCTTTTGTGGGGTTTATGTCTTTATTGAGTTTAAAGGGAAGATGGATAAAGAATTGTTCATTTTTCCAGAGAGGTGAGGGATGATGGAACTGTGAATGATTTTCCGAACAGAACTGTAAAAGTTTCTGAGAAATTTCTGTGTATGGAGAAGGTGTTTCAGACAATATATACAGACGTAAAGTATCTGTATAGGGTAAGAACATCTGTTTGTAGCGGATTCCAGAACTGGTAATGAATAGGTTTTTAACTAATTGAAGGATGTCAAAACCTATAAGCAAATCTTTATCTGGAAGATGAGAAGCTACAATCTTTTTCCAAATAATGCAATTCGGAAAGAACTGAATACCAATGGGTTTTTTGGTAATCAGGGTGGTTTCAAAGATTTCACCATTGACTGCTTTGAATATTTTTGAATGAGGTTCCCAACATTCTGAGAGAAGAATAGAAGGATCAATCATACTTGTGTCTGATCCAGTATCAAGAAATCCTATGACAGGAATGGGTTTGTGAAACTTTGAGGGAAGGACTGACACTTTAAGGGAAGGTTTCTTTATGATGGAGATTTGATTGACACTTTGAACTACAGCGATGACAGAGATATCATCAGAGTCAGAAGACTCTGCGATAATGAAAGCAGTTTGTTCATCTTGTCCTGACTGTTCTGAGAAATTTGACTCAACATCTTCGTTTTCTGAAAGTAAAGAGGAGTCCTGGAGATGTTGAACAAGTCTAACAGCTTTTACAGACATTTTAGGATAACGAGTTTGTATTATATCAAAGAATTGATTTAACAATTGATGGTGTTCATCTTGTGTACCTGAAAATAACAAAATATCGTCAATGTAAATCAATGCACTATGCAGGATAGGTTGAAAAATGTGGACCATGGATTTTTGGAAAATGGATGGTGCTGTTTTAAGACCAAAGGATAAAACTGTCCATTGGTAATGGGCATTTGGGATGCAAAAGACGGTTTTATATCTTTCTGTACGTTTAATTCCAAGTTGCCAAAATCCAGATCTAAGATCAAAATTTAAAAAGATTTGAGCATTTTTTATGTAAGTGAACATGCTCTGTCTTTTTGGTAAAGAGAATTTGTCATCTTGCAAAAACATGTTTAGAGGCCGATAGTCAATGACTAATCGTTTTTTTCCTCTAACAATTTCGGAATGTTTTTCAACATAAAAGGCTTGGCAAGCCCATTAAGAACTGGTAGGTTCTATGAGACCTTGGGCTAGCAACTGAGAACATTCTTTTTGGACTAGGACTAAGTCGGAGGGCCTCATTCCTGGATGGGTGACTTTGGTTGGGTTGACATCTTCATTCAGCTTGAATGGTAACTGAACAAAGAAATGCGGATTTTTCCACAGAGGATTTGGATAGTGGAAATCAGCATGAGACTCAGGATAATATTTCAAAAACTTTGTGGAAATGTCTTGGAAAGACTGAGGGGTTTCAGTTAGACCACAAAGTTTAAGAATATTGGTGAAAGGTTTAAACATGGATTTGACTCGGATTCCTCAGGTCTCACAGACTGAAACAAAAGTTGATTCTATCAGCAATCGTCTTGATCAGATTTATATAAATCTGCAGGACAGAATCTCTAAACTAGATACAAATCTCAGAAGAATGATTAACAATCACATCTAAGGTATAGAGTTTAATAGAAAAGAAGTAGAGATTAGAAAACTCAAGACTTAGTTAGCCAGAATTGATTCTATCCCTGTTCCTCCTCCAGTGTTTAACACCTACCAACCTTTCTATACATCATCCCGATCTCAACTAGTTTATAACCAATTCTTTGGTTTTTCTCACCTTCAAACACAACAGGTCCCCCAACCAAAACTTGCTTCACCAAAGAAATCAAAATCCGAAGTGAAAATCTCATATCCAAAACCAAAGGCCACTCTTTCCTCTTCTGTTCCTCCAGACGATTCACCAGCAACAACCCCTGAGCCTTCGAAAAAAGACAAACAACCAGTTGATCAACACCATTATCTTGGTATTCAAACCCAAGTCTCATCTTTAGGGTCTGAACCAGAATGGTCTTCCAAACACACAAAACCTTATAGGTTTTTCAAAAGAAAAGATCCATCTCAAACCCACAGAACCAAAGGCGCTTCATTTGCACAAAAAAAAGCCACTTTGCAAAAAATTGTCCTAACTAACCAACGAAAGCTTTGCGCTTTATTAGTCACCTCCGACAATCCTCTATGATTTCTAATAATGAGGATATTGAGTGAGCAGGATGACTATGATGATTTCACTTCTTTTGCATTGGATGATTCAAGTGAGTCTTCAGACTCTGATAATGTGACCATTATACACACAGTACAACAACTCTCTGTTTCACAACAAGCACCCATACCTTCAGTCAATCTTCACCTGCTGTCTTCCAAATTTGATAAACCAATCTCTCTTATTGGTTTCATTGATACAAGTACTCAAAGAAGCATGTTAAATCCTTCTATACTTCCTTACCATTGCTGGAAAACCCATACTGAATATTTCAGAGCTACAAATGGTCAGTTGCTCCAAACCAATCTTATTACCAAAAAACCAATTGGAATTCAGTTCTTTCCCAACTGTGTCCTTTGGGTAAACATTGTCGGTTCGGATTTACTTGACAAAGATCTTCTCATAGGATTTGATATTCTTCATCTTATAAAAAAACTTCAGATCACTGCATCCGGAATCCGATTTAAGCAAATGTTCCAACCATATACATATGTTTTACGTCTGTTTGCTTTGTCTGATACACCTCCTTCCTACAACTCTATTAAAAACCAACTTCTCCCCTTTTTTTCAGAAAGTCATAATAGCTTGGGCCTAACTCAGCCCCAAAAGAGGTCTCAAAGGGTGAGGGCTGCCCAAAGCTTATAAGCAACTCAAGGACCTCGCTTGCAGGCGATGTGGGATTGGCACCCATTACGTGCACTTACGCTCCATTCTAGTCCGTTATGGAAAAATCAAGACTTCTTCATTATGCTTCCATTTAAGCTTAATGAAGATATCAACCTAATATGAACCCCGTCAAGAACTGACGCGACCCTAACCAAATTAGTTCCCAAGATCGAATCTAAACTAGGAATGAAATGGAACCTCGACTCAATGCTTATTGAAAGCACAAACCTTGGTATGTGAAGACGCCACAATCAGCTATGGATGGTCTGATTGATAAGTCAAGATATTGAACTCCACGAAAATCTGATAAGTTCAAAGAGTTCGTAAAGAACCAAAGAGGATAAACTCTCTCACCAATTGCATAAAAAAAAAGCTTTTTTTGTTTATTGGATACGAGTACATTATATAGGGTTGGTTACAAGAATTTTTGGAAATAAATCCAAAACCAAAAATCAAATCATAATCTAAATCTTCCATAATAGGAAAGAATCTGAACCAAATCATAATCCTAATATAAGTAAATAGGAAAGAATTTAAACCAAATCAAAAAAGAATTTAAACCAAATCAGAATCCTAATCTAAGTAAATAGGAAAGAATCCAAATCAAATCAGGATCCTAATTGGTTTAGAATAGAACTAAATGATTTGTTTCCCTAATAGCCTCCTCTAGAAATAGGAAAGTATCTAAAAAAGGAAAATAATATATTTTCCCGCCATAATGTGCAAACCAACTCCCTATTTCATGGAAGTGAATATTTCAAAACTTCAAGAGCTTGAATCATGCATTTATCATGTGCGATTCCGTCAAAGGGCCTCCACGAATTTGATTGAGCCCAAGTTGCTTGAATCAATCCATTAAGCGCTTCTTTGAGTTTCTTTGCTTGAGCTCTTGTAACAGGTCCGACGGGAACTTGAATAGGATCTGAATATACCTCATCCCATGTGCTTGTGATAGTTTTATCCTTAATCTCATCATTCCCCTCCTCTTGAAGAGGATTTGTCCTCAAATCATCATTTACATCAAAATGACTTAAAAATCAGAAACATTAAAAGTAGCACTTACATTGTGCTCACCAGGTAAATCCAGTTTGTATGCATTGTCATTGATTCGTTCCAAAACTTGGAATGGGCCATCCCCTCGAGGTAATAAATTAGATTTCCTTCGTTCCAGAAATCGTTCCTTGCGCAAGTGTAACCACACCCAATCACCAGGTTTAAAGACTAGCTTATATCTTTCTTTGTTTGCTTGTTTAGCATATTGTTCAGTTCTCCGCTCAATGTTGAACTTCACCCTCTCGTGTATCTTCCCAAGTTTTGATGTTCTTTTTTATGATAGCTCACAACAGAGTAGATAGAGTTCTATTCACAACTTCTGTTTGACCATCAGTTTGAGAGTGACAAGTAGTTGAAAACAGCAACTTAGCTCCTAACTAAGGTTTTCCAAAAGTAACTTAAAAACTTAGCATCCCTATCATAAACAATTGTCCTGGGTATACCATGCAACCGTATAATCTCCCTAAAGAATAGGTTAGCAACATTAGAAGCATCATCTGTTTTGTGGCATGGAATAAAATGTGTCATCTTTGAAAATCTATCCACAACCACAAAAATTGAGTCTTTTCCTTGTCTAGACCTAGGTAAACCTAGCACAAAATCCATCGAAACATTAGTCCAAGGTGCACTAGGTATTGGCAAAGGGGTGTATAAGCCATAAGGTTGCACTTTCGATTTGGCTTTCCGACAAGTAACGCATTTACCACAAATTCTTTCAACATCTCATTTCATATGTGGCAATAAAAGTGTTTCTGTAAAACTGTTAGAGTGTTTACAACTTCAAAATGCCCGATTAACCCTCCTCCATAGGATTCTCTCATTAACAAATCTCTCAAAGAACAGTTAGGCACACATAGTTTATTTTCCCGAAATAAATAGCCATCATGCCTAAAATATTTACCAACTGCGGTCTTTTCACAAGCTTGGTATTCAACACTAAAATCATGGTCATCAGTATACAATTCCTTAATATGTTCAAACCCAAGTAATTTAGCATTAAGTGTGGAGATTAAGCAATTGGAAATGTCTCAATGATTTCCTTACCTTGCTTGTAACGAATGACATATGGAAATGTCTTAATGATTTTACCCATCGAGCATGTCTCTTGTTCAGCATGTGTTGGCCTTTAAGGTGTTTCAAAGACTCATGATCGATGTAAATCACGAACTCCTTAGGCCATAAGTAGTGCTGCCACGTTTCTAATGCTCGAACCAACGCATACAACTCCTTATCGTAAGTAGGGTTTAAGGCTGCCCCACTCAACTTTTCACTAAAGTAAGCAATTGGTCGTCCTTCTTTCATTAGGACTGCGCCAATACCAATACCTGAAGTATCGCATTCAAATTCAAATGTTTTATTAAAGTTAGGCAAAGACAATAAAAAAGCATTGGTCAGCTTTTGCTTGATTATTTGAAATGACTTCTCTTGCACTTCTCCCCAGTTGAATCCAACATCTTTTTCAGTAAGCGGTGCAGCTAATGTGCTAAAGTCTTTCACAAATTGTCGATAGAAACTAGCAAGCTCATGAAAGCTTCTCACATTACTTACATTTGTGGGACTCAGCCACTCTTGGATTGCACGTACCTTTTCCTCATCAACCTGTATACCCTGTGCACTCACAACAAATCCTAGAAACACAAGTTTGTCTGTGCAAAAAGTACACTTCTTCAGATTAGCAAACAAATTTTCTTTTCTAAGCACATCTAAAACAGATTTCAAATGTACTACATGATCATTTATGTTTTTGCTATAAATGAGGATATTATCAAAATAAACAACAACAAACTTGCCAATTAAAGCTCGCAAGACATGATTCATAAGTCTCATAAAAGTGTTTGGGGCATTAGTTAGACCAAAAGGCATGACTAACCATTCATACAAACTATATTTTGTTCTAAAGGCAGTTTTCCATTCATCACCTTCTTTCATTCTAATCTGATGATATCCACTTTTCAAATCGATGTTGGAAAATACACTAGACCCATGTAATTCATCAAGCATGTCATCTAGTCTAAGGATGGGATGTCGATACTTTACCGTTATGTTGTTGATGGCGCGACAGTCAACACACATTCTCCACGTCCTATCCTTCTTAGGAACTAATAAAACGGGAACTGCACATGGACTCATGCTTTCTCTTACATACCCTTTTTCCATCAATTCATTAACCTGCCTTTGAAGTTCCTTGGTCTTCTCTAGATTGCTCCTATAGGCCGGTCTATTTGGAATAGCTGAATCAGGTACAAAATTAATTTGATGCTCAATCCCTCAGATTGGAGGTAAACCATGTGGTGTTTACTCAGGTAAGACATCCTCATACTCTTGCAAAAGAAAAGTAATAGAACTAGGCAAAGTAAGGTCAAATTCGTTAGTGTTCAAAAATGCCTTTTTGTACAAAAGTACAATCATCGGTTGATATGAAAACATCATTTTTTTATCTCACTCGCTCTCGCGTAGAAATTATTTTGTTTTCCATCTGATTTTTGCTCAATGGCCATATTTTTCTTTGGTTTTTCTCTCATATTTTCCTCGGCCTCTTTTTGAATTTTACTCTCTTTTTCTTTTCCTCACTATTTCTCTGTAGGTTCACTTGGTCTCCTTAAACCTACTTTGGTGTCAATGGAACAAATGTGATGTTGCGTTGATTAAGTACAAATGAATATTTGTTGGTGAAGCCATCATGCTTCACACGTCTATCGAATTGCCAAAGCCACCCAAGTAACAAGTGTCCAGCCTGCACTTGCTCTACATCACAAAGCACCTTATCTTCATACTTGCCAATCCGAAAAGTCACTAGTACTTGCTTGTTCACTTTCACCTTACCACTGTCATTTAACTATTGTAATTTGTATGGCCGTGGGTGTTTAAGTGTCGGAAGCCCTAACTTCTCTACCATGATAGTACTAGCAACATTAGTACAACTTCCTCCATCAATAATCATACTACATACTTTGTCTTGAACATAGCACCTAGTATGGAAAATGTTTTCCCGTTGCATTGCTTCGTCTTCCTTTACTTGAACACTCAAAGCTCTCCTCGCTACTAAAGTCAATTCCTCATGGGCTATAACAGCGGCATCTCATTTTCTTTCGTTTCATCTTCAGTTACAATCTCACCATTGTCTCGCAACACCATAACTCTTTTATTCACACATTCACTTGCGATATGCCCCCTGCCTTGACATTTAAAACACTTAATGTCACGATTCCTAATAGTAGGAGTCACGGTGTCATCTCATTTCACATAGCTCGGCTTCCAAGGAGTGGAACTCGAGCTTGGGGTTGCACGAGTGTTACCCCTCCTCTTGAGTTGCTGCTAAATCTTGATAGCTTTGTGGGCCATCTCCTCAATCTCCCGATTAAGAGCCAGATTTTGTTTTTTATAAAAGCAAAAGTAATTATTATAAGCAGAGAAAACACTTAAAGAAGCAACAATTACGAGACTTGGAGATAAGATCAATGACTATGAGAGGGAGACAGATTGTCAACGTCATTGTCGACTTCTATGAAAGTTTCTTTCCACCAAGGCAAATTGGCTTAGTAGGATTGAGGAAGACATATTCCCATTGGTAGGACTGAACTGGTGGAAGGTGCACTAGATGCTTCTGCAGGATGTAGGATTGAAGTGAATTCTTCCCAAGGATCCTGTGAATCTTGGAAAATAATGTTGGTAAAATCTGGTCTTTCTTCCTTAATTAAAATTCCAATGGATAGAGAATTATTGGATGAGGGTGTTGTAACAGTAGGAATCACCATAAGTTCATGACGTGGACCAAGGGAGGTGTGTTGGATGTCAGCTGATGTGGGCTGAATATGGTTTAGCCCAAGAAGGACAGGGTCATGTGATAGGGGAAAACTATGGGGGACAGTTTTCCATTCATAAGCTTGATCATGTGTCCAAAAGAGTTTAGTGATAGGGTGTTGAAAGTAGGGACGGTGGATAATGAAGATTGAGGTGAATTGTTCACCTTTCTGATCAGGGAGGAGATTGAGATGATGGTGGTTTATGATAAGGCTGAGTTGTTTTCTCCACCAAGAGAGAGGAGATTTTGATCTCCTTTTATATGTTGCACTGAAAAATCATATTTGGAAAACCATGTCTTAAGACGAAAAAGGTGTTTGTCTGGTAGTGTCTTATTTTTGAAATCAAGAATTTTCGAAAAAGAGGAATTATCTAATCTGATAAGAAAATTATGGCTAATAAGATGAAATTCAAATTCTTGAATCCCATATTTTACGGCTAAACTTTCCTTGTCGATCACGTGATAGTGTTTTTCTGATTCTTTGAATTGTCCGCTGGCATGAGCGTAGTAAGATTCCTTTCCATCATGTTTTTCCAAAAGTACAGCTCCCCAATATTCATCACTTGCATTTGTTTGGAGAATGCGTTGCCCTTCAGTAGAGATCTTTAATGGAAGAGGATGTTAAGCAATCTGCTTGAGGTGTTGGATTGCAGTAGTCTGAGTGGGTCCCCATGGTGGGGTCGATTTTCTGATCATTTTTTATAACTGGCTAGTGTGAACAGCCACATGAGGGAAGAAATCCCGAAGATGATTGACAATGCCTAGAATTGCTGAATTTGCTTTCTGGACAAGTGTTCATTAGGAAAATGGACCAGTTCTTGAGCTATATATGGACCGGGACAGTAATGTTTGTCTTTCAAGATCATACCAAGGAATTCAACAGAATCCTAGCCTAGGATGCTCTTTTTGTCAAACACCATAATGCCATGTGATTCCACTATCTTATGAAAATGGAAAAGTAGATTCTGGTGAGAATCATGATCTTTGGAAAATAATAGCACATCATAGATATAGATAGGTGCATAATGGAGGATGGGCTTAAATATTTTGATCATGGCTTTTTGAAAAAGCGAAGGTGCCAACTTAAGGCCAAATGGCATTACTTTCCATTGACAGTGGGCATTTGGAATGCAAAAAGAGGTTTTATGACGATCAACAAGATGAACTCTTAATTGCCAAAAGCCAGCTTTGAGGTCAAATTTGGAAAAGACCTTGGTATCACGAATATGGACAAATAGAGACTGAGGAAATAATTAAGAGGCTGGTAATCTATGACAAGACCTTTTTTACCTCTGACTATTTCTAACCGTTTTTCCACATAGAAGGCTTGGCAAGCCCATTCAGAATTTGTGGGTTCAATAAGCATTCCTACTCGGCAAGCTTAAGATCAGATGGTGTCATGCCCGGATGGGTAGCTTTGGTGGGGTTAATATCTTCGTTAAGCTTAAAGGGAAGAATGGATGGATTAAGCATACTCGTTCGTGCTATAGTATCAATATATCCAATAACAGAAATTGGTTTGTCAAATTTTTTAGGCAAAAGATGGATTTTGATTGAAGGAATTGGAATGATTGGCTGAGATGTTTGGATTTGTTGTACTGTTTGGATTATTGAAACACTTTCTAAATTAAAGTGATCCTCTGTTTCAGCAAGAACAAAAGAAGTTTGTTCATCATATTTGTCTTGTTCTAAGAAAAAGGATTCAACGTCATCATTGTCTGAGAGCATCGAGGAGCTTTGAAGGTGTTCAATGAGACGAACTGATTTTGAAGGACATTTGGACAATTTCTTTCAAAATGCCCTTTCTTTTTACAAATGAAAAGAAATCCTTATCACTTTTGCATCTGTTTGGAGTTCAGTTTTTCTTGTGTGGATGTTGGTGTTTCTAGAAATGAAATTTTTTCTTGGTTGAACAAATGCAATCCTTATCACTTTTGCACTTAATGGAGAGATAAGGTTTTTGAAGGCACCTTTGAATGGCTGCTTGTTTTCCATCAGATCTTTGAAGAATTCTTATTTGGGTATTGTATGTGGTGCTGTTCACAGTGGAACTACAATAGTACAAGACTGTCCTTAGGGCCAGTAGCCCGCAAGTTCTGGTTTCTAGCCGATATACACTTATCCATCAAATACCAAATCCGAAAAACGTAATAGAAAACAGTTTTTCACGATACCACCTGAAAACACGGTCACCTCAGACCTTCAAAGAGGGTGATCGTTGTGAGAAAACAATTTTGTTTTTATAAAATCGGTTTTGGAGAATAAAATCAAGACCTTAGCACAGGATCCTTAAGCTTAAGGCAAGTGCAAAGCATACTTAGTGTAGAAAATTAGAAGTGAACGTATCTTTACTAACTCAAATAATTTCTTTGATTCCTATAAGAAAGAAGAGATTTAGAGAGACATGACCAGAGATAGAGGAAAGCTTAATTTGATTCCGACTTGAATTTTACATAAGGTAGGGCCCTTATTTTTTACAAAAGCTTATAAATGATTAAAGCAAAAGCATATCACGCTTAAAGAAAAACACACTTTAGACAAGACAGGACCCTTGTCTAATTATTAAAGCAAACCTTAATAAAGCTTCACGTGCTTGGTTGTCATTATGGAGTGGATGGGAACCTTGATGGAGACAGGTCACCAGTCTCTTTTTCATATTGTTTTCTTGCACGTAATATCTGTTGACGGATCAAATATTCTTCGTCTTTATCATCAATTTCTAGAGGAGCTGGGGGTTCTGGTTCGGGTTTTGTGACTATGTATTGTGTATTTTCAGTAGGAAGAAGGGATTGGAAATCTTCCCATGGATCTTGAGAATCTTGGAATAGGATGTTGGTGTAGTCAGGACATTGTTCTGTGACAAGAATTCCTTGAGGACTAGAACTTGATCCTGGAGTACAGGTTTGGACTTTGGGTACGATCTCAAGAGTGTGAGATGCTCCAATGGATGTGTGATGGATATTTGTGACAGGTGGTTGAACATTATTGAGTTCTATGAGATAGGCCTTGAGGATTGATGTTACTGATGGGTCATGTATGACAGGAAAAGGATGAGGATACGTTTTCCATTCGTATGCCATGTCCTGTGTCCAGTAGTCTTTTAAGGCCTGTGGACAATGAACACCAAAGTGAATAGATCTACTTCTTGGTCAGTGATTCTGTCTAATTGGTAGAAATTGGAGATATTTTGCAACTGTTTGCGCCACCATGTAAGTGGTGAGAACCACTCAAGAAGTGTCCATAATAGAGTGGAGACAAATTCTAGAGTTGAGATATGTCGAAGGAGTGGTCTGCGGGGGATGACGAGTTTTGTGGCATACAAAGTGCTGAAACACCATATGTACCATAACTCATCTTCAGAGATGGTTAGATTGGTGAGAGTGAGACCTATAAGGAACAAATTTTCTAAACAGGGAGAAGGGAGTCGTTCAGGTTTCGTGGTGTGGACATTGAAAAAATACCTATAAAGGAATTTCTTAGGAAAGTCTTGGATTTAATATTCTTTCTCATTAATACCCCTATTAAATACATTTATTTCCCACTATATAAATTATGCTTTTATTATTTTTTTAATACATTTTCTTTGTCCTGTATGTATTCAACTATTAATTTTTTTTTATTATGATTGATAATTTTGAACAGAATAGTATTTTCAGTGAGAACATTTTGTAATAGGTCAATCTCGTTGTATTTATAATTACAATTTCTCTAATAGATTTTGAATATTATTTAATACACTAATTTTAATTCAAATGATTAAACAACTTTTGGTTGGCTTCGATAATTAACATGAAAAAAATCATACAATACATTAAAAATAATATTATACGCATCATATATTAATGTAAAAAAATACATGCGTTAGATATATTTTTTATTTTTTGTGCTTTGTTAAAGTACACATTATCAATTTTTTTTAACTAAGCAAATATTTTATTTATAATTTGTCATATGTTCCACAAATAATTATAAGTGTTGTTACTATTTATAAGGTTATATATGTCAAAAAATTATATTTCATATGTCTTTTTAAAAAATAACTTAACACTTATATTCAAATATTGATAAAAAAATATATGTTATTTAGATATATGCATTTAGATATTCAGATTTTAGTTAAATTTAGAGTCATTCAGATTTTAAATAAAAAAATACACTACTTAATATATTTTATTTATAAATATTATTTCCATTAATTGTAATTTATTTTAGGAATAATTTCGTAACATAAAAATTAATTGAAAAGATGGAAAGAAAGTAATTTAGCGGATTTAATTCTCTTAATGAACTTCAAATGAACAACTGTAAAAAGAAAAAAAAAGAAAGATAAAAAATAACATGATTTTGATAAAATATAAAACAATCACGTGAGTATTTACCTAAAGAAAAAGAAAGTATTTACATAGAGAAAAAGAATGGAGTTGACATCATTGATGATGCTAGATGCTTTGTTATTTAATAAGCACTTGCGTTCACGTTCATGCATTTGGTAGCGTGATTGAGACATACAAGTTGCTACTTCCATAAGAATTCTTGTGTAACTCAACTGCTTATTTTTTAAAAATATTTATTTGTGGATGTTTTGTGCAGAGATAGTCAACGGCTGGGATGGGACGTGGTATAATATGAGCACGGCATATATTAGTATACTATGGTATGTTTTGGGGAAGCATGCGGTGTTGTGCAGTACACATAGACCTTGGTTGTGCTTAAAATTTTAGGTACATAAACTTTAAAAGTACTGTATTATTAGAGATATGATAAAGCATAATACGTAAAAAAATCCATAATAAGCACATTTCACTTTTAAATAAAATTAGCGCAAGTTTTTTAAATTCATTTAATTTTTAATTTAAAAAAACTCTAATTGATTTATATTTATAATTTATTAAATGAATAATTGATGTTATGATTTTAATAAATAAAATTATAAATATTATGATTTTCTAAATATGTATTAATATTATTATACACTATGATCTATGACTCTATATAAGTCTAAGTTGACAATTAAGTTAACTTTTAAGAAAAATTTATTCTTATTATTGTTGTTGTTAAGTATTAAAAAATTTTAATACCGTAGAGTCTAACTTTGTAATTAATGTTACATTTACTTATTATTATTAGTTTATTATTATTGAATATAGACTTGATTTTTAAAATTTTAATTCTATTGAATTTGACAAAATGGACTCATTAGGCTTGAACAAAGTATATCATGCCCTCTTAAAAAAATTAAAAAAAGAAAAAAAAAGCTTATTATGTTTTTTTTTAAGGCATGGCACAGCATGGTCCACAACACAGGAAGTGTGGGCAAGGCATAAGTGGGTACAGTAGGGTACGAACACGAACACACATGTCCCTTCCTTTGATAGTGGCATGACCCGTTGGACATCTCCAGTTGAAGGGAAGCAATCAATAAATTTCTAATTTTAGTCCTTTTTTTAATAATGTTTGGTCTTTAAGTTTTAATTTTAATTTTAATAATAATATGTATTATTTATTTATTTATTAAATAATAAATATAAAATTATTTATTATTTTATTCAATAAATAAATACCACATTAAAAATATTCTAAATTAAAACTTAAATATTAAGAATTCGAACATTACATTTTTTATTATTTTTTTAATAAATTGTTTAGTGTACGAGTACCAGGACAGTCCAAACCAATCCATTACCACGTCACTTGATCAATCGCCTATCGACAACCCTAATGTGCCACGCAGGGTGACAATTAAGTAAAGTGAACATGTGAATGTAGACAACAAAAACACAGGATACTATTTATCTTTTGATTTATTGTTCACATCGTTCTCGTATATAGAAAAGTTAATCTGCAACTTGTGCGAGTGGAACCTACTAAGAACCAACCGGATTATATAAATTATTGAAAATAAATAAATAAGTTTAAATAAAAACAAATCCCTCAAGAATTTTGTCGTCTATCAAATTTTTTTAAGCACGTGGGACATGCCTAGTAACGATTTTTTTTCTATAAATATCTTGATAGGAAGTAAGAAAGATACCAAGTTTTGATTATGCATACGAATTAGTGATGTCAGTGGGATGGGTTCGCGGCGGAGATCATAATTCCTGAACTCAATTTAGAAGTAATCTCCGAATTAGGGATAGCAAAAAAGTTTAAGCAAGCTCAAGCCCGGGTCAGTCCAGCCCATTTCTACGAGTTTTGGTCCGGACTTTTCACATGAGCGTTTGAACAAGAGCTTAAAAAAAAAAGTTGGGCTAAATTCAAACCGTCGTTTTTTTAAAAAAATAAATTCATAAATTAAAATAATAAATTCAAATTTAAAAAATAATGGAAAAAAGCTTAAATTCCTCATTTATATATCAATAATAAATCAAAAAACTTAAAATTATAATATTAATCTCTATTTTAAGTGTTAATTAATTAAAAGAGTGGTTGAATTAGAAAATTCAATACTAAAAAATTAAATCTCTAAACTTTTATTTGCTTTATTTTCTTTAATTATTATTTTATTTTAAAATATTTATTTTCTTTAATTTATTATTGATTATGACAACTTGATTATTATTAACTCATTTCAAATTTACAACAATTTAAAAAAATTTTAAAAATAAGTAAAAGCTCAAACCCTGCCCCAAGCCCAATCAAACTCGCAGTAGCCTAGCCCAGGCCCAGGTCTACCCAGTCTAAGCTCTTAATTTGTCAACTCTACTCCGAACTTGCCCCATACCTGAAAAAGTTTTAATTGAAGATAATTCGGGATGCCCCGATAATCCCGAAACTAGGTGGAGATTAAAATGGGAACCTGATCCCCATTTGGTTTTTTTTTAAATAATAATTTTAAATATTTGGAAAAAAATAATAATTATATACAATTTTGAAGCATAAGTTTATCCTTATCTTAAATTGTTGGGCTGTATTGCAATTCCATTAAAAAAAAAAAATTGTAAAAGTGCATGAATCTTGCGGATCCATGAAGAGATGAAAGAAATTATGTTCAAAGTAATAAAATAATAATAAATTCTATAATTGAAAAATAAGATTAGCTCAAATCGAAAACAGATCAAAGTTGAAAGCATAACCGAAGGAGAATATGAGCTACTTGTTGGCCATATTAATTCAAACAGAGCTTACGGCGCTCTGACATCCAACACCACCAAATGGAAAAGTGAGAAATGAAAGTAGTGGCGAAGCTTGATCTTTTGGTTTTGGATGCGACTGTCGGGAAGGGGAAGTTCCGTTGGAGACACGGAGGTGGCGATGTGATTAACTCACCGTGAGTTTAGATCTAGGCTTTTAGTTTGTTATATTTTTCTATTATTTAATTAAACATAACTGCGTTGAGTTTTTTTTTTATTATTATTATGTGATTAAATTAATATATATTTTGATTTTTTTAAGAAAAGCATATTTAGGATTTGGATTCAAGGGCCGATAAAAATCCCTAAATCTAAACTCGAAATATATTTGGGGTTTGGGTTTATCCCCAAAATAAAGCTATTTTTAAATCTAAAACTTTTTGGGAGTCCATACCCAATCTGAATTGATCAGAGACCCATGAATATGGCCCCAGCAGGAAATGCTGTCATCCCTTATACAAATTTTGTTATAGTATAACGAAAATAATTCAAACATCAAGAAATTTTGTATTTAATGATATTTATTTATTTGAAACATCTCAGAATTTGGGAAATTAGTTAAAAGATTTCTTGTGACAAATTAAGTGCTAGTCATTTAGACCTAACATACAAATGTTCAAAAGGTAAATAACTACCTAATTTTGTAATTTAACTATGAAAAGTCTGTATCTATATTAGAAGGATATCATACGCCCGCATAAATGTATCAAATTAAATACAAAATAACCAAACCATTAGGGCTTGGCCCAGTGGCTAGAGTCACTCCCTCATAAGTGTGAGGAAAGTAGTTTGAGCCCCCGCAGACGTATTAAAAGGATTTAATTTAAATTTCCTTCTTCAAATCTTGAGTGAAAACAGTCTTTTTCTCAAGAGTAGAGTTGATGTCTCTCGAATATTTGAGAGGGTTAAAATAAAAAAGAGTTGACGTCTCTCGAATATTTAAGAGGGTTAAAATCTGAGCGGTGTAATATCAGAGAATTGAATATTTGAGAGGTTTAAAATCTAAACGGTGTCATATTAAAGAGTTGATGTAAACTAATCTCAGTAACTGTATGATTGTAAATATCATGAGTAATAGTCTGCTAAAAAAAAAATACAGAACGATCTTAGAAAAAATATAATGAAATTCCTTGATTGTTTCTTACCAGATAAATGATCCCTTTTATATTCCACTGATAGGGCTACCAGACAATTAATTTTTAATTATACCAAATGAAAATAGATATCAAAATTCTAAAGAAATAAAATTCTAAATAAATAAACAGAGACTTTCTTATTCGAAATGAGCGCAATAGCTTGTCTCCAATACTCAGCAGCTTGATTGAACCATGCCTCTGCAATTTCAAAATCTCCCTATCGAACGGCCTGTGAGAGGGTTAAAATTTGAGCGGTGTCATATCAAAGAATTAAATATTTGAGAGGGTTAAAATTTATACGGTGTCATATTAGAGAATTGGCATAAACTAATCTCAATAATTATATAATTATAAATATAATGAGTAATAATCTCTTAAAAAATACAAAATAACCAATTTAATACCGTATTTATTCATAATAGAGCTCTTTATATATTAATTACGTGGTAGGTAGAATTATCAATCCAGTTTGGTTCGAGAATATTTCAATGGACTCATTTTTAATAATTCATTCATTCAATTATTTACTGCAATAAATTGAATATCTCGACGGCATAAGAAAACAAAACACCGGATTTTTTTAAATTGTTGTAAAATGGACCTTGAATGAATAAAAATATTGACCTTAGCCGCGCAGAAGAGTGCCAGAAAGTGGAAGGGGGTCGCCGAGTTAAATGTTTGACGAGGAAAATTAGCTCAACAAAACGAGGCGTTGCGTTGCGTTAGGTAAGTCGAAGTAGACGAACAAATAGTAGTAGTTCGTGCAGATTTTTGGGGTTAATTATAAGGATCATTATAAACAGTATAAAAAATGTTAAACTCAAGTTTTTACCAAAAATACAAATAATTTCTCTGACTCTCATTTTGAAGAGTTGAATAAAGCAGCTAATGAAAACAAAAGATAATAATGTACAAAATTGAAATCTGATTCCGAAACTTTATACAAATACAAACTCTCATTGATTATTCGGGTTCGGGTCAGCAATCGGATCTTCGATTTTTGCACAGAAAAGGATGAGTCAGAAGCTGAGAAGCCGTCCATCTTTTACTAAATTCCTTTTGCAAACAACACTCAATGAAACTGCAAAATTCCGGAGACGCCCCGTCGGGCAAACTGGGCGGATCCCCGAAACATATAGCGCACATGAGGGTGGCCCAATCGGGTCTTTGACCTGGTTGAAGAAACGGAAAATGACCCAAATAAAGCTCCAACAAAGTAAGCCCCAAGCTCCAAATATCTCCAGCATAGCCATTGTAATTCCCTCCGTAGGCATCGGGGTCAAATCTTTCAGGACTCATATAAGCACAAGTACCCACATAAGAATTACAAGCATCCAAAGAACGGCACATGATTTTACTAACACCAAAATCGGCTATTTTCACTTGCATGTTGTTGTCATTAACCAGTAAATTGGATGGCTTAATATCTCGATGAATGATTTTATGGCCATGCAAATAACTCAAACCTTTGAGAATTTGAGAGGCTATGTGAGCAAGCTTAGGCTCAGAAAAGGTGCCGTTTTTGTTCAACAAAGTATCGAGGGTGCCTGAATCCATGTACTCCATCAAAATAGCGATGTCACCAGAAGGCTTTTCGAATATACCAAAGCACTGAACAATGAAAGGAGAGTCAGTGCGGCGGAGGATTTCCATTTCACGGAAGACTTGGCGGCGGACGGTGGGGTCAGTGTCGCCATGGACAACTTTGAGGGCGTAGATTTTGTGGGTGCATCTGTGTTGGACTTTGTAGACTGTTCCACCGTTTCCGTGGCCAAGGACTTGAAGTTTCTCAAGATCGGAGTAGGCGATAGCGGCGGCGGCGGCAGTGGTGTTGTTATTAGTGTTGGGAGCAGTGGGAGGGAGGGGCAAAGGAAAACGCAGGCACCGCTCCGAAAGTTCAGGCAAAGGGAGACGAAGATTGAGTTGGCGACGTTCCTTTACGACGGCCATTATTATTATTATTATCTTTTTGTTTTGATTTTGAAGAAGTAAAGTGGGAAGGAGCAAGGATGAAATATATAAAGCCGAAGTGAAAGCACGTGGAGGATGAGATTGGGAGATGACGGCTGAAGGAAGGTGGATGGATACAGAGAATCGGGACCATCACTTGATACAACTTTAAATCTTGGGCCATGCGGCAGCTCTATGTGCGATGTGGTACATTTCTTTGTATCGTTAATTTGCATGTGACTTAAATACAATATATTGTCGCCATCACTTCACTTATCAGTCAGTGATGGTATTTCTTCCCCCTCTCCTTTTGTTACGACAAACCACTTAAATGATTTTTTAAAGTTACAATTTTATCTTTAAATTTGATGATTGAATAATATTTTTGAATTAAATAAATTTTTGTAATTTTTAATACATAAATCATAATAATCTTTTAATCTACAGTATTTTATACTACCTAAAAAAATTAAATTAATTTTTTAAACAAATAATACCGAAAAATGAAACATCTTTGTAATGTTTAAGACACTATCCTTTATTTGGATCCACCTACCATGCAAATGTTGCATGGTACCCCTACTTTATTTTCTTATACTTTCACCATTAGATCTAATGTCAGGTAGTTTCAATGGTAAGATTTTGTAGTTGGTAATTAACACCATTCTCCTTGTTGTATACTAAAATTTTAAAATATTAAATAGTTCAAAATTTTGACATATAAATCTAAAGAGTGAGACTATTGGCATCCCTTCAAATACCTTTAAAATACCTATAATTTTCTTATAATTTTAACATTTATTAAAATTACATAATAGGATAATTTTTAAAACCCCCACTCAAAAGTCAAATAATTTTATTCCCTTAAAACCCCTTTAATTGTTTTCTTCAAGGTTAGTTACATTGTTTGGTCTTTTGAGATCAGACATAATGAGAAGACTACATGTTATGTGAATTTTAGGTGACAAGGCAATGGAGCTTTTCAAGAGCATATTGATCTTAGAATCAAGTATGATCCTTCCATTAGAATTTATGGTATGGATTTCTCTGTGGTTTTGGAGTGCTCGAGTTATCGTGTAGTTCTCCGTCGTAGGTGCAAGTCTCATCTTGGGATTTAGCACCGTGTCACAAAGGAAGATGAAACAAAGCGAGTCCAAGGTCAAATACGAAGATGTGATCCTCAACAAGTCTCATAAATTTGATACGAACCCCGTCAAGAATTGACACAACCCTAATCAATATAGTCCTCAACCTAATGCTTAATGAAAGCACGAACCTTGATATGTGAAGACGCACAATCAGTTATGGATGATTTGATTGATAAGTCAAGAGTTTGAACGCTATGGAAATCCGATAAGTTCAAAGATAATTAACTCTCTCACCAATTGCATCAAAACTGATTTGTCTTTGTTTATTGGATGCGAGTACATTGTATAAGGTTGATTACAAGAATTTTTGGAAATAAATTTTAAACTAAAATCAAATCGGAATCAAAATCTAAATAAATAGGAAAGAATCTAAATCAAATCAGAATCCTAATTTAAGCAAATAGGAAAGAATGTAAATCAAATCAGAATCTTAATCAGCTTAAATGCCTTGCATCAATTAAAATGGAAACTAAGCGATTAAAATAGAAATAACAATTTTATTTCTTTAATAGCCTCCTCAAGAAACGAGAAAGTATCTGAAAAAGGAAAATAATATATTTCTCGCCATAATGTGCAAGCTAACTTCCTATTTCATGGAAGCAATTATTTGGAAACTTCAATAGCCTAAATCATGCAGTTATCATGTGTGATTCATTCAACATGCCTCGAAAAATTTGATTAAGTCCAAGGTGTTTGAATCAACCCATTAAATGCTTCTTTAAATTTCTTTGTTCAAACTCTTATGACAGGTCCGATGGGAACTTGAATAGGATATGAATATACCTCATCCCACGTGCTTGTGACGATTTTGTCCTCAATCTCATCATTCCCTTCCTCTTGAAGAGAATTTGCCCTCAAATCATCACTTGCATCAAAAGGACTCAAATCAGAAACATTACAAGGAGCACTTACGTTGTACTCACCAGGCAAATCCAACTTGTATGGATTGTCGTTGATCTGTTCTAAGACTTGGAAAGGACTATCCCCTCAAGGTAATAACGTAGATTTCCTTCGTTATGGAAATCATTCCTTACGCATGTGTAACCACACCCAATCGCCGGGTTTAAAGACTATCTTATGTCGCCCTTTATTGGCTTGTTTAGCATATTGCTCACTTCTCCACTCGATGTTGAACTTCGCCCTCTCGTGTATATGTTTAACAATTTCAGACTTTTTCTTATCATCTAAGTTAAGAGGCTTAGAAACAGGTAATAGAGTTAAATAAAATGGAGTTAAAGGACTAAAACTATAAACAATTTCAAATGGTGAATACTTAGTAGCAGAATGAACAGAACGATTATGAGCAAATTCAACATGGGGTAAATAATCTTCTCAATTTTGATGTTCTTTTTAATGATAGCCTGCAATAGAGTAGATAAAGTTCTATTCACAACTTCTGTTTAACCATCAATTTGAGGGTGACAAGTAGTTGAAAACAACAACATAGTTCATAACTTAGCCTATAATGTTTTACAAAAGTAATTAAAAACTTAGCATCCCTATCAGAAACAATTGTCATGGGCATACCATGCAACCTTTAATCTCCTTAAAGAATAGGTCAGCGACATTAGAAGTATCATCTATTTTGTGGCATGGAATAAAATGTGTCATCTTTGAAAATCTATCCACAACCACAAAAGTTGAGTCTCTCCTTCATTTAGGCTTAGGTAACCCTAGTATAAAATCCATCGAAACATCAGTCGAAGGTGCACTAGGTATTGGTAACGGGGTGTATAAACAATAAGGCTGCATTTTGGATTTTGCAGGTGACACATCTACCATAAAGTTTCTTGACATCTCGTTTCATATGTGGCCAATAAAAATGTTCTTGCCAAACTGCTAAAGTTTTTACAAATCCAAAATGCCCCATCAACCCTCCTCAATGGGATTCTCTCACTAACAAATCTCTCAGAGAACAATTAGGCACACATAATTTATTTTCTCGAAATAGATAGCCATCATGCCTAAAGTACTTACCTACTGCGGTCTCTTCACAAGCTTGGTATTCAACACCAAAATCATGGTCATCAACATACAATTCTTTAACATACCTACAGGAAAATGCATCTGCAACAACGTTTTCCTTACCTTGCTTATAACGAATGACATATGGAAATGTTTCTATGAATTCTACCCATCGAGCATGTCTCTTGTTTAGTTTGTGTTGGCCTTTAAGGTGTTTCAAGGACTCATAATCGGTGTGAATCACAAACTCATAGGTCGTGCTGCCACATTTCTAACACTCGAACCAATGCATACAACGCATCACATTCAATTTCAAACGTTTTATTAAAGTTAGGAAAGGACAATAAGGGAGCATTGGTTAGTTTTTGCATGATCATTTGAAACGCCTTATCTTACTCTTCTCCATGCTTGAATGCAACATCTTTTTTTATTACTTCAGTAAGCGGTGCAGCTAATATGCTAAAATCTTTCACAAATTGTCGATAGAAACGCCCGTGAAAGCTTTTCACATTACTTACACTTGTGGGACTCGACCACTCTTGGATTGCACGTACGTTCTCCTCATCAACCTAAATACCATGTGCACTCACAACAAATCCTAGAAACATAAGTTTATCGATCAAAAGGTACACTTCTTCAAATTAGCAAACAACTTTTCTTTTCTAAGCATATCTGAAGCATATTTCAAATGTACTAGATGATCATCTATGTTTTGGCTATAAATGATGATATCATTAAAATAAACAATAACAAACTTACTAGTAAAAGCTCATAAAACATGATTCATAAGTCTCATAAAAGTGCTCGGGACATTAGTTAAACCAAAAGGCATGACTAACCATTCATACAAACCATATTTTTTTTTAAAGGTAGTTTTCCATTCATCTTCTTCTTTCATGCTAATATGATGATATTCACTTTTCAAATCAATTTTAGAAAATAAAAAGAGCCATGTAATTCACCAAGCATATCATCTAGCCTAGAAATGGGATGTCGAGACTTTACCATTATGTTGTTAATGGTTCGACAGTCAACACACATCCTCCACGTCCTATCATTCTTAGGAACTAATAAAACCAGAATTGCATATGGACTCATGTTTTCTCTCACGTATCATTTTTCCATCAATTTATTAACCTGCCTTTGAAGTTCCTTGGTCTCCTCCGGATTGCTCCTATAGGCTAGTTTATTTGGAATTGTTGTACCAGCACAAAATCAATATGATGCTCAATCCCTCGGATTGGAGGTAACTGATGTAGTGTTTCCTCGGAAAAGACATCCTCGTATTCCTGCAAGAGAGAAATAATAGAATTAGGTAAAGTAGGCTCAAGTTCGTTAGTGTTTAAGAATGCCTCTTTGCACAAAAGTACAATTATTAGCTGATGTGAAAACAATCCTCTTTTTATCTCACTCACTTGTGCATAGAAATTCTTTTATTTTCCCTCAATTTTCTTTGACTGGCTGCATTTTTCTTGGCCTTTTCTCTCTTCTTGTTCTCGGCCTCTTTTTTTATTTTTACTCTCTTTTTCTTTCTTTTTCTTTTGCTCACTCTCTTTGTAGGCTCACTTGGTCTCCATAAACCTGCTTTGGTGTCAATGGAACAAGAGTGATGTTGCGTTGATTAAATATAAATGAATATTTGTTGGTAAAGCCATCGTGCTTCACATGTCTGTCGAATTGCCAAGGCTACCCAAGTAACAAGTGTCTAGCCTGCATTAGTACTACATCACATAACACCTTATCTTCATACTTGCTAATATGAAAAGTCACTAGTACCTGCTTGTTCACTTTCACCTCACCATTGAACCACTGTAGTTTGTTTGGGCATGGGTGTTCAAGTGTCGGAAGCCCCAACTTCTCTACCATGATAGTACTAATAACATTAGTGCAACTTCTTCCATCAATAATCAAACTACATACTTTGTCCTGAACATAGCACCAAATATGGAAAATGTTTTCCCGTTGTACTGCTTCGTCTTCCTTTTCCCCAGAGGCTATATAATCTTTATCATCGACGTCTTCTAAAGATGACATCTCATTTTCTTATGTTTCATCTTTTACCATTGTCCTGTAATACCATAACTCTTTTATTCACACATTCATTTGCTATATGCAGCCTTGACATTTAAAACACTTAATGTCACGATTCCTAATATTAGGAGTCGAGGTGTTACCTTGTGAATTGTGCTTGGAGGATCATTAGTAATTCGAAATAATACTATTTGTTCTCTTAGAAGAAAAAGAAAAAACCATCCTATCCTAAAACACCATGCAAATCCTGTTCAACCTCAGATAAATTCATGCCTATTGTTTTTCGGGCAATCTTATGAAGAGTCTTTTCCCCCATTGGAAAAACAGATTGACTCCCAAACCAGAGTTGTTTCAAAACCCTTTGTCCAATCTCTAATTTTAGCCTCTGGACAAACTGAAGAACTAAAACAGTATGAAGCTGTTCTCAACTAGCAAACTAAGAATGCCAGTGCTCAGAATCAAACCCTCCAACAACTTGGAAAGAAGATTGATCGAGTAGCCAATCAAGTCTCACAAACTGAGAATAAAGTTGACTCTATCAATCTTGATTAGATTTACATACATCTGCAAGACCGTATCTCTGAATTAGATACAGATTTCAGAAGAATGATAAACAATCACAATTGGGGTCCAGAGTTTAACAGAAAAGAAGCAGAGATAAGAAAACTCAAAGCTGAGTTAGCTAGAATTTATGTTGAAATAACTCGTCCATCACTCTTCACCAAGACACAATCCATACCTGTTCCTCCTCCAATGTTTGATGCATACCAACCTTTTTATACACCATCCCGACTACACCAGCCAACCTATAACCAATCTTTTGGTTTTTCACACCTTCTTATAATGAATCTATATTAACCTTCCAAAACAAAGGTTGATTCCATAAAACCTGGCTTTGATACCATTCTGGGTAGCTGTACGTGGCGTTGTTAAACTAGAGAGATCATGCTGCAAGAGCATGTTTTGGACCAGTAGTCCGCACTCTCAGGTATTCCAGCCGATATACACTTATCTATCAAATACCAAATCCGAAAATCATATTGAAAACAGTTTTTCACGTTACCACCCGAAAACACGGCACTCATGGCCTTTAAGAGGGTGAACGCTGTGAGAAAATAATTTGGTTTTATAAAAATCGAATTTGGAGGATAAAATCAGGACCTTTCTAGTGCACAGGATCCTTGGAGTCAAGGCAAGTGCAGAGCATACTCAGTATAGAGATAGAGGTGAACGTATCTTTATTAATTCAAATAACTTCTTTGATTCCTAGAAGAAAGAAGAGATTTAGAGAGACATGATCGAAATAGAGAAAACTTAATTCGATTCAAGCATAGATTTACAAGAGAGGAGAGTCCCTCATATATAGAGGCCTAGAGACATACTAATAAGGTAGGACCCTTATCTTTTACAAAGCTAGTTATTACAAGGCTAAAGAGATAAGGTCGGACCCTTATCTTTAACAAAAGAAAGTAAAACATAATTATGAAAGCACATCACGCCAAACTTTGGAAAAGTAAAAGCACACAGTAAAAGCACACTTTTCTAAAACCAAAGCTAAAGCATAATTATTACAATACGACAAACATCTTAAAAAGAGATAGTGTTGGTATCAGATTTTGTGCTATCTTGATCACGATCTGGATGAGAACATCCTGGAACACATGGCCAAGGACAGTTCTGACTTTTCGGTGATGGTGGGAAGATTGGCTATGGGAAATCTTCAGGCTGTGATGAGTATGGAGGATATTGTGAGGAAGATGCTTTTGGAAAATTATATGATGGTGTTCAGGTTTAGTAACATTGTACTTAGATTCTGATAGGGGAAGTGACTGGAAATCTTCGTACAGATCTTGCGAGTCTTGGAATAAGACATTGGCAAAATTAGGACGATGTTCTATAACAAGGATTCCATAAGGAGTGGAGTTGGAACCTGGAGTACAGGTTTGAGTTTTGGGAATTATTTCAAAGGTGTGAGCTGGACTAAGAGATGTGTGGTGAATATTACTGGTTGGAGGTTGGACATTGTTGAGTTCCATGAGATAGGCTTTTAGGGCTGAAGTGACAGTTGGATCATGATGGATTGGGAATGGGTGTGGAAAAGTTCTCCATTCATAAGCCATATCCTGTGTCCAGTAATCTTTTGTTCCTGGATGTTGGAAGTAAGGCATGTGAACGATGAAGACTGTGGTGAACATATTGGCTTCTTGTTCAGGAAATCTGTCTAACCCATGAAAAGTACTTAGATTTTTCAGTTGTCCGCGCCACCAGGGGATTGGCGAGAACCATTCTAAGAGAGTCCATAACAGTTCTGGAGAGAACTCAGGGGTTGTGAGATGGTTAAGAACAGGCTTAATAGAGATGACGAGCTTAGTGGTATAGAGTGTAGTGAGACACCACGTGTACCAAAGTTCATCTTCTGAGATGGTGAGGTTGGTGAGGGTAAGACTTGTAAGGAACAGGTGTTCCAAACAGAGGGATGGAAAATAGTCAAGTTTTCTACTTTGAACATTAAAGAAATACCTATAGAGGAATTTCTTTGCAAAGTCTTGGATTTGGAACCGTGAATGATTGAATTTCTTTGCAAAGTCTTTTCACATCTTTTTTCAACATAAAAGGCTTGACAAGGCCAATATGAATCAGTGGGTTCAATGAGACCTTGCTCAAGCAATTGGGAACATTCTTACTTAGCAAGTAAGAGGTCAGTTGGAGACATACCCAGATGAGATGCTTTTGTGGGGTTTATGTCCTCATTGAGTTTAAAAGGAAGATAGATAAAGAATTGTTTATTTTTCCAGAGAGTTGAGAGATGATGGAACTGTGAATGATTTTCTGGATAGAACTGTAAAAGCTTCTGAGAAATTTCTGTGTATGGAGAAGGTGTTCCAGACAGTGTATACAGACGTAAAGTATCTATATAGGGTAAGAATATCTATTTGTAGCGGATTCCAGAACTAGTAATGAATAAGTTTTTAACTAATTGAAGGATGTCAAAACCTATAAGCAAATCTTTATCTGGAAGATGAGAAGCTACAATCTTTTTCCAAGTAATGCAATTCAGAAAGAATTTCACCATTGACTACTCTGAATATCTTTGAGTGAGGTTCCCAACATTCTCAGAGAAGAATAGAAGGATTGATCATACTGGTGTCTGATCCAGTATCAAGAAATCCTATGACAGGAATGGGTTTGTGAAACTTTGAGGGAAGGACTGATACTTTAAGGGAAGGTTTTCGTGTGATGGAGATTTGATTGACACTTTGAATTGCAGAAATGACTGAAATATCATCAGAGTCAGAAGACTCTGCGATAATAAAAGCAGTTTGTTCATCTTGTGCTGATTGTTCTGAGAAGTTTGACTCAACATCTTCGTTTTCTGAAAGCAAGGAGGAATCTTGGGGATGTTGAACAAGTCTAACAGCTTTTGCAGACTTTTTAGGACAATTTCGGGCAAAATGACCACATCTTCTGTAGATGAAACAACGAGTGGATTTCTTTTTCCTGTATTGGGAAGGGTCTTTCTTTCTGAAATAACGAAGAGGTTTTTTGGATTTTTTGTGGAAGTGTTTTTGGAAATGTTTTTTGTTTTTGATTGGACAATCACACTTCTTTTCATCTTTGCATTCTATTTTAAGATAGGGCTTTTTGCAGGCTGAGGCAAATGGCTGCTTGTTTTCAATAAGATCTTTGAAGAATGATTTTTGCTCAAAGAGTTTGTCTAAACCAGACATGGCCATTTGGAAAATTTTTCCAAGAGAAATATTGGCAATGTCAAGAGTAGCGGCTGTGATCTGTCTCTGGAGTTCTGGTTGTAACTCAGAGGGAAGAGAGGCTATGAACACATGCTTGAGGGATGGATCATTGTATCCATTCAGCTTGTAGAACAGCAGGCTCATTCTTTTGTAATGAGTTTCTAACAAATGTCGTTTGAGAGAACAACATTTCATCTGGTGATATTCTTTTCTTGCTGCTTCAACTGATGCAGTTTTATCACCAATAAATTTCTCATAGATAGTGGAGAGAGCTGATCCAGTTGCAGCTTGCATAAAGTGGGGTTGTCTATATTCGCCCAAGCTTTCTAACTAGTCTAGCAAAGATCCCGTTTTACGAGTCATGAATTCTTTGAGGACTGCTTGTGACGTGGCATTTGCCCTTGTTGATTGAAGATCAACCCATGCATCAAATTCTTGGTATCTAGCAGGCCGTTTGTGATGAGGAATGTCATCAAGTGTAAACCAGGAAGCGAAGATGGCTTTGTTGTACCATTAGAATTCACTGGAGGCATAGGTGGAATAGGTGAAACAGGGCTGTTTGTGGCTGAAGATTCAGGTGGATCTTCTTCAATATAAGAGGGTACTTCGAAGATTGGTTCTGTTTCTTCATTTCTGGTTGCCATGAGTATGCCAGAGATGTCAGCATATGCTGATTCTGAATCTGTAGAGGTAACATCTAGGTCTGTAGAAGATGAGGAAGGTATGGTTAGGTTTGAATTAGAAGTATTGGTTTATGTTTCTGGTTCAGAGGGTGACTCAGATGAATTAGAACCAGGATTTATTTCAGGTTCAGATTCTGAGGATGAGGCTTGAACTTGGGTTTGAAGATTATGGTAATGGAATTGTTCAGCTGGTTGTTTATCTTTTTTGGCAGGCTCAGGAGTTGCTATTGGTGATTCTTCTGGAGGAACAGAAGAGGAAGAAGTTGTCTTTGGTTTTAGTTCTGAGATTTTCACTTTGGATTTTTGTTTCCTTGTTGAAATGGGTTTCTGTTGAGGTGTAGGCTGAGGTTAAAGTTGAGAAAAGCCAAAGAATTGGTTAAGGTTGTTAGGTGTCAAACAGTGGAGGAGAAACTGGTATAGACTGAGTTTTGGTAAAGAGTGAAGGCCTGGCTTTATCAGCATCAATTCTGGCTAACTCAGTTTTGAGCTTTCTGATCTCTGCTTCTTTTCTGTTAAATTCTGGACCCCAGATATGATTGTTAATCATTCTTTTGAGATCTGTATCTACCTTAGAGATTCTGTCTTGTAGATTTATGTAAATCTGATCAAAACGACTGCTGATGGAATCAACCTTTGTTTCAGTCTATGAGACTTGATTAGCAACTCGATCAATCCTTTTCCCTAACTGGTGAAGTGTTTGATTTTGGACACTTGCGTTTTTTGTTTGCCAGTTCAAAACAGCCTCATATTATTTGGGTTCTTCAATTTGTCTAGAGGGTGTGACGGGAGATTGAACAAATGGTTTTGACACAACCTTGGTTTGTGGGTCGGTTTGTTTTTCAAGAGGAGGAATCATAAGATTGGCTTGAAAACATTAAGCACGATCTTATTTTGGGAGGTTTTGGATCTGGTGGAGATAGTGGTGGAAATTGTTTACAAGGAGTTTTAGGATGAGAAGGTTTTTTCGTCTTCTTTTTTCTTCTCCTCATAATTTCAATTTCATCATCAACATCCGTATCATCCAGATAAGGACAATCTAGATTACACATATGGGCTTTTGGAACGTCCCATAAGAAATGACCATTTAGTTTGTCAGGATAGACAAGATATCCATCTAACGAAAAGCCATGGATTGGAAGCTTCTTTTCTTGATGGATGAACAAAGTGATCATTGCAGTGTAGGAAATCCTTGGAGCTTCTGAAATTGGAGTAGTCTCAGGTTTTTGAAAAGACAGTTTGACCTGTCCATCATCTCTTCGTTCAAAAGTGGCTTTTGTGGTTTGTACCGGTTCACAATTTTGGTGGAAGTGCTCATAATTAGTTAGCCATTCAAGAGGCATGAGTTTGAGCAAATCTGGCTTCTGGATTTGTTTGGGAATTTGGATTATGGTCAGAATTGTGTTTGTATCAGCAAGGATTATCAGGACATCTGATGTTGTTTGGGCTGTAGGAAGATCTAGTGCATGATTCTGTAATCGATACACTATCTGGAGATGAAGGGTTGCAATTTTGGAAGTAGGTGTTTGTTCTACTCCTTGGAGTTGAACTTGGACTTTCAGGGTATCATTAGTAATTGTATCAGAGCCAAAACTAACACCACGTACGAAAGAGGCTGTTCTGACTCTGATACCATTCTGGGTAATTGTACGTGGCGTTGTTAGACCAGAGAGATCATGCTACAAGAGCATGCTTTGGACCAGTAGCCCGAACTCTTAGGTATTCCAGCCGATATGCACTTATCCATTAAATACCAAATCCGAAAATCATATTTAAAATAGTTTTTCACGATACCACCCAAAAACACGGCACTCAAGGCCTTCAAGAGGGTGAACGTTGTGAGAAAATAATTTTTGTTTGATAAAAATCGGTTTTGAAGGATAAAATAAGGACCTTTCTGGTGCACAGGATCCTTGGAGCCAAGGCAAGTGCAGAGCATACTCAGTATAGAGATAGAGGTGAACGCATCTTTATTAATTCAAATAACTTCTTTAATTCCTAGAAGAAAGAAGAGATTTAGAGAGACATGATCGAAATAGAGGAAATAAACTTAATTCGATTCAAGCATAGATTTACAAGAGAGGAGAGGCCCTCATATATAGAGGCCTAGACACATACTGATAAGGTAGAACCCTTATCTTTTACAAAGCTAATTATTACAAAGCTTAAAGAGATAAGGCAGGACAAAAGAAAGTAAAACATAATTATGAAAGCACATCACGCCAAGCTTTGGAAAAGTGCATATAGTAAAAGCACACTTTTTTAAAAGCAAAGCTGAAGCATAATTATTACAATACGACAAACATCTTAAAGAAAGATAGTGTCGGTATCAGATTCTGTGCTATCTTGATCACGATCTGGATGAGAACATCCTGGAACACATGGCCAAGGACAGTTCTGACTTTTCGGTGATGGTGGAAGAACTGGCTGTGGGAAATCTTCAGGCTGTGATGAGTATGGATGATATTATGAGGAAGATGCTTCTGGAAAATCACGTGATGGTGTTGCAGCTTTTCTTTTGTGTGGAGTTGCAGGTTCAGGTTCAGGTTCAGTGACAGTGTACTGAGATTTTGATAGGAGAAGTGACTGGAAATCTTCATACGGATCCTGGGAGTCTTGGAATAAGACATTGGTAAAATTAGGATGATGTTATATAACAAGGATTCCATGAGGAGTGGAGCTGGAACCTGGAGTACAGGTTTGAGTTTTTGGAATTATCTCAAGGGTGTGAGCTGGACCAAGAGATGTGTGGTGAATATTATTGGTCGGAGGTTGAACATTGTTGAGTTCCATGAGATAGGCTTTTAGGACTGAAATGATAGTTGGGTCATGGTTGATTGGGAAAGCATGTGGAAAAGTTCTCCATTCATAAGCCATATCCTATGTCTAGTAATCTTTTTTTTTTCTGGATGTTGGAAGTAAGGCCTGTGAACGATGAAGACTGTGGTGAACATATTGGCTTCTTGTTCAGGAAATCTGTCTAAGCCGTGAAAAGTACTCAGATTTTTTAGTTGTTTGGGCCACCAGGGGATTGGCAAGAACCATTCTAAGAGAGTCCGTAACAGTTCTGGAGAGAACTCAGGGGTTGTGAGAATGGTTAAGAAAAGGCTTAATAGGGATGACGAGCTTCGTGGCATAGAGTGTAGTGAGACACCACATGTACCAAAGTTTATCTTCTGAGATGGTGAGGTTGGTGAGGGTAAGACCTGTAAAGAACAGGTGTTCCAAACAGAGGGATGGAAAACGGTCAGGTTTTGTGCTTTGAACATTAAAGAAATACCTATAGAGGAATTTCTTTGCAAAGTCTTGGATTTGGAAAGCTGATTGAAAAGGGATATTCATGGGAAAAGATCTCTAGTTAAAAGCTTTGAAGGGAAGTGATCGATTCATGGCTATAACTGGGATGGTTTGGATGGAGGAAATGAGTGAAGGTTTATTTATAGACGGACGGGTGAGGAAATCAGGGATAAGGTTCTGTTTACCTTTGATGTGAAGTCATATTTGGCAAACCAGTTTTTGAGGTTGAGCAACTACTTGTCAGGAAGCAATTTGTTCTTGAAGTCAAAGATTCTGGGAAAAGATGAGTTGTTGATAATGAAGTGATGGCTGATGAGATGAAATTCAAAATTTTTAATTCCATATTTCACTGCCAGAATCTCTTTGTAGATCACATGGTAATTCTTTCCAGATTCTTTGAATTGGCTGCTTGCATGTGCACAGTAGTGGTCTGATCCGTCAATTCTTTCAATAAGGATAGCACTCAAATAATTGTCAGTAGCATCAGTCTGGGGGATGCGCTGGCCATCAATAGGAATTCTAAGTGGAGGAGGAGACTGAGCTATCACCTTTAGCTGCTTGATAGCTTCCGTCTGATCTGGACCCCATGGTTGGCACTATTTCTTTAGCATGCGAGAGAGCACACTGGTGTGGACCGCTACTTTAGAAATAAAGTCATAGACATAATTAATAATGCCGAGAAACTGCTGAATTTGCTTTTTACTGAGATCTGTGTCTGGGAACTTTAATAATTCAGCTGCAATGTGTGGACCAGGGTGATAATGGCTATCTTTAATGACCATGCCAAGAAAGTCAATTGATTCCTTTGCGATGTTGCTTTTCTTTTCTGAAAGCATGATTCCATGTGTCTGGATAATGTGATAGAAATCCAAAAAGAGTTTCTAGTGACTATCATGATCAGATGAGAGAAGTAAAATATCATCAATGTAGATCAGGGCATGATGAAGGATGGGATTAAAGATTTTGGTCGTGGCTTTTTGAAATAATGAAAGAGCAACTTTGAGACTAAAAGGCATGACAGTCCACTGATAGTGGGCATGTGGAATGCAGAAGGCAGTTTTGTGACGGTCAATTGGTGAGATACCAAGTTGCCAGAAACCAATTTTTAGATCAAACTTAGAGAAGATACGAGCTCCCTGGAGATGGACAAATAAAGACTGAATTTTTGGAAAGGGAAACTTATCATCTTTAAGAAATGAATTTAATGGCTAGTAATCAATAACTAACCTTTTCTTACCATGAGCTAATTCAGATTTTTTTTTCAACATAAAAAGCTTGACAAGCCCAATCTGAATCAGTGGGTTTAATGAGACCTTGCTCAAGCAATTGAAAACATTCTTGCTTAGCAAGTGAGAGGTCAGTTGGAGACATACCTGGATGAGATGCTTTTGTGGGGTTTATGTCCTCATTGAGTTTAAAAGGAAGATGGATAAAGAATTGTTTATTTTTCTAGAGAGGTGAGGGATGATGGAATTGTGAATGATTTTCTAGACAGAACTGTAAAAGCTTCTGAGAAATTTCTATGTATGGAGAAGGTGTTTCAGACAGTGTATACAGACGTAAAGTATCTATATATAGGGTAAGAACATCTGTTTGTAACGGATTCCAGAACTGGTAATGAATAGGTTTTTAACTAATTGAAAATGGGTTTGTGAAACTTTGAGGGAAGGACTGATACTTTAAGGGAAGGTTTTCGTGTGATGGAGATTTGATTGACACTTTGAATTGCAGAAATGACTGAAATATCATCAGAGTCAGAAGACTCTGCGATAATAAAAGCAGTTTGTTCATCTTGTGCTGATTGTTCTGAGAAGTTTGACTCAACATCTTCGTTTTCTAAAAGCAAGGAGGAATCTTGGGGATGTTGAACAAGTCTAACAGCTTTTGCAGACTTTTTAGGACAATTTCGAGCAAAATGACCGCGTCTTTTGCAGATGAAACAACGGTTGGATTTCTTTTTCCTGTATTGGGAAGGGTCTTTCTTTCTGAAATAATGGAGAGGTTTTTTGGATTTTTTGTGGAAGTATTTCTGGAAATGTTTTTTCTTTTTGGTTGGACAATCACACTTCTTTGCATCTTTGCACTCTATCTTGAGATAGGGCTTTTTGCAGGCTGAGGCAAATGGCTGCTTGTTTTCAATAAGATCTTTGAAGAATGCTTTCTGCTCAAAGAGTTTGTCTAAACCACAGACATGGCCATTTGGAAAATTTTTCCAAGAGAAATATTGGCAATGTCAAGAGTAGAGGCTGTGATCTGTCTCTGGAGTTCTGGTTGTAACTCAGAGGGAAGAGAGGCTATGAACACATGCTTGAGGGATGGATCATTGTATCCATTCAGCTTGTAGAACAGCAGACTCATTCTTTTGTAATGAGTTTCTAACAAATGTCGTTTGAGAGAACAACATTTCATCTGGTGATATTCTTTTCTTGCTGCTTCAACCGATGCAGTTTTACCACCAATAAATTGCTCATATATAGTGGAGAGAGCTGATCCAGTTGTAGCTTGCATAAAGTGGAGTTGTCTATATTCTCCCAAGCTTTCTAACTAGTTTAGTAAGGATCTCGTTTTACGGGTCATGAATTCTTTGAGGACTGCTTGTGACGTAGCATTTGCCCTTGTTGATTGAAGATCAACCCATGCATCAAATTCTTGGTATCTGGCAGGCCGTTTGTGACAAGGAATGTCATCAAGTGTAAACCAGGAAGCGAAGATGGCTTTGTTGTACCATTAGAATTCTGTGGAGGCATAGGTGGAACAGGCGGAACATGCTTGTTTGTGGCTGAAGATTCAGGTGGGTCTTCTTTAATATCAGAGGGTAATTCGAAGATTGGTTCTATTTCTTCAGTTCTGGTTGCCATGAGTATGCCAGAGATGTCAACATCTGCTGATTCTGAATGTGTAGAGGTAACATCTAGGTCTGTAGAAGATGAGGAAGGTATGGCTAGGTTTGAATCAGAAGTATTGGTTTCTTTTTCTAGTTCGGAGGGTGACTCAGATGAATTAAAATCAGGATTTATTTCAGGTTCAAATTATGAGGATGAGGCTTGAACTTTGATACGAACCCCGTCAAGAACTAACACGACCCTAACCAAATTAGAATCAGGATTTATTTCATGTTCAGATTATGAGGATGAGGCTTGAACTTTGATACGAACCCCGTCAAGAACTAACACGACCCTAAACCCAGGAATGTAATGGAACCTTGACCCAATGCTTATTGGAAGCACGAACCTTGGTATATGAAGACGCCACAATCAGCTATGGAAGGTCTGATTGATAAGTCAAGATATTGAACGCCACGGAAATCCAATAAGTTCAAAGAGTTCGTGGAGAACTAAAGAGAATTAACTCTCACAATTGCATCAAAAAAACTTTCCCCCTCGTTTATTAGATACGAGTACATTATATAGGGTTGGTTATAAGAATTTAAACTAAATCAGAATCCTAATCTAAGTAAATAGGAAAGAATTTAAACCAAATCAGAATCCTATTTGGTTTTAAATGCCTTACATCAATTAAATGGAAACTAGGCAATTAAAATAGAACTAATTGATTTGTTTTTCTAATAGCCTCCTTAAGAAATGGGAAAGTATCTAAAAAAGGAAAATAATATATTTTCCTGCCATAATGTGCAAACCAACTCCTATTTCATGGAAGTGAATATTTGGAAACTTCAAAAGCCTGAATCATGCATTTATCATGTGCGATTCCTTCAAAGGGCCTCCATGAATTTGATTGAGCTCAAGTTGCTTGAATCAATCCATTAAGTGTTTCTTTGAATTTCTTTGCTCGAGCTCTCGTAACGGGTTCGATGGGAACTTGAATAGGATCTGAATATATCTCATCCCATGTGCTTGTGATAGTCTTATCCTAAATCTCATAAAACTTGGGTTTGAAGATTATGGTAATGGTATTGTTCAGCTGGTTGTTTATCTTTTTTGAGAGGCTCAGGAGTTGCTATTGGTGATTCTTCTTATCTTGAGATAGGGCTTTTTGCAGGCTGAGGCAAATGGCTGCTTGTTTTCAAAAAGATCTTTAAAGAATGCTTTCTGCTCACAGAGTTTGTCTAAACCAGACATGGCAGTTTGGAAAATCTTTCCAAGAGAAATATTGGCAATGTCAAGAGTAGAGGCTGTGATCTGTCTCTGGAGTTCTGGTTGTAACTCAGAGGGAAGAGAGGCTATGAACACATGCTTGAGAGATGGATCATTGTATCCATTCGGCTTGTAGAACAACAGACTCATTCTTTTGTAATGAGTTTTTAACAAATGTCGTTTGAGAGAACAACATTTCATCTGGTGATATTCTTTTCTTGCTATTTCAATTGATGCAGTTTTATCACCAATAAATTGCTCATAGATAATGCAGAGAGCTGATGCAGTTGTGGTTTGCATGAACTGGAGTTGTCTATCTTCTCCCAGACTTTCTAACCAGCCTCGCAAGGAACCCGTAGTACGGGTCATGAATTCTCTGAGGACTGCTTGTGATGTAGCATTTGGCCTGGTTGATTGAAGATCAATCCATTCATCAAATTCTTGATATCTGGCAGGCCATTTGTGACGAGGAATCTCATCAAATGTAAACTAGGAAGCCGAAGATGGCTTTGCTGTTCCATTAGAATTCTGTGAATGTACAGATTGAACAGGCAAAGCAGGCCTATTTGTGGCTGAAGATTCAGGTGGATCTTCTTCAATATCAGAAGGCACTTCAAAGATTGGTTCTGTTTCTTCAGTTCTGGATGCTATAAGTATGCCAGAGATGTCAGCATATGCTGATTCTGAATCTGTAGAGGCAATATCTAGGTCTATAGAAGGTGAGGAAGGTATGGCTAGGTTTGAATCAGAAGTATTGGTTTATGTTCTGGTTCGGAAGGTGACTCAGATGAATTAGAACCAGGATTTGTTTCAGGTTCAGATTATGAGAATGAGGCTTGAACTTGGGTTTGAAGATTTTGGGAGGCTCGGGAGTTGCTATTGGTGATTCTTCTGGAGGAATAGAAGAGGAAGGAGTTGTCTTTGGTTTTGGTTCTGAGATTTTCACATTGGATTTTTGTTTCCTTGGTGAAATGGATTTCTGTTGAGGTATAGGCTGAGGTTAAAGTTGAGAAAAGCCAAAGAATTGGTTATACACTGGTTGGGATCGGGACGGTGTAGAGAAAGGTTGGTAGGTGTCAAACAGTGGAGGAGAAACAACTATAGACTGAGTTTTGGTAAAGAGTGAAGGCCTGGCCTTATCAGCATCAATTCTGACTAACTCAGTTTTGAGTTTTCTGATCTCTACTTCTTTTCTGTTGAATTCTGGACACTAGATATGATTGTTAATCATTCTTCTGAGATCTATATCTAACTTAGAGATTTTTTCTTGCAGATTTATGTAAATCTGATCAAGACGACTGCTAATAGAATCAACCTTTGTTTCAGACTGTGAGACCTAATTGGCAACTCGATCAATCTTTTTCCCCAACTGGTGAAGTGTTTGGTTTTGGACACTGGCGTTTTTTGTTTGCCAGTTCAAAACAGCTTCATACTGTTTTGGTTCTTCAATTTGTCCAGAGGGTGTGACAGGGGGTTGAACAAATGGTTTTGACACAACCTTGGTTTGTGGGTCAGTCTGTTTTTCAAGAGGAGGAAAGGATTCATCATAAGATTGGCTTGAAAACATTAAACACGATCTTATTTTGGGAGGTTTTGGATCTGGTGGAGATTGTGGTGGAAATTATTTACAAGGAGTTTTAGGATGATAAGATTTTTTCGTCTTCTTTTTTCTTCTCCTCATAATTTCAATTTCATCATCAACATCCGTATCATCAAGACAAGGACAATTCAGATTACACATATGGGCTTCTGGAACGTCCCATAAGAAATGACCATTTAGTTTGTCAGGATAGACAGGATACCATCTGACGAAAAGCCATGGATTGGAAGCTTCTTTACTTGACCAGTATGGACTGCAGTGATCATTGCAGTGTAGGAAACCCTTGGAGCTTCTGAAACTGGGGTAGTCTCAGGTTTTTGAAAAATCAGTTTAACCTGTCCATTATTTCTCCGTTCAAAAGTGGCTTGTGTGGTTTGAACTGGTTCAGAATTTTAGTGGAAGTGCTCATAATTAGTTAGCCATTCAATAGGCATGAGTTTGAGCAAATCTGGCTTCTGGATTTGTTTGGGAATTTGGATTATGGTCGGAATTGTGTTTGTATCAGCAAGGATCATCAGGGCATCTGAAGTTGTTTGGGCTATAGGAAGATCTAGTGTATGATTCTGTAATCGATACACTATCTGGTGATAAAGGGTTGCAATTTTGGAAGTTGTTTGTTCTACTCCTTGGAGCTGAACTTGAACTTTCAGAGTTGTTGGCAGGTTGGGATCTTCTAAGGACATGTTAAAATTCGGATATAAAGTCAACAGGACACTACAAGCATGAATGGTGGTCAAAATAGTTCCAATAACAGCGCGTTGATACTGTTTAAACCTTATGTCAAGAAGAGCGATTCTGGCTGTAACAGGCAAACCTTTTCTGCCATGAAAGGTGAGGATTAATCTGACACCACTAAGATGAAGGTGTGTATATCCTTCTCGTTTCCAGGCAGTTACGAGATCGTGGGAGTCTCCAAAGTAACATATTGTTCACTTTGAGATGCTTAGAGGGCACATTGATCCAATCGAGATGACTGAAAATACTCTTTTGGGTGTGGTCTTCTAGTAGTAATCAGGGTGCAAATACTTTTGGTAACTGAGGTATTTTGTTTGTAGAGACTGTAAGGACTCATGACTGGGAATTTAGATTCATTGATCTGGGCTGACTCAGGGATGTAGGAATATTCAACTAGGTTTTCAATTTTTGAGGCTACATGTTTTTTACAGTTCTTTGGTAAGGAGAGAGTAGAAGACAGAGAGATATGGAGGAAGAAGAGGAAGAAGGAGTTGAAACTGAAGGAGTTGTTTCCATATTTTTGAGATCTTCTTCTAAGAGTTCAGATAATGTTATTTGAAATTACTAATGACCAGAAGTATCCACACCCTGATTACTACTAGAAGACCACACCCAATGAAATGTTGCTCTCTCAAACGACATTTGTTGGAAACTCATTACAAAAGAATGAGTCTGTTGTTCTACAAGCTGAATGGATACAATGATCTATCCCTCAAACATGTGTTCATAGCTTCTCTTCCCTCTGAGTTACAATAGAATCCTTGTCCAAGGCTTTCCTACACTGCAATGATCACTGCAGTCCATACTGGTCAAGAAAAGAAACTTCCAATCCATTGCTTTTCGTTAGATGGATATCCTGTCTATCCTGACAAACTAAATGGTCATTTCTTATGGGACGTTCCAAAAGCCCATATGTGTAATCCGGATTGTCCTTGTCTAGATGATACGGATGTTGATGATGAAATTGAAATTATGAGGAGAAGAAAAAAGAAGACGAAAAAACCTTCTAATCCATCATGATCCAACTGTCACTTCAGCCCTAAAAGCCTATCTCATGGAACTCAACAATGTCCAACCTCCAACTAGTAATATTCACCACACATCTCACCCTTGAAATAATTCCCAAAACTTAACTCCTCGACCAAAACCGTCTTCCCTTAAAAAATCAAAATCCAAAGTCCAAATCTCTGAGCCAAAAGCTAGTTCATCTTCTTCTGTCCCTCCAGGAGAATCTCCAACACCAACTCATGAACCTCCTAAAAAAGACAAAGGCCCAATGGATCAGTATCATTACCAAACTGTCTAGACTCAATCCTCATCATCTGACTCAAACCCGCCTCTATCCTCTTCATCCTCATCAAACCTCAATCATACTTGCTCTATTTCTGAATCAGAATATGCTGACATTACAAGCATATTAATGGCAACCAAAACAGAAAACCCAAGTTCTTCAACCCCTATTATCGAAGAAAGTTCTTCTAACAACGAGAACAATGCTCAAACCTCACAAACAGAACCCATACCACCAATGCCTCCACCAGCCTCTGACCATTCTTCTAAATCATCTTCGGTATCATGGTTTACATTTGATGACATTCCCTATCACAAATAGCCTGCTCGATATCAAGAATTTACTGCATGGATTGATTTCCAATTGACAAAACCAAATGCTCAAACAGAATCTAGTCTCTGAGAATTTATGGCCCGATCAACGGGTTCTTTACGCTACTGGTTAGAAAGCTTGGGAGAATACAGGCAGCTCCAATTCATGCAAACCATAGTTGCTTCAGCACTTTCTGTCATTTATGAACGATTTCTTGGTGAAAATACAGCCTCAAAAGAAGTAGAAAGAAAAGAATATCACCAAATGAAGTGTTGTTCACTCAAAAGACATCTTTTAGAAGCTTATTACAAAAGAATGAGTATGCTGTTCTACAAGCTAGATGGATTCAATGATCCGACTCTGAAGCATGTCTTTATTGCCTTACTCCGCTCAGAATTGCAACCTGAGCTCCAAAGGCAACTTACAGCCACTAATCTTGACATGGCTGACATCTCTCTTGGCAAAATCTTCCAAACAGCAATGGTATGCTTAGACAAAATTTGTGAACAGAAAAAGTTCTTCAAAGAACTCATGGAAGATAAACAACCCTTTTCCTTAGCATGCAAAAAATCCTACCTTGAAATTGAGTGCAAAGATGAAAAGAAGTGTGCTTGTCCAACCAAAAAGAAAAAACATTTCCAGAAACACTTCCATAAAAAATCTAAAAAACCCTTCAAATACTTCAAGAAAAAAGATCCTTCCCAGTACAAAAAAAAGGAACACAATTATTATTTCATCTGCAAGAAACGCGGTCACTTTGCCCGATATTATCCCTATAAGTCAGCAAAAGCTGTTCGTCTCATACAACATCTCTAGCATTCTTCAATGATTTCTGAAAATGAAGATGTTGAGTCAAACTTTTAAGAAAAATCAGAACAAGATGAGCAAACTGCTTTCATCATCACAGAGTCCTTTGACTCTGATGATATTTCAGTGATTTCTGCAATTCAAAAGGTCAATCAAGTCTCCACCACACCTAGACCTTCACTCAAAATGTCAATTCTTCCTTCAAAGTTTCACAAACCTATTCCTGTTATCGGGTTTGTTGATACTGGTTCAGACACCAGTATAATAGATCCCTCTCTTCTTCCCTTAGATTGTTGGGAAAATCATTCAAAGATATTTAGAGCAGTCAATGGCGAAATTTTTTAAACCACTTTGATTACCAAAAAACCCATTGGTATTCAGTTTTTTTGAATTGCATTATTTGGAAAAAGATTGTACCCTCTCATCTTCCAGACAAAGATTTGCTTATAAGTTTTGACATTCTCCAATTAGTTAAAAACCTATTCATCACCAATTTTGGAATTCGCTACAAGCAAATATTTTTGCCCTATACAGATACTTTACGTCTGTATACATTGTCTGAAACACCTTCTCCATACACTGACATTTCCAAAAGACTCCAGCAATTTTGTCCAGAAAGTTATTCTCAGTTTCATCATCCTTCACCTCTTTGGAAAAATGAACAGTTCTTCATTCATCTTCCTTTCAAACTCAACGAAGGCATAAACCCCACCAAATCCTCTCATCCGGGTATGTTTCCATCAGACCTCTTACTTGCTAAGCAAGAATGCTCCCAACTCCTACAACAAGGTTTAATTGAACCCACTGATTAAGATTGGGCTTGTCAAGCCTTCTATATGGAAAAAATATTTGAATTAGTTCATGGTAAAAAGAGGTTAGTTATTGATTACCAGCCACTTAATTCATTCCTTAAAGATGATAAGTTTCCCCTTCCAAAAATAGTCACTGTTTGTCCATCGCCAAGGCTCTCGTATCTTCTCTAAGTTCGATTTAAAAGCTGGATTCTGTCAACTTGGTATTTCACCAGTTGACCGTCCCAAAACAGCCTTCTACATCCCTGATGCTCACTATCAGTGGACTGTCATGCCATTTGGTCTCAAAGTAGCTCCATCTTTGTTTCAAAAGGCAATGGTCAAGATCTTTTCTCCAATCCTCCATAATGCCTTAATTTACATCGATGACGTACTATTATTTTCACCAGACATTGAGAGTCACAAACAACTCTTTTTTTATTTCTTTTACATCGTCCAGACATATGGAATCCCGCCTTCTGAAAAAAAAGCAGCATAGGAAAAGAATCAATTGACTTTCTTGGTATAGTGATCAAAGATGGCCACTACCATCCTGGTTCACCAATCTCAGCAAAAAGCAGATATAACAATTTCTCGGGATTGTCAATTATGTTCGAGATTTTATTCCTAAAGTTGCTATTCATACAAGCAAACTGTCACGCATGCTCAAGAAACAGTGCCAACCTTGAGTGATACGAACCCCGTCAAGAACTGACGCGACCCTAACCAAATTAGTTCCCAAGATCGAATCTAAACTTAGGAATGGAATGGAACCTTGACCCAATGCTTATTGGAAGCACGAACCTTGGTATGTGAAGACGCCACAATCAGCTATGGAAGGTCTGATTGATAAGTCAAGATATTGAACGCCACAGAAATCCGATAAGTTTAAAGAGTTCGTAAAGAACCAAAGAGAATTAACTCTCACAATTGCATCAAAAAAAAACTTCTTCTCGTTTATTAGATACGAGTACATTATATAGGGTTGGTTACAGGAATTTAAACCAAATCAGAATCCTAATCTAAGTAAACAGGAAAGAATTTAAACCAAATTAGAATCCTAATCTAACTAAATAGGAAAGAATTTAAACCAAATCAGAATCCTAATCTAAGTAAATAGGAAAGAATTTAAACCAAATTAGAATCCTAATCTAACTAAATAGGAAAGAATTTAAACCAAATCAGAATCCTAATCTAAGTAAATAGGAAAGAATTTAAACCAAATCAGAATCCTAATCTAAGTAAATAGGAAAGAATTTAAACCAAATTAGAATCCTAGTCTAACTAAATAGGAAAGAATTTAAACCAAATCAGAATCCTAATCTAAGTAAATAGGAAAGAATTTAAACCAAATTAGAATCCTAGTCTAACTAAATAGGAAAGAATTTAAACCAAATCAGAATCCTAATCTAAGTAAATAGGAAAGAATTTAAACCAAATTAGAATCCTAGTCTAACTAAATAGGAAAGAATTTAAACCAAATCAGAATCCTATTTGGCTTTAAATGCCTTACATCAATTAAATGGACACTAGGCAATTAAAATAGAACTAACTGATTTGTTTTCCTAATAGCCTCCTTAAGAAATGGAAAAGTATCTGAAAAAGGAAAATAATATATTTTTCCGCCATCATGTGCAAACCAACTCCCTATTTCATGGAATTGAATATTTGAAAACTTCAAAGCCTGAATCATGCATTTATCATGAGCGATTCCTTTAAAGGGCCTCCATGAATTTGATTGAGCCTAAGTTGCTTGAATCAATCCATTAAGCGCTTCTTTGAATTTCTTTGCTCGAGCTCTTGTAACGGGTCCGACGGGAACTTGAATAGGATCTGAATATACCTCATCCCATGTGCTTGTGATAGTCTTATCCTTAATCTCATCATTCCCCTCCGCTTGAAGAGGATTTGTCCTCAAATTGTCACCTACATCAAAAGGACTTAAAATAAAAAACATTAAAAGTAGCATTTACATTGTACTCACCAGGGAAATCCAGTTTGTATGCATTGTCATTGATCCGTTCCAAAACTTGGAATGGACCATCCCCTCGGGGTAATAGCTTAGATTTCCTTCGTTCTGGAAATCGTTCCTTGCGCATGTGTAAACACACCCAATCGCCAGGTTCAAAGACTAGCTTATGTCGCCCTTTGTTGGCTTGTTTAGCATATTGCTCAGTTCTCCGCTCAATGTTGATCTTCGCCCTCTCGTGTATTTGTTTAACAATTTCAGCCTTTTTCTTGCCATCTAAGTTAACACGCTCAGAAACAGGTTATGGAGTTAAATCTAATGGGGTTAAAGGATTAAAACCATAAACAATTTCAAATGATGAATACTTAGTAGCAGAATGAATAGAACGATTATAAGCAAACTCAACATGAGGTAAACAATCTTCCCAAGTTTTAATGTTCTTTTTAATGATAGCTCGCAACAGAGTAGATAAAGTTCTATTTACAACTTCTGTTTGACCATCAGTTTGAGGGTGACAAGTAGTTGAAAACAACAACTTGGTTCCTAATTTAGCCCACAAGGTTTTCCAAAAGTAACTTAAAAACTTAGCATCCCTATCAGGAACAATTGTCCTGGGCATACCATGCAACCTTATAATCTCCCTAAAGAATAGGTTAGCAACATTAGAAGCATCATCTGTTTTGTGGCATGGAATAAAATGTGTCATCTTTGAAAATCTATCCACAACCACAAAAATTGAGTCTTTTCCTTGACTAGACCTAGGTAAAGCTAGCACAAAATCCATCGAAACATCAGTCCAAGGTACACTAGGTATTGACAAAGGGGTGTATAAGCCATAAGGTTGCACTTTCGATTTGGCTTGCCTACAATTAACGCATTTACCACAAAGTCTTTCAACATCTCGCTTCATATGTGGCGAATAAAAGTGTTTCTGTAATACTGCTAGAGTCTTTACAACTCCAAAATGCCCCATTAACCCTCCTCTATGGGATTCTCTCACTAGCAAATCTCCCAAAGAACAGTTAGGCACACATAGTTTATTCTCCCAAAATAAATAGCCATCATGCCTATAATATTTACCGACTGTGATCTTTTCACAAGCTTGATATTCAACACTAAAATCATGGTCATCAGCATACAATTCCTTAATATGTTCAAACCCAAGTAATTTAGCATTAAGTGTTGAGATTAAGACATACCTACGGGAAAGTGCATCTGCAACAATGTTTTCCTTACCTTACTTGTAACGAATGACATATGAAAATATCTCAATGAATTCTACCCATCGAGCATGTTTCTTATTCAGCTTGTGTTGGCCTTTAAGGTGTTTCAAAGACTCATGATTGGTGTGAATCACGAACTCCTTAGGCCATAGGTAGTGCTGCCACGTTTCTAATGCTCGAACCAATGCATACAACTCCTTATCGTAAGTAGGGTAGTTTAAGGCTGCCCTACTCAACTTTTCACTAAAGTAAGCAATTGGTCATCCTTCCTGTATTAGGACTGCACCAATACCAATACCTGAAGCATCGCATTCAATTTCAAATGTTTTATTAAAGTTAGGCAAAGACAATAAAGGAGCATTGGTCAGCTTTTGCTTGATTATTTGAAATGCCTTCTCTTGCGCTTCTCCCCATTTGAATCCAACATCTTTTTTTATTACTTCAATAAGCAGTGCGGCTAACGTGCTAAAGTCTTTCACAAATCATCGATAAAAACTAGCAAGCCCATGAAAGCTTCTTACATTACTTACACTTGTGGGACTCGCCCACTCTTGGATTGCACGTACCTTTTCCTCATCTACCTGTATACCCTGTGCACTCACAACAAATCCTAGAAACACAAGTTTGTCTGTGCAAAAAGTACACTTCTTCAGATTAGCAAACAACTTTTCTTTTCTAAGCACATCTAAAACAGATTTCAAATGTACTACACGATCACTTATGTTTTTGCTATAAATGAGGATATCATCAAAATAAACAACAACAAACTTGCCAATAAAAGCTCGCAAGACATGATCCATAAGTCTCATAAAAGTGCTCGGGGCATTAGTTAAACCAAAAGGCATCACTAACCATTCATACAAACCATATTTTGTTTTAAAGGTAGTTTTCCATTCATCTTCTTCTTTCATTCTAATCTGATGATATCCATTTTTCAAATCGATTTTGAAAAATACACTAGACCCATGTAATTAATCAAGCATGTCATCTAGTCTAGGAATGGGATGTCAATACTTTACCGTTATGTTGTTGATGGCTCGACAGTCAACACACATCCTCCACGTCCCATCCTTCTTAGGAACTAATAAAACGGGAACTGCACATGGACTCATGCTTTCTCTCACGTACCCTTTTTCCATCAATTCATTAACTTGCCTTTGAAGTTCCTTGGTCTCCTCTGGATTGCCCCTATAGGCTGGTCTATTTGGAATGGTTGAACTAGGTACAAAATCAATCTGATGCTCAATCCCTCGAATTGGAGGTAAACCATGTGGTGTTTTCTAGGAAAAACATCCTCATACTCCTGCAAAAGAAAATTAATAGAACTAGGCAAAGTAAGGTCAAATTCGTTAGTGTTCAAAAATGCCCCTTTGTACAAAAGTACAATCATCGGCTGATGTGAAAACAATGCTTTTTTTATCTCACTTGCTCTCGCATAGAAATTATTTTGTTTTCCATCTGATTTTCGCTCAATGGTCGTATTTTTCTTTGGTTTTTCTCTCATATTTTCCTCGGCCTCTTTTTGAATTTCACTCTCTTTTTCTCTCTTTTTCTTTTCCTCACTCTCTCTCTGTAGGCTCACTTGGTCTCTGTAAACGTGCTTTGGTATCAATGGAACAAGAGTGATGTTGCGTTGATTAAATACAAATGAATATTTGTTGGTGAAGCCATCATACTTCACACGTCTGTCGAATTGCCAAGGCCGCCCAAGTAACAAGTGTCCAGCCTGCATTGGCTAGTAACTACATCACAAAGAACCTTATCTTCATACTTGCCAATCCGAAAAATCACTAGTACCTGCTTGTTCACTTTCACCTCATCACTGTCATTTAACCATTATAGTTTGTATGGCTGTGGGTGTTTAAGTGTCGAAAGCCCTAACTTCTCTACCATTATAGTACTAGCAACATTAGTACAACTTCCTCCATCAATAATCATACTACCTACTTTGTCTTGAACATAGCACCTAGTATGGAAAATGTTTTCCCGTTGCACTGCTTCGTCTTCCTTTACTTGAACACTCAAAGCTCTCCTCGCTACTAAAGTCAATTCCCCAGGGGCTACATACTCTTCATCTTCAACTTCCTCTAATGGTGGCATCTCATTCTCTTCCGTCTCATCTTCAGTTACAACCTCACCATTGTCCCGCAACACCATAACTCTTTTATTCACACATTCACTTGTAATATGTCCCCTGCCTTGACATTTAAAACACTTAATGTCACGATTCCTACTAGTAGGAGTTACGGTGTTACCTTGTGAATTGTGCTTGGAGTGCTCGGTTGCTCGCTTAGGTGCAGTAGAAGCTTGTGGCCTCTCATCTCGTTTCGCATAGCTCAGCTTCCAAGGAGTGGAACTCGAGCTTAGGGTTGCACGAGTGTTACCCCTCCTCTTGAGTTGCTGCTCAATCTTGATAGCTTTGTGGACCATCTCCTCAATCTCCATGTAATGCTGCAACTCAACCTGATCTGCAATCTCCCGATTAAGACCACTTAAGAATCTTGACATGGTTGCTTCTCTATTCCCCTCCACATTTGCTCTAATCATGGCAATCTCCATTTCTTTATAATAATCCTCAACACTTCGGCTACCTTTTTGAAGACGTTGTAATTTTTGGTACAAATCTCGATAATAGTGGTTAGGTACAAAACGCCTTCTCATTAATGATTTCATTTCATCCCATGTCTCAATTGGACGTTCTCTATTTCGCCTTCTGCTTATAACAAGTTGATCCCACCAAGTAATGGCATAGTTAGAAAACTCAATCACAGCCAATTTAACCTTTTTTGCCTCTGAATAATTATGGCAGTCAAATATGAACTCCGTTTTCTTCTCCCATTCAAGGTATGCTTCTGAGTCGGATTTACCTTGAAAAGATGGAATCTTCATCTGTATGCCACGCAATCCATCATCTTTATTCCTAGCTCTCCTGCCTTGTCCGTCTCTCCTATAGCTACCTGCTGAGTTCTCACCCTCATCATACTCATCCCTATAATAATCATTGATCTCTCCTCTAACTGGAGCTCTTTCTCTTCTACGTGCTTGGGGAACGGGTTGCGGCTGCCCTGCACGTGTGTTCTCCACTTGATCCAAACGCTCGTGTATAAGCTCTAATTCAGCCCTCATCATCCTTCTCATCTCTCCCATCAATGCTTGAATTTGTAAATTTTGAGTAGTTGCAGATTGATCCTCTTCATTTGTGTTTCGTTCTAGGTTGTAAGACATAGCTATTATCTACAAAAGAAAGTTAAAAATAATGTGGAAGGACCTCACCTCACTCCTTTACGTGTTTCACTCAAGAAAAATGAATTACTCAATTCCACTCGTGTTTCACTCAAATTAATTGGCTTTTACCCTCTAATATACTCACACTCTCTTTCCTTTTTCCACTCTTAGTAATCCTCACTTGGTTCTTATCAAACTAATTAAACTAATATCAGGATTTCAGTAGTAATTCATAAAGATGACATTAAAGAGAATTTAATTTCAAGAATAAGAAGGCAATGTGTACGACAGTTGAGTTTTAATTTTGGACAAAATTTTCACCTATTAGGTAAAACTTATTTTTTTGACTTTCAAGACACAAATAATGGAGAGAAAAAAAATAAAAGATTTTAAGAAAGGGAGAATTAACCACAAGGATACAAAATTGATTTAAAAAGGAAACCCTAAAAAAATACTGTTCACGCGGTACTGTTAACGTTTTTTTTTTGTTTTTGATACTAGAACAAGGATGAAAAATTCAAACAAGAATGAAAAGCGACAAAGATAGATGGATCTTACCTTGGAGTCTAAGCTCTGATACCAAATGATACGAACCCCGTCAAGAATTGACGCGACCCTAACCAAATTAGTTCCCAAGATCGAATCTAAACCCAGGAATCGAATGAAACCTTGACTCAATGTTTATTGGAAGCACAAACCTTGGTATGTGAAGATGCCACAATCAGCTATGGAAGGTCAGATTGATAAGTCAAGATATTGATTTAAAAGTCAAGAACGTTTTTTTGTTTTTGATACTAGAACAAGGATGAAAAATTCAAACAAGAATGAAAAGCGACAAAGATAGATGGATCTTACAAAGAGTTCCAAATGATAGAACCAAAGAATTAACTCTCAAATTAGTTCATCCAAAAAAACCTTGACTCAATGTTTATTGGAAGCACAAACCTTGGTATGTGAAGATGCCACAATCAGCTATGGAAGGTCAGATTGATAAGTTAAGATATTGAACGCCACGGAAATCCGATAAGTTCAAAGAGTTCGTAAAGAACCAAAGAGAATTAACTTCTTCTCGTTTATTAGATACGAGTACATTATATAGGGTTGGTTACAGGAATTTAAACCAAATCAGAGTCCTAATCTAAGTAAATAGGAAAGAATTTAAACCAAATTAGAATCCTAATCTAACTAAATAGAAAAGAATTTAAACCAAATCAGAATCCTATTTGGCTTTAAATGCCTTACATCAATTAAATGGAAACTAGGCAATTAAAATAGAACTAACTGATATGTTTTCCTAATAGCCTCCTTAAGAAATGGAAAAGTATCTGAAAAAGGAAAATAATATATTTTTCTGCCATAAAGTGCAAACCAACTCCCTATTTCATGGAAGTGAATATTTGGAAACTTCAAAGCCTGAATCATGCATTTATCATGAGTGATTTCTTCAAAGGGCCTCCATGAATTTGATTGAGCCCAAGTTGCTTGAATCAATCCATTAAGCACTTCTTTGAATTTCTTTGCTCAAGCTCTCGTAACGGGTCCGACGGAAACTTGAATAGGATGTGAATATACCTCATCTCATATGCTTGTGATAGTCTTATCCTTAATCTCATCATTCCCCTCCTTTTGAAGAGGATTTGTCCTCAAAGAAGCAATTACTCAGCCTCAAAATCTTGTTCGCTAAATATGATTTCACAGTACAACACATCAAAGGTAAACAAAACCTTATCCTTGACTTCCTTACTCGTCCATCTATAAAAATACCTTCACTCATCTCCTCAATCCAGACTATCCCAGTCATAGCCATGAATCGTCAACTTCCTTTCAAAGCTCTTAACCAGAGATCCTTTCCCATGAATATCCCTTTTCAGTCAGTCTACCAGATTCAAGACTTTGTAAAGAAATTCCTTTGCCGATATTTCTTCAATGTTCAAAGCAAAACATCTGACCATTTTCCCACTCTCTGTATGGAAAACTTGTTTCTTATTGGTCTCACCCTGTCATGTCTGACCATCTCAGAAGATGAGTTGTGGTACATGTAGTGTCTCACAACCCTGTATGCCACAAAATTTGTCCTCCCTGTTAAACCAGTACTCCGCCACATCACCACTCCTGAGTTTGCTCCCAACCTTCTATGGACTCTCCTAGAATGGTATTCACCACTCACATGGTGGCGCAAACAACTTCAAAATCTGCGTACTTTTCACGGATTAGACAGAATCCTAGAACAAGAAGCAAATATGTTCACCATAGTCTTCATTGTCCATAGGCCTTATTTCCAACACTCAGAAATAAAAGATTACTGGACACAAGATATGGCTTACGAATGGAGAACTTATCCCCATCCTTACTCCCTCATCCATGATTCATCTATAATATCTACCCTTAAAGCCTACCTCATGAAAATCAACAATGTCCAAACACCTACCACAGACATCCACCATACATCTGTTGGACCTTCCTATACCCTTGAAATAGTCCCAAAAACAAAAACCTGTACTCCAGGTTCAAGTTCAAGTCCACAACGTCCTGACTACACTAACATCTTGTTCCAAGACGCTCAGGATCCATGGGAAGATTTTCAGTCTCTCCTTCCTACTGAAAATTCCCAGTACACTGTCACTTGTCCAGACTCTCCTGCTCCATCAGCACCAAAGAAGATGTCTGATGCTGATGAAGAAAAATACTTGCAAGCTGAAGAGTATCTGAATCAACGATAGATACGCCGTGCAAAACGACAATATGAAAAACAGACAGGAGACGTGTCGCCATCAAGATTTCCCTCCACTCCATGAGTGCCGACAAGCCTTTAAAGGTTTAATTTTAGCTTTATTAAAAGTTTGCTTTAATAATTAGACAAGGGTCCTGTCTTGTCTAAAGTATGTTTTATGCTTTTGCTCTTGCTTTTTCAAAGTTTGGCGTGCTGTGCTTTAATAATTATGTTTGCTTTCTTTTGTAAAAGATAAGGGACCCACCTTATCTCTTCAGCCCTCGAGATCTCTATATAATGATCTTTCTCCTCTTGTAAAATTTAGAAGTTGAAATCGAATGCAATTGAGTTTTCTCTACATCATGTCTTGCTAAGTCCTCTCTCTTTCTTCTAAGAAACAAAGAAATTATTATTTGGATTAATCAAGATACGTTCACCTCTATTTTATATACTGAGTATGCTCTACACTTGCCTTAAGCCTAAGGATCCTGTGCATCAGAAAGGTCCTGTTTTTATCCTCCAAAACTGATTTTTGTAAAAAAAAATTATTTTCTCACAACATTCACCCTCTTTGAAGGCCGTGTGTGCCGTGTTTTCGGGTGGTATCGTGAAAAACTGTTTTCAATATGATTTTCGAATTTGGTATTTGATGGATAAGTGTATATCGACTGAAAACCAGAACTTGCGGGCTACTGGCCTTAAGGACAGTCTTGTACTGTTGTAGATCTGGTGCAACAATGCCACGTACAACTGCATGTAAGACCATCTCCTCAATCTCCAAATAATGTTGCAACTCAACCTTATATGCAATCTCCCGATTAAGACCATTCAATAATTATGTGATGCGAATCCCACAATGGAATTTTGAAACCCACACTTAAATTGAAGTTTCAACTTCCCAAGAAAGTTCTAAACAGATTTAAAACAAACAAAACCTTGACCCAATGCTTAAGAAAACATGAACCAAAGGTATAGAGAATGATATTGACGCCACACTCAAGAAATAGATGAGAAGGTGAGTGATAAGTCTAAATTTGGAACACCACAAGAATGCTAATTCTTGATAAGTTCACTAGTTCTCAAAAGAACCAAAGAAAGAATAATCTTTCAAATTCAAAATAACATTAATTTCTAATTTTCTTACATAGTAAGGTTGCTGAGTTTAAATAGGCTAATAAAAAAACCCAAGATTCTAAAAATAAAAATGGAAACATTGGAACAACCCTCCAAGTATAGGTTTGTCAAAGGATGCTTCAAAAGTCTTCACCAACCCACCATAATTAATGCTAGCATTGACAAACTTAATACTTACCTTATTTAATGTTATCATTGACAAACTTAATGTTAGCCCACCATTATTGATGGTAGACTTACCTAACACATTGACAAACTTGAAACAAAACAAATAAATGAAGTTGAAAAACAAAGGAGTCGTTGAAAATCCCAAGTCTAAACAATCTGTAATGAATTGATCATAACTCCTTCTAGAGAACTCCAAATCTAGCTCTGTAAAATTCATTGGAAAGCTAACTTAATTATCTTTCCAATGGTATATATCTTGCATATTACTTCTGCCTCAATCAATACCAGTTTTATTCCGAAGTTGCCCTTCCTGCATTTGATTCAAGTTGCATATTTGGCTGCGCAATAGCTTGAATAAAGGCCACAATGTCTTGTCTTCTCTCCAAGCCCAATTCATGATGTCTTGCATCTTGAATTGTATTTTCAATCCATATTTTCTCAATTAATCCATTTAAAGCAGCTTGCATCTTTTTGGCTCTAGCTCTTGTAATTGGGCCTCCATGAATGTGCAAAGGATCACTTGAAGCTTTAATGGTATTCTCTTGATGGTTCTCATCATTTCCCCTCTCCTCAAAAGGATTCGTCCTCGAATCTTCACCTACATCAAAAAGAGAAAGATCAGAAACATTGAAAGTAGCACTCATATTATACTCACCAGGAAGATCCAATTTGTAGGCATTGTCGTTGATTCGTGCAACCACTTGAAATGGACCATCTCCCCTTGGAAGCAACTTGGAACGCCTTTGTGCTGGAAACCTCTCCTTTCTCATATGCACCCAAACCCAATCTCCAGGCTGAAAAACCACTTGCTTACATCCTTTGTTGGCTTGAGTAGCATATTGTTCAGTTCTCTTTTCTATGTGTTGTCGCGTTCTCTCATGCAATTGCTTGACAAATTCAGCTTTCTTTTTACCATCCATACTAGCACGCTCATCAATAGGTAAAGGCAATAAATCCAAAGGAGTTAATGGATTAAAACCATATACAATCTCAAATGGTGAAAATTTAGTAGCTGAATGGACAGTTCTATTGTAAGCAAATTCAACATGTGGCAAACATTCTTCCCAAGTTTTCAAGTTCTTTTGAATAATGGCACGCAACAAAGTAGACAAAGTTCTATTTACAACCTCAGTTTGTCCATCAGTTTGTGGATGACAAGTAGTAGAAAACAAAAGTTTAGTACCCAACTTACCCCACAAAGTTTTCCAAAAGTGGCTCAAGAACTTAGCATCTCGATCTGAAACTATGCTCCTTGGTACTCCATGCAATCTGACTATTTCCTTGAAAAACAAATTAGCTATGTTTGTTGCATCATCCGTTTTGTGACATGGAATGAAATGTGCCATCTTTGAAAACCTATCAACAACAACAAAAACAGAATCCTTTCCCCTTTTTGACCTAGGTAGACCCAAAACAAAGTCCATAGAAATATCAACCCAAGGTTCGCTAGGTATGGGTAAAGGGGTATACAATCCATGGGGTAAAACTTTAGACTTAGCATGTTTACAAGTGATACACTTCTCACATATTCTTTCAACATCACGTTTCATATGTGGCCAAAAAAAGTGTTCTTTTAAAACATCTAAAGTCTTTGCAATGCCAAAATGTCCCATTAAACCTCCCCCATGTGCTTCACGCACAAGCAATTCACGCAAAGAACTATGAGGCACACACAGTTTATTCTCTCTAAATAAGAACCCATCATGCCTATAGAAATTTTCAAATGCAACTTTCTCACAAGCATTAAACACATTAGCAAAATCAGGATCATTAACATATAATTCTTTGATATGCTCAAATCCTAACAACTTTGCATTTAAGGTAGAGATAAGTGCATACCTTCTAGATAATGCATCAGCCACAACATTCTCCTTACCTTGTTTGTATTTGATCACATAAGGAAATGGCTCAATAAATTCAACCCATTTGGCATGTCTCTTATGCAACTTACCTTGCCCTTTCAAATGCTTCAAGGACTCATGATCAGTGTGTATAACAAACTCTTTAGGTAGAAGATAATGTTGCCAAGTTTCCAATGCTCTCACCAATGCATACATCTCTTTGTCATAGGTAGGATAATTTAGGGCTGCTCCACTCAATTTCTCACTAAAATAAGCAATTGGACGCCCTTCTTGCACCAAAACAGCTCCAATACCTATACCTGAAGCATCACACTCAATTTCAAAAGTTTTAGCAAAATCAGGTAAAGCAAGTAATGGTGCAGAAACTAATTTCTCTTTAATTAGATTAAATGCCCTTTCTTGTTCACTACCCCACTTAAATCCCACATGTTTCTTCACAATTTCAGTTAATGGTGCAGCAAGGTGGCTAAAATCTTTCACAAATCTTCTATAAAAACTAGCCAAACCATGAAAACTTTTTACCTCACTTACACTTTTAGGTGTAGGCCACTCCTTGATAGCCTTTACCTTCTCTTCATCAACCTTAATTCCTTTAGCACTCACAACATAACCAAGAAAAACAATCTGATTTGTACAAAAGGAACACTTCTTCAAATTAGCATACAATTTTTCCTTCCTTAAAACAGTCAATACACTTTGCAAATGTTCAATGTGTTCTTCTATGCTTTTACTATAGATCAAAATATCATCAAAATAGACAACTACAAACTTACCAATAAAAGCACGCAAAACATGGTTCATTAACCTCATAAAAGTGCTAGGTGCATTAGATAACCCAAATGGCATCACTAACCACTCATATAAACCATATTTTGTTTTAAAGGCAGTTTTCCATTCATCTCCCTCTCTAATCCTAATTTGATGATATCCACTTTTAAGATCAATTTTACTAAACACACAAGAACCATGCAATTCATCAAGCATGTCATCAAGTCTAGGAATAGGATGTCGATACTTTACAGTGATTTTATTGATTGCACGACAATCAACGCACATTCTCCACGTTCCATCCTTTTTGGGCACTAGTAGAACTGGTACCGCACAAGGACTCATGCTCTCCCTCACATATCCCTTTACCAAAAGTTCTTCAACTTGCCTTTGAAGCTCCTTTGTCTCCTCGGGGTTGCTTCTATATGCGGGTCTATTAGGAATGGTAGCTCCAGGAACGAAGTCTATTTGATGCTCAATTCCCCTAATAGGTGGCAAACCATTAGGGACCTCATTTGGAAACACATCATCAAAGTCCTGCAAAAGAGTCACAATAGCACTAGGCAAAGAAACGTTAAGCTCATTAGTATGTAAACAAGCCTCTTTGCACAAAAGTACAATGATAGGCTGTTTTGAAAAGAAAGCCCTCTTAACCTCAATCTCTTTTGCAAACCAGTTCACTTGTTGCCTCTCTTTTCTCTCAACAATATTTTTTCTATCTTTGCACTTGCTTTTCTCTCAATCTCTCTTTCTTTTGTACTCTCCTTTTCTTTTTTTGCATCACTCTCTTTTTGTATTGACATTTGATCCTCATACACTTGTCTAGGTGTTAAAGGTACAAGAGTGATTTGCTTTTCATTCATTACAAAAGAATATCTATTTAAATAACCATCATGTGTCACATGCCTATCATATTGCCAAGGTCGCCCCAAAAGAATGTGTCCAGCATGCATGGGTACTACATCACATACAACCTCATCCTTGTATCTCCCAATAGAAAATGAAACCAGCACTTGTTTATTTACGTTAACTTCCCCACAATCATTCAGCCCTTGTAGCTTATATGGCCTAGGATGTTTCAAAGTTTTCAAATTCAGTTTTTCAACTAAACTAGTGCTAGCTACATTAGTACAACTTCCACCATCAATTATCATACTACATACCTTATCTTTGATGTGGCATCTAGTATGAAAGATGTTATCACGTTGTACCTCCGCATCCTCTTTTACTTGCATGTTGAGAGCACGCCTAGCAACCATCAATTTACCATCAACAGGATACTCTACACCATCATTAGCATCCTCCAAAGGTGGCATAGGATCATCATCCGATTCACTCTCGGTTTCCACATCACCATTATCCCTCAAGATCATTGCTCTCTTGTTTGGGCATTGAGATGCAATATGACCTGTCCCCAAACATTTAAAACACTTAATATCTCTATTTCTAGAGTGTTGGGAATCAAATTTACCTTTGCTTTGATTGCCTCCCTCTTTATGATCTTTGAATGGCTCAATCTTAGGCTTTGAAACAACCTTTTCATCTTTGCTCCATTTTGACTTCCATGAGGAAGAAGAACCCAAATTAGTTCTAGTGGAACCTTTCTTTTTCAATTGTCGTTCCACTTTCATGGCCATGTGAACCACGTCTTCCAACTCAACATAGTGCTGCAAGTCAACCACATTAGCAATATCTTGATTTAAACCATGTAAAAATCTTGCCATAGTGGCCTCTCGTTCTTCTTCAATGTTGGCTCGAATCATGATTACTTCCATCTCCTTGTGGTAATCTTCCACACTTCTAGAACCTTGTGTAAGACTTTGAAGCCTTTGATGCAGCTCCCTATAATAATGACTAGGAACAAATCTCCTCCTCATGATGGCCTTCATCTCCTCCCAAGTGTTTATAGGCTTTTCACGATTTCGTCTCCTACTCAAAACAAGTTGATCCCACCAAATTATAGCATAATCAGTAAATTCAACGGCAGCTAGTTTTACCTTTTTCTCCTCAGAGTAGTTGTGGCAATCAAATACTAGCTCCACTTTTTTTCCCACTCCAAATAAGCTTCCGGATCATTTTTACCTTGAAAAGAAGGAATTTTCAGTTTGATACTCCCCAAATCACGATCTATACGTCTTGCCCTTCTATCATCTCTTCCACGCATGTCAACAGTGGCTTGGTCATCAAAATTATCTAGGTCATCACCATCTTCTTCTCCCATGGCAGCACGCCCTTGATTACCTCTTACATTAGGAGCTATTGGTTGTTGCCCCCTTTGTAGATTGGCTATGGCAGTGTCTTGCCTCTCCAATTTGTCATGGATCTCTCCAAACATCATATTCATGTGCTCAAATTGTTGTTGCATGGCTTTGAGCATGAATGATTGGTCTACAGCTTTTTGATCTTTTGACATATTTGTGATCTGAAAAAAAAATGTTAACAAAAAGACCTCACAACACTCCCTCACGTGTTTCACTCAATTTGATGTCACTTAACTCTCGTGTTTAACACAAATTGGCTTTTACCCTCTAATGATCTCACAAACTTTTTTTTTTTTTTATTAACCACACTTAATTCTCTCTTTCAGTTCTTTATTGAACTAAATAAACAAAATCAAGAAAAACCCAGGTGGCACACCAAACAAAGAAAAGGAATTAAGAGGACACAAAGAACAACAAGGAATTTGATGAAAAGAAAGCAAGAAAGCAAAGGAACACAATTGATATTGTGTGCAAACAATGTCAAGGAAAAGGAATAACTAAAATTCAATTTCATGAAAGTAGGAATACTTGATTCCTTTTGCAAGCTTTTTTTTTTTTTTGGTACGTTTTTTTTCTCTCTTTTTTTTTTTTTGATAATCAAAATATATTAGACATTCAAACCTGATTAGAAACTAGCTCTGATACCAAATGATGCGAATCCCACAATGGAATTTTGAAACCCACACTTAAATTGAAGTTTCAACTTCCCAAGAAAGTTCTAAACAGATTTAAAACAAACAAAACCTTGACCCAATGCTTAGGAAAACATGAACCAAAGGTATAGAGAATGATATTGACGCCACACTCAAGAAATAGATGAGAAGGTGAGTGATAAGTCTAAATTTGGAACACCACAAGAATGCTAATTCTTGATAAGTTCACTAGTTCTCAAAAGAACCAAAGAAAGAATAATCTTTCAAATTCAAAATAACATTAATTTCTAATTTTCTTACATAGCAAGGTTGCTGGGTTTAAATAGGCTAATAAAAAAATCCAAGATTCTAAAAATAAAAATGGAAACATTGGAACAACCCTCCAAGTATAGGTTTGTCAAAGGATGCTTCAAAAGTCTTCACCAACCCACCATAATTAATGCTAGCATTGACAAACTTAATACTTACCTTATTTAATGTTATCATTGACAAACTTAATGTTAGCCCACCATTATTGATGGTAGACTTACCTAACACATTGACAAACTTGAAACAAAACAAATAAATGAAGTTGAAAAACAAAGGAGTCGTTGAAAATCCCAAGTCTGAACAATCTGTAATGAATTGGTCATAACGCCTTCTAGAGAACTCCAAATCTAGCTCTGTAAAATTCATTGGAAAGCTAACTTAATTATCTTTCCAATGGTATATAGCTTGCATATTACTTCTGGCTCAATCAATACCAGTTTTATTCCGAAGTTGCCCTTCCTGCATTTGATTCAAGTTGCATATTTGGCTGCCCAATAGCTTGAATAAAGGCCACAATGTCTTGTCTTCTCTCCAAGCCCAATTCATGATGTCTTGCATCTTGAATTGTATTTTCAATCCATATTTTCTCAATTAATCCATTTAAAGCAGCTTGCATTTTTTTGGCTCTAGCTCTTGTAATTGGGCCTTCATGAATGTGCAAAGGATCACTTGAAGCTTTAATGGTATTCTCTTGATGGTTCTCATCAGCCATGGTAGTCTCCATTTCTTTATAATAATCCTCCACGCTTCGGCCACTGTGTGTAAGACTTTGTAATTTTTGGTGAGTCTCGATAGTAGTGGCTAGGTACAAAATGCCTTCTCATCAATGATTTCATTTCATCCCATATCTTAACTGGACGTTCTCTATTTCGCCTCCTACTTATAACAAGCTGATCCCTCCAAGTAATAGCATAGTACGAAAACTCAATCACAGCCAATTTTACCTTTTTTGCCTCTAAATAATTATGACAATTAAATATGAACTCCATTTTCTTCTCCCATTCAAGGTATGTTTTTGGGTCGGATTTACCTTGAAAAGATGGAAAATCATCTTTATGCCACTTCTCCCATCATCCCTATTCTTAGCTCTCCTACCTCGTCGATCTCTCTTAGAGCTACCTACTAAGTCCTCCCCTTCATCATACTCATCCCTACAACAGTTATCAATCTCTCTTGTAGGAGGAGCTCTATCCCTCCTATGTGCTTGAGGAGCGGGTTGTGGCTGCCTCGCACGTGTGTTCTCTACTTGATCCAAACACTTGTGTATATGCTCTAGTTCAGCCCTTATCATCCTTCTCATCTCTCCCATCAATACTTGAATTTGCAAATTCTGGGTAGTTTTAGACTAATCCTCTTCATTTGTGTTTCGTTCTAGGTTGTGAGATATGGCTAACATTTACACAAGAAAGTTAGAAACAATGTGGAAAGGACCTCACCTCACTCCTTTACGTGTTTCACTCAAATTTATTGATTTTTACCCTCTAATACGCTTACATTCTCTTACCTTTTTCCATTTGTAGTAATTCTCGCTCAGTTCTTATCAAACTAATCAAACCAATATCAAGATTCTAGTAGCAATTCACAAAGATTGCACTAAGGATACTCTAATTTCCAGAGTAAGAAGGTAATGCGTACGTAAGGTCTGGTTTCGATTTTGGGCAAAAATTTTCACCTATGTGGTAAAACTAGTTTTGGACTTCCAAGACACTAATAATGGAAAAATGAACAAAAGATTTTAAGAGGAGGTCAGGGACTCTCTCTCTCTCTCTTTTTACAGGAAAAGGAATAGGTAAAATTTGTGGATTTAAGGAGACTTAAACTACGAGGATGTAAAATTGATAAACAAAAGAAACCCTAAAATATTGTTCATGCAACACTGGTCACACTGTACTGTTCACACGGCACTATTCATGACTTTTTTTTCAATACTAGAACAAGAATGAAAAACAATAAAGATAGATGATACGAACCCTGTCAGGGACTGACACGACCTTAGTCAATATTATCCCCAAGATCGAATCTAAACCTGGAATTGAATAGAACCGCAACCCAATGCTTAATAAAAGCACAAACCTTAGTATGTGAAGATGCCACAATCAATTACGGATATTCAAAGAGTTTGAACACTGCAAAAATTTGATAAATTCAAAGAGCTTCTATAAGAACAAAAGATAATTAACTCTCTCACCAATTACATAAAAACTGATCTGTCTATGTTTATTAGATGGGAGTACATTATATAGGGTTACAAGAATTTTTGGAAATAAATCCTAAACTAAAATCAAATCTGAATCTGAATCTAAAGAAATGGGAAAGAATCTAAATCAAATCAGAATCCTAATCTAAGCAACTAGGAAAGAATCTAAATTAAATCAGAATCCTAATCGACTTAAATGTCTTACATCAATTAAAATAGAAAACTAGGCGATTTATAGAAATAACAAATTTGTTTCTCTAATATAGCCTCCTTATGAAACGAGAAAGTATCCGAAAAAGGAAAATAATAAATTTTCCCACCTGAATCATGCATTTATCATGTTTTATTCCTTCAACGGGCCTCCACGAATTTGATTGAGCCTAAGTTGCTTGAATTAGCCCATTAAACGCTTCTTTGAATTTTTTTTGCTTGAATAAGATCTAAATATGCCTCATCCCACGTGCTTGTGATAGTTTTGTCCTTAGTCTCATCAATATTAGTACTTAATCCCTTTGTGACAATGAATTTGAATTTTTATAATGTTGACTTTTGTAGACAGTGGCTATAACTTGGGGTTCTGCAAGCCTAAGTTTGATGCTTTTGATAGTTTAAGATATTTTGTTATTTCTCTATTTAAATTTATTATTCAAGATTATCTCCTAGTTGTAGTAAAAATCTCGGATACTAAATATGGACATTGTTTTTTGTTAAGTGATTATTCATGTTTATCGTTACTATTAAAAAAAGAGTTTAATAATAAAAGTAGACAAAAAAATAAAGAATAGAGTTTATACTAATAAGTTTTAGTTAAAGATATTTTTGTCATTAAAGAAGGTGTTAGAAGGATTTTATAATACTTGTAAATATTGTAAGTGTTAATTATCTATGAGTGACACATGTTTTAAAAATACTCGAGTGGGTGATAAACTGTTAACTTTAACGTGAAGAGAAAAGTAATTATAAAATGATGTTCTTGCCCCTATAACAGCTAAGAAATGATATTTCTATCCGTACAATTAGTTACAAAATATGTTTTTGCCCCTACTCAATTTTTTATTTTTAAATAGAAAAATCATAAAAAATTTCATCTACGTATAATTAGCTGATTTTTTTGGTTAAATCAAACAAATTTTTTAAAAAATTTCTTATTGAATCAAACTTTGCAGTTAAATTTAATAAGAAAATTTTGTTTGATTCAACAAGAAAAGCTTTTATAATTTTTCTATTTAAAAATAAAAATAATTGACTAGGGGCAAAATCATATTTTGTAACTAATTGTAGGGATAGAAATGTCATTTTGGATGAACTTGATTTTTTCCTGAAGAATCTGTAAGGCTTTCTGGATTTGCGAGGCTGTGAAGAATAGAGAAAGGTTGAAATTTGGATAGAAAGTGAGTAGAACACTTCCTGCATGAAGGGTTGTGAGGACAGTACCTTGGTTTGATTCATTAGGCCAGTACAGACAACTGCAATTTGTCCAATTACCAGAAGTTTCAAGTGCTCTTTCAGTTATTCATGATCAGTTTCTAGGCGATCCAGTGGGCGGTTTTTGAAGTCACAAATGAGACTATCTTAATATGAAATGCTGCTCTCTCAATGCTAAAGATCTTGAATTTCATTACAAACGAATGTCTCTCTTATTCTACAAGCTTAATGGATTCAATGAGCCTACATTGAAGCATGTCGTTCTGGCTTCCCTACCAGATGAACTACAACCAGACATCCAACGGCAGCTCAAAACTCACAATCTCAGTCTTGACACTATATCTCTTGGCAAAATCTTTCAGATTGCTAAGACATGCCTTGATAAACTTTGTGAGCAAAAACAGTTTTTCAAAGAACTGTTAAAAGACAAAGAGCCATTCCGTAGTGCTTGCAAAAAGCCTTATCTCCAGATCAAGTGCAAAAAGAAAAAGGATTGTGATTGCAGTTCCAAAAAGAAAAGGCATTTCCGGAAATTCCACAATTCAGAATATTCTTCAAAGCCTCACAAATCCAGAAAGCCTTACAGATTCTTCAGGAAAAAATCAAGTTCATCCAGAGATCAAAAACGGAGAAAATCAAGCAGATGTTTTATCTGCAAGAAAAAAGGTCACTATGCCAAAGATTGTCCCAACAAACGAGAAAAATCTATTTGGCTAGTTGAACACCTTCAAGCCACCACTGATTATTTCTCTGAACAAGAAGAGCTTGAATTCTATTTCTCTGAACAAGAAGAACTCACTGATGAAACAGTGTTCGCACTGGAAGACTCATCTAGTGATTTAGAAAATGATGAGCCTCAAAACATTTTCCATCAACAGTTGTTGTCTCTAGACACTTCTGTCCCCATTCCTTCCATTAAACTCCAAATTTTGCCTTCAAAATTCCACAGGCCCATTCCAGCAATTGGTCTGTTAGATACTGGAGCCTAGAGAAGTATGTTGAATCCAGCCATTCTTCCTCCTGAGAGCTGGACCCATTATGAAGAACATTTCAGGGTTGCAAGTGGAAAATTCTTCACTACCAAATTGATTACCAAAAAACCCATTGGTATTCAAATTTTCCCAAATTGTGTCATTTGGACCAAAGTAATCGGATCCAATCTTCCTAATAAAGATATCTTGTTAGGTTTTGACATAATTCACCAGATCAAACACCTCCAGATCATTCCCAATGGCATCCGAGTCAAATCCATGTTCAAACCTTTCACAGACATCTTGAAACTTTACAATTTGTCTGAAACACCCAATCTTATCATGACATTTCAACCAAGCTTTTACCATATTGTCCAGAATCCCATTCTGAGTTCACTCATCCAAACCCACTTTGGAAAAATCAGTCTTTCTTCATTAAGTTACCCTTCAAACTAAATGAAGATATCAATCCCACAAAAGCCACTTATCCAGGAATGAGTCCTTCTGACTTAGTCCTAGCCCAAACCGAGTGTTCTCAATTGTTAGCCCAAGGTCTTATAGAACCTACCCATTCTCAATGGGCTTGCCAAGCCTTTTATGTTGAAAAACATTCTGAGATTGTCCGAGGAAAGAAACGCTTAGTTATTGACTACCAGCCATTAAACATGTTTTTACAAGATGATAAATTCCCATTACCCAAAAGACAAAGCATGTTTACTTTTCTCAAAAATGCCCAGATCTTTTCAAAATTTGATTTAAAATCAGGTTTTTGGCAATTAGGCATTGAACCTTCTGAACGGTACAAAACTGCTTTTTGTATCCCCAATGCTCATTTCCAATGGATAGTTTTACCCTTCAGTCTCAAAACAGCCCCTTCCATTTTTCAAAAATCCATGGTCAAAATCTTTGAACCTATCTTGCATCATACATTGATTTACATTGACGATATTTTACTGTTTTTCAGGAACACATGATGAACATCGCCAGTTGTTAAATCAGTTCTTTGATATTATCCAAACTCATGGCATCATGTCACAAGAAAGAAAAGCACCATTGCAACGGATAATATTGAATTCCTTGGTATGATCATTAAAGACGGACACTACCAACCAGGAAAGCACATTGCCCAAGAATTGCTTCACTTTCCAGATCAGCAACTTTCCAAAAAGCAAGTCCAACAATTTCTTGGCATTATCAACTATATCAGAGATTTCATCCCACATGTCGACCATTACACTCACCACTTTTCGGCTTTATTGAAAAAGAAGCCTCCAGAGTGGAATTCTGACCACACAAGTGCTGTCACTACTCTAAAGCAACTTGCACAAGATCTGCCACCACTAAAGTTGATCACATATGGAAAACGCATATTGCAGACAGATGCTAGTGATGAATCATGGGGTGCCATCCTTCTTGAAGAAATCAATGGAAAAGAACACTTTATCGCTCACACTAGTGGACAATTTTCTGACACACAAAAGCACTACCATAGCGTTTTCAAAGAAATCTTAGCGGTAAAGAATGGCATCAAAAAATTTGAGTTTCATCTCATTGGACATCATTTTCTCATCCGAATGGACAGTTCAAATTTCCCAATATCTTCAATTTCAAAGGTAATACTGTTCCCGAAAAGATGTTACTCAGGTTAAAAGATTGGTTTTCTAAATATGATTTCTCTGTCAAGCATATAAAAGGATCCCAAAACCTCATCCCTGATATGCTATCCCGACTCTCAAAATCTGAACAACCTCTAGCCCTTGTTTCCACAAAATATCAATTCCCAATTATTCTCATGGCTACTTCCCTTCCTTCTGAAGCGATCACCAAAAAAACATTTCCCCTTGGCAAAACCTTCACCTTAGTCTTTGCCCTCCAAGAATTTGCAAAAAAGGCTATGTTTCGATTCTTCATGAAAGCTTACCTTTTAGCAGATTCATTCCCTTTCTCAACCTTCCATCCAGAAAACATGTTTCTTAATGGTTTAACACTTGATCCACCCAATGAAATTACTGAAGATGAGTTATGATACATCTGGTGCCTAACTGTCTTATATGCTACTAAATTGGTTTTACCAGTTCATTCAACCTTGTCCCATCTCCTTAATCCAGAAAAATCCACCTCTCTTATCTGGACCCTTCTCGAGTGGTTCTCCCCAATTCCCTGGTGGAGAAAGAAATTACAGCAATTAACAGAATTATACAATCTTGATCGTATGCCTGCATTTGAAGCGAAAATGTTCACATCTGTGTTCATTATTCATCAGCCATATTTCCAACATCCAGGCACCAACCTTTTCTGGACCCAAGATTAGGTATATGAATATTTCACCACTCCTCATCCTGCCCTCATTGAAAATAAACTCCAGTCCAACCTCAACAATTATCTTTCCCAACTCAATCACCAAACTCCACCGCATAAGGATATTTTCCACACATCTCTTAGCCCTCAACATGACATGATTATGATTCCCACTCCATCAGCCATATCCAAACCAAAGTCTACCGGCATCATTATCAAGGAAGAAAAACCAGACTACACTGATTTCCTTTACCAAGACTCTCAAGACCCATGGGAAGACTTCCTTCCACTCAGCCAACACCTTCAACAGTTCCCACAACCATCCATGCATGAACCAAGATCATCATCCCAACCTTCAAAAATTGACAAAACAATCCAAATACCAAGCCCCAGATCCAAGTCATCATCACCCACGACCCTACCAACAAGCTACATACCCCATCCACCTACTCCTGGTCCCCACAGAAAGTATCCCAGGCGCTCCAAGCCATTTCCCCCACCAGAAGGTGACCCAGACTGGTCAGATTGGTCATCTGAAGACGATTACATGAATCTCCGCTCTCCATAAAGTAGTTTGTCTTGTTGCAATAATTATGTCCTTCTTTTGCTTTATCACTTTGTCTTGTTGTAATCATTAAAGCTTGCTTTTACTTTAAGCTTTACTTTTGTAAAAGTCATGTCCAAGTCATGCTTTAAGTCTTTGTCGCTTGTAATAATTAAAGGAGTATAATAAGTATGTTTTTACTTTTCCAAAAAGAAAAAGATAGGGGTCCTGTCCTATCTTTACGCTTTGGAATCCTTATATAAAGGATTTCTCTCCTTATATAAAGGAATCCTCATCAATAAAAACTCTCGTATTTTCTAAGCTATGACTTTCTAAACTCTTCTCTCTCTGTGCAAATGAAAAGAAAAGAATAAAGATTTTATCTGTTCATTTTGAAATCTCAAGGAAGTATGCTCTGCACTTGCCTTTCAGCAAGGATCCCGTGCATCAGAAAACTTGATAAAAGGAAAGTCTGTTTTGGGTTGTAAAACCTACAAAATTGTTTTAAGTATTTTGATGCTCATAGAAGTATATCGGCTAGGAACCAGGACTTGCGTGCTACTGGCCCAAAGTACAGTTCTAACTGTTGTAGACCTGGTGTAAACAACACCACGTACTAATATGGTATCAGAGCCATATCGGAGTTTTACTCACCTTGAAAATCCCTGTTTTCAAAATCTTGTTCTTCATTTCACCAAAATGGTATGATTAAAATCTTTTATTCAATTTTGCTCAATAGACTTCAGGAGCAGAGAGAGTTTCTAAATCATGGCATCATCTTCATCTTCAACTCTTTCGAAACCTATTACTCTTTCTTCACCCAAATCTTGCACTTCTCACACTACCAATAAAATTGAAAATCTTGTAGAATACTCCTATATTCCTGAATCTGCCCAAATCAGTGAATCCTCCTATCCTCTTATCAGTCCTTACCAGTTGTACAAACGACCTAGTTCTATTACCCGAAGCATCAGAACCCTTATATCCACTAGCCGGCCTCACTTGAAAGAATACATCCAGTCTTCTAGACTTGACCAGTGTTCACTCCAAGCAACCACTGCTGAACAATATGTAACTCTAGAACTCCCTTCAGAGTTAATCTCAAATTGGAAAAGAGAAGGTTATACTCATCTCCATCTGGGAGGAGTCAGATTAATCCTCACCCTTCATGGGAGAAAAGGATTACCAATCACAGCTCGAATTGCTATGTTGGATACCCGGTTCAAACAGTACCAAGATGCTGTTATAGGTACTGTCCTCACAACCCTTCATGCAGGAAGTGTTCTACTCACTTTCTATCTAAATTTCAACCTTTCTCTTCAAGATACCAACCTTCCAACAGCCTTGAAGGTTCAAGTTCAAATTCAAGGTGCAGAACAAATTTCTTCAGCCAAAATTGCTACTCTCCATCATCAATTGGTCTATAGGCTTCAAAACCATGCCTTAGATCTACCCACACCTGAACATCACTCTGACACCCTCATGGTGTTAGCAGAATCAGATCAGATCCCAACCATTATCCAGATCCCAAGATAACTTCCTCGACATGAGCTCATACAGCTTATGCCTCTTGAATGGATCTCAAACTATGAGCAGTTCCATAATAATACAACTCCTATTCAGACATCTGAAAGCATGTTTGAAAGACGACAAGATGGAACAGTTCGTATGACTTTCAAACCACCTCCAAGTGCTCCACAAGAACCTCCTCGGCTCTCTTTCACTTATTCTTCACTGATCACAGCTGTTCAAATAGCTCAAGAAGATCTGCCAATCACAGGGTTCAATTCTGATGGTTACCCTATTTATCCAGCCAAACAACATGGCCATTTCTTATGGGATGTCCCTGGCTCAGGAATGTGTGACCCAAATTGTCCCTGTTAGGATGATTGGGAAGAGGACGATGATTACAATACCAAAAGAAACAAAAAGCCTAAAAAGAAGAAACCACCTGTCCCATGTAACCACTGTGAACCCAAACCACCAAAAGACCCTCCCCCTCCACCAAGTCCACTACCCATTTACAAAAAAGAACTCAAATGGATTGCAAAACATTGCAAAACTGAGATTCCATCCCCACTTCCTAATCACACACCAATCGTACAACCATTGGCTTGTATGATGTTCTCTTCTACCTCCTCTGACTATTCTTCATCTTTTCCTCCTCTTGACACTCATACTGATTCACAACGCAATGTTGTGTCTAAACCCTTTATTCCTTCAGCTATTACCTCAACCGGTCATCTTGAATCTCCTAAACCTTTTGAATCAATCCTCAACTGGTAAACCCAAAATGCCAGAGCACAAAATGATACCTTGTTGAATATCCATTCCAAGGTTGAAAAAATCAGTTTACGAACTGAACAGATTGAGACGAAAGTTGACTCAATTACAGCCCAAATGGAGCAGATCTACAAAAATCTCCAATCCAGAATTGTTCAGTTAGATTCAGAACTCCGAACCATGCTTGCTCAAAGATACTATGGCCTAGAGTTTGATAAAAAAGAAAGAGAGATTAGACACTTACAAGCTGAGCTTGCCCAGATTGAATCTGAAAAACAAAGACCTACCTTGTTTACCACATCACCACCCATACCCACCATAAGTCCACCCTATCACCCATTCGCCTCTATGCTTTCTCCAATTAGATCTTATGATCCATCCAAATTGTTTGGCATGACCCATACTCTATTCAGAGACCATCCTATTCCATCAGCACCTAAGCCAAAATCAAAACCAAAGTCCAAACCTCAGCCACCTCCTCCGGTCAGAACCTACAAATCATCATTAACTATTCCAGAGCACCACTCTCCAACTTACACACCCACATCACCACAGCCACCACCACCAACACAGTCCAACGATAAAACCCCTATGCATCAATACAGTGCTCAGATAGCCAACCCATCTCCAGAAATTGATGAATCCACTTCTGATTCAAACCTAGCTGTTTCAGAAACTTCTACTGACACAGCATCCTCTTCACCATCCACTACCAGTGATTTTAAAAAGTCTTATGCTGATATTACCAGAATCCTCATGGCTGACAATCCACCCGAACAAGGTCAAACCTCTTGACCACCCGAACCTTATTTTGACATTCCCTCAGATATTGAGGACAAACCTCCAGCTGAATCTTCTGCCACAACTCAACCCCCTCGAGGTCAAACTAGTGAAAACCATCCAATGGTCCATGGTTTACATTTGATGATATTCCATCTCATAAGTGGCGAGACAGGCTTACTGAAATGTCTGCCTGGATTGATCTCCAAATGCTACGGTCAGGAGCAACTACTCATTCCGTTCTTAGGGAATTTGCTACTCGTTTTATGGGTGCCCTAAGAGATTGGTTTGATTCCTTTTAAAATTAATTCTAGAGGCAAAAATAACATTTTATAATTAATTTACTATTCACGTTAAAGTTAACGATTTGTCACCTGCTCAACTATTTTTAAAAACATGTGTCATTTTTTTGAAATGTTTCAAAACATGTGTCATTCAGAGATGATTAACCTATATTGATGAGAACCATCAAGAGAATACCATTAAAGCTTCAAGTGATCCTTTGCACATTCATGGAGGCCCAATTACAAGAGCTAGAGCCAAAAAGATGCAAGCTGCTTTAAATGGATTAATTGAGAAAATATGGATTGAAAATACAATTCAAGATGCAAGACATCATGAATTGGGCTTAGAGAGAAGACAAGACATTGTGGCCTTTATTCAAGCTATTGGGCAGCCAAATACGCAACTTGAATCAAATGCAGGAAGGGCAACTTCGGAATAAAACTGGTATTGATTGAGCCAGAAGTAATATGCAAGCTATATACCATTGAAAAGATAATTAAGTTAGCTTTCCAATGAATTTTACAGAGCTAGATTTGGAGTTCTCTAGAAAGAGTTATGACCAATTCATTACAGCTTGTTCAGACTTGGGATTTTCAACGACTCCTTTGTTTTTCAACTTCATTTATTTGTTTTGTTTCAAGTTTGTCAATGTGTAAGGTAAGTCTACCATCAATAATGGTGGGCTAACATTAAATTTGTCAATGATAACATTAAATAAGGTAAGTATTAAGTTTGTCAATGCTAGCATTAATTATGGTGGGTTGGTGAAGACTTTTGAAGCATCCTTTGACAAACCTATACTTGGAGGGTTGTTCCAATGTTTCCATTTTTATTTTTAGGATCTTGGGTTTTTTTATTAGCCTATTTAAACCCAGCAACCTTGCTATGTAAGAGAATTAGAAATTAATGTTATTTTGAATTTGAAAGATTATTCTTTCTTTGGTTCTTTTGAGAACTAGTGAACTTATCAAGAATTAGCATTCTTGTGGTGTTGCAAATTTAGACTTATCACTCACCTTCTCATCAATTTCTTGAGTGTGGCATCAATATCATTCTCTATACCTTTGGTTCATGTTTTCTTAAGCATTGGGTCAAGGTTTTGTTTGTTTTAAATCTGTTTAGAACTTTCTTGGGAAGTTGAAACTTCAATTTAAGTGTGGGTTTCAAAATTTCATTGTGGGATTCGCATCATATATTTTAATGGGGTTAATAAAGATTAGATGTGTTAACAGATATTTAGAGGTGTGCTAATAGCCTCACCCAAATCTAAGTTGTCTCAAATTATAAATAATTTAAACAATAAAAAAATAGGTGGGTTGTCTGAACTTAAAAAATCAGCTTAAAACTAAACATAAACATCTAACTCTCTATTTTCTTTAATCTAAGGATTGAAATAAGTGATTACTTGGCATTAAAATTCAATTAATAAGTTAACTTGGCTATTTAAGCTACTCCTCATGAGTGATCCCAAGCGATGTGGGATTCCATTCATATCCCACATCATGGCTCTGCATCCTTTAATTATTAAGACAAACTTTACTTTATCAAAAGCAAACTTTAGAAAAAGAAAAGATAAAGCTAAAGCAATTTAATTATTACAAACCAACAAATAGCCTGGATGAGAACATCCTAGAAAACATGGCCAAGGGCAGTTTTGACTTTTTGGTTATGGTGGAAGAATTGGCTGTGGGAAATCTTCAGGTTGTGATGAAAACGGTGGGTATTGAGATGAGGATGCTTTAGGAAAATCACGTGATTGTGATGGTACAGGAGTGAAATCTACATAGGGATCTTGAGAATCCTGAAACAGCCATGGTTAGGAGGTTGGGAATGCAGTGATGGTGTAGGGACCATAAACATGTTGTGTTTAAGACCAAGGGATGTGTGAAGGATGGCAGGTTCGTCTGGTGGTATATGGTTAAGGCGTGCGATATGTGGGACAATCATCCATTCATATGCCTATTCCTATGTCAAAAAATCTCTAGTGTGAGGGTGTTGGAAATAAGGACGATGGATGATGAAGATGGAGATAAACTGTTTTCCTTCTAGAGCTGGTGTGTCTCAGCAATCTATTGTAATTTTCTACGCCACCAAGGTAGCAGGGACAACCATTCTAAAAGTGTCCATGTCAAGGAGGTTGACATCTCTGGATTGTTGAGTTTGTCGAGAATAGGCAAAATAGGGAAAACAATTTGGGTTGCATACAGGACTGTGAGGCACCATGTGTACCAAAGCTCATCTTTAGTAATATCATCCATTCTTTACCGCTAAAATTTCTTTGTAGACACTGTGGTAATGTTGTTGTATGTCAGAAAAGTGTCCATTAGCATAAGCGACAAAACTTTCTTCTTCGAGGAGAATAGCACCCCATGATTCATCACTTGCATCTGTCTGGAGAATCCTCTTGCCATATGTAATCCTTTTTAATGGCGGCGGATTTTGCACAATCTCTTTAAGTAGTGACAGCAAGTGTGTGGTCATTGTTCCATTATGGTGGCTTCCTTTTCAATAAAGCCGAAAGCTGACTGGTGTGCTGATCAACATGTGGGATAAATTCCTTGATATAATTAATAATACCAAGGAGCTGTTGTATCTGTCTCTTAGTGAGATGTTGATCTGGAAAGCGAATCAACTCTTGGGCAATGTGCTTTCCTGGCTGGTAGTGTCTGTCTTTGATGACCATACCGAGGAATTCAATATTGTCGGTTGCAATGGTGCTTTTGTTTGCTGACAACATGATTCCGTGGGATTGGATGATATCAAAGAATTGATTTAACAACTGGCGATGTTCCTCGTATGTTCCTGAAAACAATAAAATATCGTCAATATAAATCAATGCATGAAGCAGAATGGGTTGGAAGATTTTGACCATGGCTTTTTGGAAAATGGAAGGGGCAGTTTTTAAACCAAAGGGTAAAACTTTCCACTAACAACGTCAGGTCTCAACAATTAGAACTGTACTTTGGGCCAGTAGCCCGCAAGTCCTGGTTTCCAGCCGATATACTTCTATGAGCATCAAAAACTTAAAATAATTTTCCAGGTTTTACAACCCAAAACAGACTTTCCTCTTAGTCTAAAGCAGGGTACCAAACCAGATAAAAACTTATCAAGTTTTCTGATGCACAGGATCCTTTCATAAGGCAAGTGCAGAGCATACTTTCTTGAGATTTCAAAATGAACAGATTTAAGCTTTCTTAATTTTCTTTGAAGCCTTAGAGCTTCATTGAGAGAGAGAGAGAGAATTTTATAAAGCCATGGATAATGAGAATAGAAATTTTATTTTTCCAAAAGCCGATATCTTACAACTGAAGGAAACTTCCTTATATAAGGAAGAAACTTAACTAGTTCTTGATAAGACATGTCCTTATCAAGATGTCATCTAAAAGTAAAGAAAGCATTATTACAAGCGACAAAAGCTTTAATAGCTATCATGACTTTTGACAAAAGCTAAAGCTTTAAAGAAAAACAATACGCTTAATAATTATACAAAGAAAAAGTAAAACATTTATTACAATAAGACAAACTACTTTATGGGGAGTTGAGATTCATGTAGTCGTCTTTGGATGAGCTGTCTGTTTCATCTGGATTACGATCATTATCTTTTGGGAAAAATGTCTTGGAGAGCTTGGATGCTTGCAACGGGGACCTGGGAAGAACTAAGAAACAAACAAGGATTGAATGCGCCCCTTTTCCATACATGGTCTTACGACTTTGCGGAGACCTGTGTTTTTGGTAAACAGTCGCCCGGGCCTGGTCGCTGCCACCCCCTTTGTG